>WIPJ01000166.1:183494-206638 GCA_018155075.1 Cassiopea andromeda
CAACAAACAACAGCATTCAAGAAATTTTCTTCATAAAATAAAAAAGGAAAGGCCATTATACTTTTGAAGTTCAAGCTTAAGTTTTAAGCTCTCGATTAATTTAAATCTTCTTTCCCTAAGCCATCTTTGAGATAAACTAGGAAATATTAAACCCAGAGTGTATGGAGAAAGTCCCTACTTGTCGTATGGTTTTGGCTTTAAAAGACGGTTGCTGACTGGTGGAAATAACAGATAACAGGCTTCATAAGACTAGACTATGTAGCAAGATTGGTATTGATATGACAACACCTAGAAGCAATCAACTTTAGCACACTTCTGTATGTATCGATGTGAAGCATCTCAAGATCTGTTAAAGACAGATCTATTGCTAAAATGGGCGACGTGGAATAACGGTTTGAGCGCATGTTTCCTGTGCAAAAAGTCCACGGTTCGAGTCTCACTCGAGGCCTTGACCGAATGCTCGCTCACTGCTCACCCAGCATTAAATGGGTACCTGGTGGCAAAACTGGGGAGATGAAGGCGGCGAGGAAAAGAACTGGCCACACTACCTCACATACTGATAGCTCAGGATAAGTGTCCTCATTAGCAGGCACTCCCCTACCTACTAAAGTATACAACATTGCCTATTTCTATGGAAAAGCTAGATGAAGTTCCTTATTTGGAAAATACACAACATCTATCGTGCTCATAACACACTACGACTCAGGACCGTCTAACTCAACCGCATTTCCAATTACTTATGTGGTCCATGAACAAGTTTTGTGGATAATCATAATACTAACTTATGTTGAAAGTGGGTAGCCTGCATTATTGGAGCTAAAGCTCAATTTTTTACAACGGGACCTACTATAGATAAAAATTGAGAGTTTATTAAAATGCTTGAAAGCACAATAAATTAGAAAAATAGAAGAGCATTGAAAAACCACAATTTACATTGGATATGTATCAAAAATCATAGATATATATAACTATATATATATATATACATATATATATATATATATATATATATATATATATATATATATAAAGTCCTATTAGAGTGCTGTTTTGAAGTGAGGGAGGAGGATGCGCTTGATAGGAGAGAGTGGAGGAGAATTATCCGCACCGGCGACCCCAGAGACTGGGAATAAAGCCGTAGAAGAAGAAGAAGAAGAAGAAGAAGAAGAGTGCTGTTTTGAAAAGGAGCAGAATCTTCAGTCTTGTTATTGATGCTGGTAAAGCATTCCAAATTCCAACAGCCCTTGCTTTGAAAGTTCTTATTTGTCATGTGTTCATGGGATGTAGAAGCTAATTGGTTATAGGCAAGTTTTTACTTAGCATTCAGTCAAGCAAGTAGATGTCATGTTTCCGGAACACAATTTATGATGCCCCAAAAGCAAGCTTCGAATTTGCGTCACTTCTTGGTAGCTAAGGTCTACAGTGGGTTTGCGGTTTAATTACTTCGAATATTTCTTGCATTATGTAGTAGCAGTTGAATGGAGCTCAAAATCGAACCCTTGTATTCTCATTGATGGTCTGGGTTCGTTAATTCAACCATTGACGCAATTTGTTGAATTATTTGCTTGATTCTTATAGAAAAAATCTAGAGCATGGGAATGTTTTGCAGATGCCAATGAACAAAACTGCGGAAAATAGTACCAGATGTTTTCGAACACCAAGCATTTTATGAATACAAAAACGTACAACATAATATTATCCGCTGAGCTACAGTATTTTGCAGAAAGGACAGTTTTAGCAATAAAGCAAAACTCATCTCTTTCCACATTTCACAAAAGCCTTAAGGGATGTTTGCAAAATTGACATGTAAAGATAGGAATTTGCTGTAAATTCCTTGGAAATAAAATGAAGTCTCAGAAAGCATGAAATCTAAAAAATTCATTCAACTGCTATTTCTTCTCAATGAATGAAATTATGAGAGTTTACATAAAATAGCATGATGTTGGAAGGCTACTGATTATTCGCAATTTTTGTCAGCTGTACTTGTAAAGTTAATTAAGAAAATGATGGCTGATTTAGAAACGAATATCTCCTTGGACCTCGTAACTCCTCCTTGAGTATTAATATTAATAATTTCATAAAATATATGCAATCAATAAAGTAAATATTAGGATTCAAGTTAAACATGTAAGCCAAAAGAAAGCCTTTGCTTAATAAATGTTTTAGTAACTGCAGCATACTTGCTTAAATCTTTGAAAGTTCTTAAAGATTTTTGATTTTCGCTACACGTTACACAGAGCACGCAATGGGTGTGCCTCACGGAGCTCACTAATGGAAGTGTATATGATTTAAATCTATTGCGCTCAGAAATGTATATAATTCTCAACTTATGTGTAAGGGAAATGAACGAAATCTCCATGTTTATATCAATATATGGAATTGAAAAAGCTCTTAGCATCAAGCCGGTGTCTTAAATTATCAAATTACAAATTGAACAGACACCGGAACAGGAGCACATACTGATGTTTGCTTTCGACAATCTCACTACCAGTTGATGAAAACAGGCATGTGGCACTTTAACACACTGAATATTTGATATTAAATGGACAGAAAAGAATAAAGGAATCAATTAAGTTATAACTATGTGCAATTCAATGGGTTTGTCAAATAACAGGAAAAAACATTAAGATTATATATTAGTCTCTCCCTTACCATGTAAACTATTTTGTTTGTCTTAAGGTTGCATGTCGAAATCTAAATTTTACAAACAATCTACTCAAAATGCGACCGACTACCGTTCCCTGAAATATGCATCTTATATAGAGGCACATCTCCTGCAGGGACGCTGCGACCGTCGGGTGTGGAGGTGCTACACTCCTAAATGCTCATGAAAATTAATTAACTGGAGGAAAATTGGTTCCAAAGAAGTAATGCGTATTAGCTTGCTAGATAAGGCATGTGAATAATCTTTTTTGGAAAAAAGTTTTTGCACTCATTGCTTGAACTTTCTCTGCCATCATTTTCCAATTTAGACTATATTTCAACGAGAATTACTCTAGATAAAGAGAATTACTGCGTATGAAGATATTTTGATTAAAAAATTACTTTTTATGAAGATATTTTGAAATTAAGAACCGTTCATTGTTAAAGCACCTAAACGGTTAGCGTATTGAGGAAATGTTTCCAATAGAGCACCAATTCTAAGAAAATATTGTCAAAAAATATCTTTAGTGTTACAAAGTGCTATAGTAGTTATATATGGTATTATATATTATATTTACTAAGTAGATCTATTGACTAAATTTTTCATATTGCATCCATTCTAAATAAAAATTCTGCTTTAGCGATCAATTTGTGTTGAAGAAGGGTACTTTTGCAAAACTGATTCTGTGTAAGGAATTACTCCAATGACATGGAATGATCGTGAAAAAGTTGATGTCTTTCACCATTTACGGACTGGTCATTTTTTATAACCGGGGTTGGGATCGAAAATAAAATGTTTGGTTAAAGAAAATAGGTGGCCAAAGGTTGGGTAACAAAATTAGACAAAGCAAAGGGGAGGGTAAAAATTTCAAATGTTGCTTTAAAATGTACAATCCCGATCAAACAAGTTTCTTTTGTCAGACTTTTCTTCCTTGCAACCATGACAGTCATTCAAATCTTTCTTAGATGGTTGGGCAAGCCAAATCTTAACCCTTGAAATGGTTGGGTATTGAATTTTTGAAAATTGTAGAAGCATGGGAAGGAAAGACTTTGTAATCATAACCCTCCTATCTTCGGTAGCACCCCCAAGTATAGATAATGACCAGTCCCAAAGGAAAGATAAAGCTAATACCCTTGCAATAGCCAACAAATGTTGCATAATTTGCAGACAATGGAGAAATATTGCAAACGGAGCGTGTTCTGGAGGTAGCACAGCAGCCTCCCCCGCACGAACGCCCCTGTTCGGCTACACGATCAATTTATTGGCATGCCATAAGCAGCACGTCATCAAAAAGTTTTAGTAGCATGACTTGGACACCAAGTCATCAAACAATGTATGTGGCATGGCTTGGACAGCAAGAAATCAAAGTTGCATTTTGATGGAGGAAATAGGAAGTAAAAACTCTCCAACACGCCCGTGCAACCCAAGATGTTGGTTCAGCTCAATTTAAGAGGCTTTATTCTTGTAGCGACTCAGGGAATGGAACCTTGAGCGTTGTGTAATACTTGAAACTTGATATCAAGGTTAAAAAGACCGTAAAATTGCAATCAGATTTCGTTACAAATGAGCTGCACGCAAAAATGTAAATGAGAAATTTCCACAAATTCAACTAGAATATCACACAAACAGCACGTGCCTTAAGAGTGCAGTCTAGCCTCATTATCGCAAGAATTCAATTAAGAATTCTTAAATGCCTTTTCTGGTTTCCAGTAAACTACTTACTAACTACTTTTTATCTTAAGAGAATTTAAGCAATTTGAACATTGTTTTTGAGCCAATTACATCAATACCCCTATTGGGGAGTAATTTGGTAATCAGTCTTTAAAAGAAGGGGCATGCAGAACAGTGTTGTAACATCCCACTTCATGTGCATTTCACTCACAGTTCCCTTTCTATTCCCAACGTAAGAAATTGATAAATTTAATGATGAGACAAGCAACTCAGCTGGATGAATTGTCCAGGAGAGGCAAAACTGCTTGTACCATCACCTTGGTAGTGGAAGGGAGAGAATCTTTCTACGCATTTAGTTTCCAAAGCAATCGTTATGTTTGGGGAAAAGTCATGCCAAACTTGTACTTTGGGGACACTTCCCCTGCAGTTGCGTACCTGTGATGAGATAATAACATTCTCCTCTATTTTTACACTTTCAGTGAGCTAAATTGTATTCCTTCATAATCTAATCTTCATAATATTAACAGAGTTGAAACCTCAGGGTTGGGAACTAGCTACAAGAAAAAAGTAATGCAACAGCTAAAAAAGCCATATCCCAAAGGCTTAAACATAAAAGCTCAGATATTCACCGGGGATTTTGAATTTACTCTGAACACTCACCGAAAGGCACCTTATTTGCAGGAAATCAGGCTGTTTTTTGAGGTCTTTGATAAAAAAATACGTGCAGCTATGTCTGCTGTCATTATCACCGATACATCTGAATAAACATGGATGTGAATAAGATAATCGGATTGCTCAAGAAATATTTAAATAATTAGTTTATCTTCATAATAAAATTTGCATTTAGGTGAGCCGCCATCTTTGACACATGGATTTCCCTGGCATTATAACAAATAGCTCAAACACGCAGTTTGCAAGACTTCAAGACTATGGAGAAAAGGGAAGATTTCTGATGTGGAAGAAAATGAATATTTGGACAAATGATGGTGTCTTTCGCAAATACAATTAATCAACAGCATGTGAAAATACCTTGAGTTCTGTTGTGTGTATCATCAAAAGTTATGCAAACTCACCACTTTAAGAGTTCCGTACTTCTCTTGTGTGGCGAAAACAGCGTTGATCAGCTTGTGATACGATATTGAATTGTGACATATTTTGACGAATGAACAGAGAATGTCTATTAACGATATTAGTTAACGTTCGTGCATATTGTATTACTAGAGTGGGTGTTTGAAAGCATCGTACTAGACTCTTGGGCCATATATTGTTGCTTTAGCAGAAAGATACAGAAGAGATGGCCATGGGCCATAACTCTTTACGTCAAATCAATCAGTTTTGAAGTCCCAGCTTAACCCCAATTTATGGAAGGAAATAGTTGGTAGAGAGAGAGAGAGAAAACATGGCTGAAATGGGTATCTTTATCAGTTAGGCCATTTTTGAGATTGAGAGATAGTCTTGGAGTAAGCAGTATTGACGCAGAAATTGATCAATTTGGTTTGGATAGTTTCGATTGGTCAACAGCATAGGCTGTAATAAATATTGGATGAAGCTAGGTATTACCTCCCAGTAATAATTTTAATAATAGTTTTTATTATTCAACTATGAACATTAAAAATTAAGCATATACACCAATTGACATATGATGGTGTCGTATATCAACTTGCTTTTATTTTGAAGTAGGCGGGGTAATGGCAACTGGGAAAAGGGACTGGGCACAAATGTAGATAACTATTGTTTTGCAGTACATTGTAAAGTGATGTAGTGGATTACAAGTAGTGCTCGACAGCTCAAAAAGTAAACAAGGTTCGACCCTGAATTCTGGATACCTAAGAACGTCGGCAAATATGTATCCACTTACAGTTCCAACTATCTGTTTGCAAAATTATATAGAGTGTTGTGCTCGATTTTCTTCAACTGTTTATCTTCTGCAGGTAGCAGCTCTGCGCAGGCACCCCTAATTTTCTGCTTTGATATCAGCTGCATCACTTTGCATCAGTCAAATGAACACCTCAGAACACAGGTGGGAATTGGTATTGCAATATGCACAAAACCAGACAAATGTCCCTACTATATATGGGATACTATAAGGGGGAAAATGATCCACCCCCTAGGGACATTTTGAAGCATATTTGCATATTTGCATTGAATCATTGGAACAAAAACGGTCGCCATCTTGGATTTGAAACTAAGAATGCCCACTTAAAGATCCACAGTGCATAATGGAGATACCAACATTTGTCAATGTCTACTCTCAGCGTGCTGTCATTTACATCAGCTCACTAGCTGTCCAATAAAGAGCAGATTCTATTAAAGCTCTCTTGACTAGGCAACTCGTACAATACACAAAATACTCAAAATACAAAATACTCTTATTTCTTTTCATAGTATTAACTAATTCTTCACCGAGCTTTAATATTCTAATTTTTGATGGCTTTGAGCTTTAGATTATTCTTAAATTATGCTTAAGAAACAAAATTGTAACTTCACCTGAAAATCAAAGGAATAAATTTAGATCTTTGTTTGTGCTGTACTGCATGATAAAGCAAAATAAAATGGACAGAATAATTGATATTTATTGATCATAGGTATTAATCTATGGTATTGATATATGGTATTGATCTATGGTATTGATCTATGGTATTGATCTATGGTATTGATCTATGGTATTGATAGTGCAAAGGTAGATCCAAAAGCAGTAGTACAACTCAAATATGCAAAAATTCTAAGTCTTGATGAAGTTGCTTGAGCCTTGCATTACTCTCAAGTTGTTATTCAATTTCAGCGATTCTGAGCTTCAATACTCCTTATTTTATTCTTATAAAATTAGGGTGTATTCTGCATGAGAAGGAATGGCACCATTTTTCATTTGCCTCTGAATGGATTGAGCAAGCTCCAACGATTTACCAGCTAAGGATGTAATATCAGAAAGCAATTGACCTAGGACCGAGTGTCATACATTCTCAGGGAAGCATAGGTCAGAATTCTGAGAATGCTAAGTTCCAACGCTGTTGATCTTAAGCTTTTAAGATGCACGATTAGCAGTACTAAGGCTCGTAAACTAAAAGAATGAACTCCAAACTCCTGTCATCTTTGTCACATATTTGTGTTGTTGTATAAAGGTAGTGAAGAAAACATATTCGGAGGTATTACGCCAATGCAAACAAACCTTTGGGAATGGTGCGAATGAAATATATTTCTTATACAATAAATTTGCCCTATTTGAGACAACTTTCAAAATGTCTCATTCATACACAATCGTTAATTTCGATTGTTTTAAGACTCCATAGCTACATGAAGAAACCGATTCATCAAGAGGAGAAAGTGAAGAATTTCGCATTAAAAAGCCACAATGAGAATTAGAAGTTAACTAACAATGGCATTACAGGTCATTAGGAAGGAGCTCAAGGACACGACGAAAGCAATGTAGATACTAATGGAGACTATAAACAAGAGTCACGCTCTTTCCGCGCAAAAATGCTTAATCTATCGATTGCATAAAAACGAGTTTGTGGAAAAGGTACATTAAGCCCTAGCCACGTATATTCTGTTTTGATTCACATTCTCTCTCTCGTATAAACGCGGTGTGAGCTGCGATTTAATGAAAAATTGAATGGTTTAAATGATGTCCGGATTCAAGTAAAAACACTACAAAAGATTAAATTTTCGATCAAAATATATTCTCTATAGAGACAAACTGAAGCAACTTAGCATTAAGAGAACAAGCTTCCTAATGGAGACCATCTTCTTTAACAGAGATGCATGTTAAGCATGAAAGCAAATTCTATTTCGCTGATAAATAAGTTATTCCTTCTTCAAAACAGCTTGGCTTTGGCAAATGTAAGTTTAGTTAACACTCTAAAGCATCTTACCGAGTACTACCAGAAACCAGTTACTTTGAATTCCAACAAGTGCTTTCAGTATCAACTCCTTCTGCAGCAAGTTTCAAATAGAAATGCAAGAGAAATATTCCACTTCCGGACTTATAAGACAAGTCTATTAACATGTAGAATTTGGCAATGCATTATTGGGTGATAGAACAGTCTAGACATCCTTGTTACATGAAGTACCACTTGAAAATAAAATGTATCAATCCTTTTCTTAATAATGTAGAACTCAAGCCAAGCTACCCCTAGCTAGCTGATAACAGTGATTCTGTGATCTGGTAAATGGTGGATGTAAATGCTTGAAGGTCCAGCAGCACATTTAGTCTCACCATCCAGCTCTTCATCAAGTTCTCAAAAACACACCGAGTGCGCAAGTGAGCCATGAACCAACAAGAGTCACTGATGAATTTCTGGCAGCGCAAACTGAACAGCATCAGATATCTCAGAAGGCAGTTTGCAGATAAGTAAGTAGATCTCAATGCTCCATTAGCAACAGAGCTAATAATGTCATCAAAATATTGCACTGTGCTTTCGATTTTCATAAATTTTCAAACACTTACTCTCGAGATATCAATGCTATAAATGTGAGATTCAAAATATGGAATGCTTTGTGGCAAGCTGGAATCAATAACAATGATGTGTTTGTGGAAGAGGGGAATGGTGAAAATTACTTGAAGTGATTTGATAATTTGCATGCAAAGATAGAGCATAAGAAACGTTTCATTCAAGAAATCCTTTTGCCACTCATATATTCTGAAGCAATAAAAAATGATCTTTGGTCATCAAAACGAGGTTCTAATATCAAACAGATGACGGAGGCGACTGATCCAGTGGGCTGGAGATAAAAAATCTGTACAGCATGTTTTGGTAAATTTAATCTGGCTGGTTGGAGGTTTTATTAGCAGAATCAATTCAATATTCGGCCATTCTATGTTAAAAACGAGTCCATGCCAGTTAAATAGGGAAGCAAAATGATCTGCGTTGTTGTGACAAACAGTTGGGAAACGCAAGTGAGGCACAGTCCTGCCCCCCAGTTCCCCCGTAGCGTCGCCACTGTATACACTGCTCTACAAAATAAGAAATATGCACGAATGCATGTTGCAGTAGTAGACTTTTATCAAATAAGTGGATCTTCAGTAAAGCATTTCGACGTCTTTCAAATTCTGTGACGAGAAACATAGTTAAGAGTGTCACTAATTGATATAAAAATTCTGACAACAAAGAGAGTTGAGACAGATTGTGGTTTGTCGGATATCTTTATAATTATCAAGGATTTATCAATTATAAGTCTTTGGTTAATCGACATTTTCCACGAATTAAAAGTATTAAGGGAAATTGTATGAAAATTTGAATAAAATAGCTAGCTACAAAGAAGCTTAACTTTCTATGCAACTCAAATATTTCTACGTTTTTGAGAAGTTCCCTTCACTTTCTCACAGCTATTTATGCGCGTGGTGACAGAAGAATTCAAAAACTGCTCTCAGACAAAATGAACATAGCTTAGTCTCATAGCAAAATGGCTGTTTTGACGCTGAAAGGGATGGCAAAGCTCTCTGATTATAAAAGGAGATAAAAAGGCGTAGTTTCCACCCTCAAAGATGGCAGCTTCAAGGGAGAACGTACATTCTCAACGAACACTCTTGACCAAATGCGAGAGATTTCGCTTCAACAACTCATCATTAGATTACTGAACAGCACAGTTATATGCTAAGTTTTCTGCAACAGCAAATTGAGGACAAAATCTATGGTATAATATCTTGTTGTTTCGTTCAAAAGTCGGCAATCAAAATATTAGTTTTAGTTGGCATCGGAAAAATTGTTGCAAAAGATTCTCCGATATTTCTAAAAAATTTATAAATAACTGTTTGTCATGCCTCTGCTCAACCAACTTCAAGGAAAATTGTTTAAGTATTGAAATACGTGGTTCAATCAGGGGAGGATCCACGGGGGATGGGGTCACCAAAGTCTAGCTCTAGATCCGCCCCTGGTGTCAACAACAAAACAAGATGACTAAAAAGCGCATAAAGACAGTGGGATTGGAAAAATTCTGACATTTAATAAACGGGGTGGTCAAAATATACGGGGGGCTGGAATTTGAGAAAAGGCTTTAAATGATTATATAAGGACGGAACGAGCAAAAACAGATTGCCATAGAGCATAAAACTAAAATATATACATTAGTACGCTAATTTGCCATGAAAATTGGGCGTAAATAGTACTGACAAAGAAAGGAAATGAATTGAGGGGTTTGTAGAGAGAGTCTATTTCCTTAAAATGTCGTCAAGAACGAATATTTTTTACTGAGAATCCACTTTTGGAAGTGGGCTAACTTTTTCTGGGATGAAGTCATGTAAACAGGGTTAAAGTTGCGACTTATTTTCAAAAGTGCTTTCTCCTTTATTCAAATTAATCCTGAAGGTCATAAAACCTACTTAGGCCCCTTTTCTTGATAAGATGCGATTTGAGAGGTAGCATATCTTTTGTTGCCATGCCATAAAATGCCATCTACAGGAATCAGTATAAATTAACTTACCTCATTTTGGTTTATGAAGTAGTAGTTAAGAAATTTTAATATTTCAAGAGAAGCTCTGGAAATCCTTCTCATCAATTAGCATTTCAAAGACAAATACTTTTTGTATTGAGCCAAATGTTCTTCCACTACTTATGCCTATCGCTATGTATGTATGTTGTTGCTGTGAACAGCTGATTTACCCTTAGGTGGGTGCATCTAGCAAACGTAAGACTCAAGATAGCTTTTGGAGTTGAGCTGCTGATTCAAAGGGTAGAAGATATCTGAAGGAAATGCTTTAACTTGTAGAAGGATTTCAGCAAGATCCTGCAGAGTAAAAATGACCAATTTTCTGGATCAGGATGGAAAGGAATCAGTTTTGGGTTCTCATCAAGACACGCAGGTTAGTACAAAGGCATGAAACGTAAAAATATTTTGAAGTAAAATTCCTATTCTTATCATACAAGAAACGTCTTTTTTGAATAAGTCAGCGCTGTGTATTTGCAACATAGTAATGACAGAGTTTCCATTTTTTGATTATCCACAGGTGTTCCAACATGATAACACGAGCCTTTGATGTTTAAGGTACTCGGTGATCGCAGGCCATCAAAAAAAAGTTCAGCTTAGTTAACTTAAATATGTAATAAATAAACTAAAATAATAATTTTGCGAAATAAAGACGTTATTCCCCATTAACATGCATGTCAAAATCACTCGAATTAGTTCAGACATATGGTACGCTGTTATTATATCTCTATGGTTACATATTTCTAGCAATCAAAACAGAATTTAAACACAACTTACCATTGAAGTTCACATTCCAAAAGAAAAAGTAGAAACGTAGGAGACTTAGCCTTTAGTATAACTAAACACAAAATTTTAGAAAGAACTGCACCGTTAAACACCAGCTCTGAAGTATGATATTGGTGCAGAGATGCAATATAATGACTGAACCTAGATTAAATAGAGCTAACAGTCATACGGGTAAGATCCATTTAACACTTCATCTTGTGCTTATGAGACTTAGGCAAATTTTGCATGATGGGAATTTTATCAAACGATAAGCTCCTGCATCATATCTGTTTAATACAATCTACCACACAAGTAGGTTAGGATTATATCGGAACTTAAGAAAGTCTCATCTTCTGCTACTTGCTAATACCTTCATTTGATAGCTTCAGTGTGCAAGACGCCAAAATAAACTGTACATAGTACTAGAGGCTAGATAGTAAATATGAACAGGACTTTTGCAAGAGAACATGAATCACACGTACACTAAACACGAATCACACGTACACTAAACATATTGGCAAAATAAAGGATAGATCTAAACTAGAGATTAAGCTATGATGGGTTGAAATCCTAAAAAAATCAAATTTCGTCCATCCAAGCCCTATTCTAGAAATTTTCTGCGACTTTTGGAAGGCAATTATTCTGTGATGGATTCGTTTTGTTTCTTTAATATTTGGATTCGATAGTTATGTAGATCAAGGAAATTTAAACAATAAGCTACTACATGAATGCATTCCAGAGATATGTAAACCTAAAGAATGTGTACAGAGGTCCAAAAATTCAAAAGTCAATGACTAGAGAAAGATCTGGGTCATGAGACAGAAGTATTGCAGTGTGTTTTCAGATTATTAATACTTGTCAATGGCAAAAAACAAAAAAATATTATGAAAATCAGAAACATCGAAAGATATTCAAATATGAAAGTTCATATTTCATTGGTGATATAATTTTAGATTAAATATGATAAACTATCTTCTATTCGAATTACGATTGACGATTTAAGAATGCAATGGTAAAGTTGTAAGAGAAACATGAAAACATTGTGCAATCTTGATAGAGTCAAGGTTTATACTAATACAATGATGAGAGTCATTCCAGAAACGGAACTAGTAATATTCCAGTTTCAGTGCACAGTTTTTGCAAGTTTCAACACTCGCTATTGCTATTTCCTATCTATTATTCACACTGAACGTAATACATGCATTCACAGGGAGTCGCGTGTCCACTTCAAGTCTGCAAGTACGTACATGCATTTTATAACAAAGTCAAGGGTCTTCTTTAGTCTCTTCTACCGTAATTCCTATTCTATTCTTCATTCAGTTATCGTCTTTTAGGGTAGAATAAAAAATCAAATTCGAAGTAAGCATAAAAGGGAAATCTGTCAGTAATTTACAAAACGCACTACTTCGTCACAAGATGATAATAATGGAAGATCCGAAAAGAACTTCCCCCTTCCAGAATGGAATTGATATGCATTCCAATTCCGAAGGGGCCTAGTCTCAGGGCTTATTTCTTAAACTAATGCTATGCATAATTCTTAAATGATATAAACTTACCCATTTCTTTCGCAATTGATTTGCAATAATCGAAAAATGAAGGCAACATCCAACTTCAATATATACAACAATTGACTAAATTTCATTTTTGCAACGTGCGATACAAATAGTGCAATCTCTTTGCACTTCTAACAAAGAAAACACTTGATCAAAATAAAGAACTCGTGGCCCACTGAAGGCTGTCCACCATAGATTCCGAGTAAAATATTGTGCATCGAGAATGCAAACATGCCAAATGGCATCAAATGTACATAAATACTAGTGATTTCCCTCCCCACCTAAAAAAATCTAAAAGAGCCCTTTCTTTAGCGTTATTCAAACAGCATTGAGGATAATTACTAAAGATCTAATTTTGTGACAGTTTCAATAACATGTGAAATATCATGGTGGTTATTACTTTTTTCAAGCGATTTTGAAGTTGTTGAAATACTTTCTCTACAGAGTTTACTGTTGCTTTCTCTGGATAGTTTTGGAGGGACAAAACTTCTGTCTGTGCCAACACATGGCTTTGCATATGTATTTTCATCTGGAATGTTCCATGCTAGCAATGGGACTGTTCTCAAAGGCGCAGATTTGGTAGTTTGTCTCAACTGTCTTCTCTTCAAGTTATAGGTACGTCTGGTATGAACAGGCTCCATTTCATTGGTGATTCTTGTCTGTGGGAGTGACTGGCTAATGAAGTCATCTTGATATGAGGAAGCTGGACTAAACAGAGGCTCACTTGACCATCTCAGAAGTGCTGAAGTGTCTTTATAACGCTGCGCGGCACCAGCATTAGGTTTTCGCCTACCAAGTCCCTTGGGAATAAAGAATTCATTTATAGCGAAGGAGTTCTTGGTTCCTCCCAATCTCTTAGTCCATCAGAAAAGGCAATGCATATTTAAAGCTTTTAAGCACCTTGCTATACAGATATGATCACTATAATTTCATGATGTCATGAAGCATTAAATCTATTCAAATATGCATGTTTTAAGACAAAAAAGGCATTTCAGAGATTTCAATTTAATAGGAAAACTGATTTGTGGGTGAAGAGCATGATACTAAAAATTCAAGGCTTCTAGGAAGTAGGAGATATTAAGGGGGCAAGGGGGCAAAGTGCCCCCAGGTGCCGTCAAGTTGGAGATTCTTGGCAAAGGAGTAAGACAAAAGGCCAAATACACAATTTTTAATAAGAAAATCACATTTTTGCTTGAGCCTAACTTTTCTTGTATACTTTTTCTAATGAAAACACTTGTCATCAACAAATATTCCCAAATATTTGTTGATTATGTATGTTCCTTCTGAAATATGAAGCAAAGTCAACCCCTTTGATCCCTAATTTTTCTTGAAAAGGTGCCACTGCCTCAAGGCAGCTTTAATCATAAAATCTATTGATAGATCATCTGGCAAGCTTAAGACCAGTCTATATGATTCTCGATAACAGATAAGCCAATTATGTTCTTGAAAAGTGACTTGAGCAGCTACCATAACTTGGAGTAGCTACTTCATGTGCATTGAAAATTGTTTTTAAACTTAGCAAGCTACCATATATCTTGATCAAGGCTCGGACCAGCCATCAAAATTTGGGGGAGACTTTTGGACAGTACAACCTATTATTAGTACACTATTTGACTGCCACACCTATTTTGCTGAAGGAGTCTTACTACTACTTCACTTCATTCCCAATATTTTCTCATTGAATTTGAATGATGAAAAAACCTGATCATGGAGAGAATGGAGGGAACACACCCCCCAGCCCCCCTTGGTGGCTCCAATAACTTTGATAAGTATGCTTCAATATTATGGTTTTGAGCAGTTAAATGGCTCCTCATACACAATTATTGTGTTCACCTTCCTTTTTTCATGATTGTCCTAGTGCTGGGAATTTGCATTCATTTTTGTCTGTGCTTTAAAAGATCCTTGACACCAGGAGTCTCCAAACATCTCAGTCCAATGGCCACATCAATTATTAAAAAGCAGTAGGGAGACTATTACAAACTCAAAGTTCAAATAAAAAGACTCAAAATATGGATATTTTTTTAATTATCAATTTTTTCTGTAGACAAACAGGTCTCTACGGGCAGGATGATAAGGCTTATGGGCCACATCTGACCCTTAGGCCATAGCTTGGAGACCCCTGCTATATACTATAGTCTTAAGTACCTAATTGCCAGGGGGGTCAGAATAGGCCAGGGAGGGGCTGGAAAATGAGAAGAAATTGATACTTCTCCTAAAGCATTCTATGTTCACAAATTAGGCATCTATGATTGTGAGAACGTAAGCAGTGCAAAAAATTGCTAAATGGTTTGAAAAGATTTTGCACAAAAGCTTATAAGTGGGGGGTCCTAATAAGAGCAGGGGGCTGGAAATTTTTTGTAATTAATTGGTGTGAGAGGGACGACAATTAGGAGTGCGTAAGAGTGCCAGCTTTAGAGGTTCTCTTATACTATCTTGAGCTCATAGTATTAAATAATGAGATTATATGACTACCATATTCTATAGTAAATAGCTGAAGAAAAGGTAAGAATCACTTACATGTGAAAAATGCATTTCAAGATCCCCCATTGTTGATGAATGGACATTTCTATTATCATGTCTTGAAAACAGGTGATCTGTTGAGCGTGCAGATGATCTGTTCAAAAATTTTGTAGGAGGAGGAGGCTTTGCCTTTTCTCTATATGGTATTGTAAACTCTTGCCTTGATTTGCTCCTAAAGTGACCATGGTAGCCAGTAGGAAACTGTGAAGGAATTCCATAAATCAATAATGAAATTATTTTCACTTTCTACTGAACTATATCTCTAATACAGTAAGTGCACTTACACAAAATTCTGATATATGAACAAGCAGAAAGAAAGCCAGTGGAATGGCAGACACTCAGTACTCCTAGAAATTCAATAAGATTGAGACCCTATCTTAATTTTCTCTCTAAATAAAACAAAAAACTCTTTTTTGAAAAACACTGAGAGTCTTTTTCAGGATTGCAAAAGCTTGGGGCCTTTACTGGTTGTCCTAACCCCAATCTGTGTCAGCTACATGACTGTTCTTGGTTGACAAGATCTATTTGCAGTCAAGCTACTTACCCACGATCCATAAATTTGATCTTGGCTATAACCATGCATCTTGGCACTTTGCTAAAATATGCAAGCAGTAAGACCTTAAGATACAGGTTTTTTTATAAGAAAAAAGTTTATAAGTAAATGAGGCTCAAATCGTCAAAATCTTAAGAAAATCGTAAGAAAATCATGAGGCTCCATTTCCAAACTTAAGCGTTTTTATAGGCCAAAAATTGGTATTTGTCATTATTGCATTCAAAATGTTAAAGGTGCAATTCAAATTCAAGTATACAATATTATATATGAACATGTATACCATTCTAGCCAGTTTATTTCAGTAAAAGTTAAGAAAAATTTAAGAAAATCTCAGGCTCAATTTTGGGAAAACTTAAGAAAATTGAGGCTCAGGCAAAATAATGATTTTCCGATAAAAAAACGTGTATCAGAAATATCTAGTGGACTTAATTGGTGTTGGCATATCCTTTTGAAATCTACCTCCTAGTTGGATCTTATCAATTATTTAGATACAGTTTATTTTCGTTGTTATAGCAGCAGTTTTTATTATCCAGAACAATTGAAAATGATTAGAACACTTTGCAAAAAGCATATTTCTTAATGGGCAAAGCTCCAATAGCTTCATGGTAGACACTTTTTGCAATTGATGTAGCCATTAAATATTCCTGAACTCCTTATATTCCGAAAGTACAGAATTGAAAATAATACTATCTTCAAATTAGCTCCTAAACTATATATACTGCATGCCCTATGGGTAATAGTTCCATACTTCACTCATATACTTCCATCAAACCTTAAATCTTAAATTTCAATACACAACTTAACAGAATAATAAAGTTATGTTAAAAAGTCCAATGGCAAAGGTATTCCTTTGGTTTCTAAAGTGGTGGAACAGTGAATGTAGAAAATTAATTCTCAGACATATATCAAAGTAGTCCATCAAAAATTACAAAAAGGAGGAAGATATCCATAACTTTTGGTAATGCAGCTACTAGCATATGGCCTTAGAAACCAACTATACACCCCAATAATTTGTACTTTGGAGTTATAATGTTCTGGTCTTTTAAAAACTTATATGCAACCAATTCACAGTTGGCTTCCAATCCATACCACTTCATTTATATCTCAAAAATGAAATACTTACAAAAGAAGTAGAGCCTCAGATATTGTTCGTGAACGCCTGCTTCTATTATTCGTAATTTTGGTATGACAGCCTTTACCATCTTTGCTGGCTTCTATATGCGGCCTCCCTCGTTGTTTATGATCTTATGCACCATGGAGATGAAGCTACTCCGCAGAGGTCTTACTTCTGCGGTGGCAGTCTGGAGTTTGGCGGGATATACAAATCACGTCATCAGCACTTCTTATTAGCAACATACAAGTCTCCTGGATAATAACAGTAAAGCAACAATGTTTTCTCAGAATGTTATAGATGCAAGAGAATTCATGATTGAGCCAGGGTAAATCTACATTATACGTTTTGTTTCAGTATATTAAAGCGATGTTCAACTCTACTACAAATAGAAGGTAAAGCGAATTAGAACATAGTTGGACAAAGCTGCTCATATTTAACGTTAAAACATAGTGCTGGCAAAAAAACTTGAGGTTTCTTTTCACGTTTTTAGAAATCTAATGGGATACCATCATGCCGTTAAGAGTTACCAAAAGTAATGATAAAAGACTGTTTGTTCAATGTTTATCAAAAATTCCATTATAATATTATAATTTACATTTCTAGTGAGAGTGTGTGGGATAGCCAACAGAACAGCCAAGCATGGGGTTTTTCACAAAATTCAAATTCACAGATTGTTCCTGGAAGTAGTTCACAAAATAGCTTCAAGTATAGCAGTGAATTTTCAAGACGACAAAACAGTTCTTCTGTTAACTCAGATTATTGGTCACAGTCTCAGAGTATCTCACAACCATTACCAGAGGTAATCTTGTTCCTTGTTTTGCATTCCTACACAGTAATCATAAGTGGCCATGCTACATTGCATTCTAAGTAGCAAGGATGAAATGCTCTATAATGCATTGTTTGGTAATTCTCATGTTTGTCTTCTTAATTTGGCATTAAAATGCAACCAAAGGCAGATATTTGAGTCTCTTATTCATAAGATTAAATGAATTAACATGTTGTGAAAACAGGTTTTTTCTGTTTTATCACATACCTATGCTGTGCAGTAAAAGTCGTATCAAACAATTTGTTTTTTTAGAAAGACAGTTATGGGTATCATTTGAAGTACATAAGTAAACCACCTCTAATTTCTGTGAAAAATGACGACAAAGCTAGCAATGACAGAAGTCATGCCAAATCCTTGAGCCAGTGCTTGGAGTTGCAGAAGAGTAGAACATTTGACTTGAATTCAAGGTAATTTCTGAGATTAGAGGCAGCTAGAAATCACTGCAGTAGATGGAAGTAAAAAATGGTGGTTGCTGCTTTTAATTATTTGATGATGTGACTGATAAAGATGTACTGTATTTGTTTCTAATTTCTTCCATAATTTGATTTTCAGAGCATAAACATGATTTACACAATTTTAGTATAGTCCTTGCAGTTCTGTTTGCTTCACAATATTTGCTCACAGTTGCCACTAAATCAACTTTTTCAGCAATAAATTGGATGTAATCTTGGCAGCATTCAGAGAACTCTCTCAAGAGGTAATGCAAAGTACATGCTAACTACCTTTTAACCTCAAGAAATGCACATAGGGTTAATATTTTTAAGTACCTCAAGTTTGATAGGGAAAATTCTTTAGCAAACCTCGTTTCAGCCAAAAGTGCAAATCAAGACATTACATGTTTTTGCAGCTACAATAAACTATCATGCTTGAAGTAGTGTGATACTGTCAAGCTACTTATACTAATATATCAGCATTTACTGGTTTTAGATTCTTAAATAGTAGATTTCTGAGGTTCTAGGCATGACTGCTAACTTGAAAGGCAATTATAATAACTGAAAGGTAATGTCATTTCATTGAAATTTTAGGTTCATTCAAACATGAGTGCAGTAAAGTCAGAAATTGCAATAGAAATAAATGGTGTGTCAGAGAAGCTGTTAAGTGAAGTAAAGGACACAGCACAGAGGCTTGACAAATGTATGAATTTTAAAAGTATTACATTACTTGATGCTGACATATTTTGTATTTGAGGAAGCAATATTGGTGATATACAGTTCCACTGAATTACCTTCTAGATGCATGGAATTAGTTTGTTTTTGAAACACAGCAGTTTGTTATGTATTAGGCTACAAAGTCAGAACTTATCTTGTTAGTTTCAGCAGAGGTGAAAGAAAGCTCAAAATTACTTACAGAAAATATTCAAAAAGCACTTCAAATGCCATCTGAATGTTTTCAAAAGGTAATCATCATATTTTTTTACTTTCTTGAGAGCAAACTACACCCCTTACACATTTTATATTTTGATTCATGTATAAGCCAAGAATAAGCCATGCCAGTATAATAAGTGCATGTAATCAAGCAAAACTGACAAAGCTGCAGATTTAATTCTACTCCTACTTCTTCTCCAAACACTTCAGAGTCTGCAAAAGACTAGTGCATTGCTGATGGTCATAGGGATGTTGTTTAGAAGCACAATATCTGCCACTCTGATATACTTTTACTCTTTTTTTGCTGTCATGCTTTTTTTGCTAAGACTCTAGTGCAGCATTTCTCAAAATATGGAGCACACCCCTTCAGGGGCATCATGTAGTGCTAGAGGGGGCATATATGACCCTGGGGAACAAGTATGAAATACAATTTTTATAGATTATGGTCTTATGTGTAATGAGTGGGGGATGCAAAATATTATCCCTTTCCATGGGGGGGGGGCTTGCAAAATGTAATTGAGAAGCACTGCTCTATTGGATTGCCCAAAAACATTTGATTATCATTTTGCAATTATCCATTCAATACTCTAGACAAATTCAAGTCTTGAGAAATTGGAGTTACAAATGGAAAAAGTCAAAGCACAGATCTTGATATCTGAAGAATTAGGTCAGCAGAATATTGAAAAAGCTGACAAAAATTTGATTCAAATTGAAAGCAGCCTGTCAGTGATGATGTCACATCTGAAAAAGAGCAAGTCAGAGCAGTGCACCCAAACTGACTTAGCAAGACTTAAAAAAATAGACTATAGAACTGCTCAAATGCAACACGAAGAAGGCACAACAGAAGGTTTTGCACCAGGTATAGTAATTTTAGTATCCGCTACTGTTTTATACTTCCTACCTACTATATTTACCTATGCATGATATTTATCTATATCTATCTTCATTCTCTTAATTGCACTTTGCCTTGCATGGGTATTTTATTTTGGGATCTTTGATGGCCTTCAGGTATGCAACTCTCCAAGGACAGCATTCATGGAAAGCCAGATTCTGGCATTGGCATTCAGAGACAAGCCATCCAAAGCAACACACCTTTATCTCATGTTTCACCAGCTTGTAAGTCAATTACTAGTGCTGGCATTTCTCAAATGATGGCTTCTCCTTCAGTTAAACATAGTGATATGATTAAAGAAGAAGAACAATCTGATGGTAAGCAAGTGTCTTTTTCTATTTTGCAAAGAAAATTTGATAATTTGAAGCATGAATATTGCATCATCATTGTACTATTCCCATCGCTAGAACAACTCTTTGTGAGTAAATCATTTTTCTTTAAATTACATGTAGCAAGGAATTTTCCATTTAGATGTTTTCATTTGCCATCAGAGGTAGGATTTATGGCTGCTTTGTTGGATATTGATAGCATAGAAGCTTTCTGTGTTAGCATTATCTAAGTGATGATCATCTTTCTAAACACTGTTTGTGTTATTTCTGGTTGCATCCTTAGTATCCAGAAGTTTTGCAAAAAGGTTTCTCCCAAATACTGCACTGCAGAAGGACCAAATATAGTGAAGTATTTTGATGATAGGAAATTGTACTATTTGGAAATAGAGAAAGCATTTTGATTTTCCACCGACAGTTTTATGTTTTTGTTTCATAGACGATTATTCAAGCAATGTGATTAGGCGTGCATCAACACGATCACGTCATTTGGAAAGCAACGCAAGCACTCCTTCCGTAATTTTCTTTGATCTCTGCTCGGACATGGATGACTCAGAAAGCAGCCCTACTTTGTCAAAGACACATACAAAACAGAAAGACCGTTCTCCTCTTCTAAAAGTCTCAAGTAATTTGAGTGGTCAATATGAAACACCATGCAAAAATACTCATGATAAACAATTTTGCAGCCTAAAGGCTTCCAAGGCAACCAACCCATCTATCCAAAAAAGTATAACTTCATATGGGAAGATAAAAAAAGACAATTCAAATGAATTGGCGAAGATTGACGGAATTTCAAAGCTGTCGAAAAGGATGAAAGTTTCAAAAATATCTCCAAATCTCAGAAATTTTTCTCCTAAACCCAATGCCAAGGTAAGACTTTCTATGATATATTTATAATTTTGAGGTAGGGCCTTCTATGAAGTAGGTAGGGAATTTAAGGCCTGCTGGCCATAATCCAGCCCACAGAAAGATATTTTGTGGTCCATGAAGAGATAAAATCTTATAACAATCGTCGTAACTATGCGTTAAATCAATTTTGAAGTTTTAGTAAAACTATCGTCATTAGAATATCGTCGATCTTGTTCCTATATCTTTGGCCTGCCTCATGAAAAAGTTTGATGTATGTGGCTCACTCTCATAAATGCATGCCCATCTCTGTTCTATGGCTAAGGACTATACAAGCTGTTTTATAGGAAAAACGTTCATAAGAAAGTGAGGCTCAAATGGCCAAAATCTTAAGAACATTTTAAGAAGGTTACTAGGCTCAATTTCCAAAATTAAGTATATTTGTTTGCAAAAAATCGATATGTCATTATCACATCCAAAATGCTAAAGATAGGATTCACATTCGAGTATAAAGGTTGACAAAGAAATTATAAACCATTTTAGAAAATTTATTTCAGTAAAAGTTAAGAAAATTTTAGGAAAATCTTAGGCTCAGTTTCGGCAAAAGGTAAAAAAAATTGAGGCTCAAGCAAAAAAAGAGGTAGGTTTTCTTACAAAAGCACTTTTAGTATTAGAAATTTGTAATTAGGCTGCGTTTCTTTTTGTAACTTTAAAAGTGTTCTCATTGCATGTTACTTGCAATCCACAGGAAACGGTGAGAGTTTCTTCAAGAGGGTCTGTGGCTATGAAGCGAAAGGCATATGCAGAAAGCATTTTTCGTTTCGATGGTAAAAATTCACATGAATTTCATGTGTAGTGTGTTCATCACATTTACGTTTTCATGATTTGACAGGCTTCAATTTCATGCTTATCATTGTTATAGGAACGTTGCTGCATTTGCAGTATCTGGTTAAAATCAGTTGCTAGTGTGAAAAGTAATTTCAAACATAACCGATTTATCTTACGGAGACTTGTAACAAACGAAAAGCTTGCAAACTTATGTTTTAAGCTTTTTGAGTATTTTCCAGTGGGCTTAATTTTACTTTGCAGTAGTTCTAAGCCTCATGGTAAAAATATTCAGTTGTAGCTGTTAATGGTTTTGAATATATAGCAGATTAAACCCCTGGTAGCCTTTATTAGGGAGGGCTTATTGGAGACTTTTCAGCTCGTACACAATGGAAGTGTTTCAGTTCATGCCACAGTATTCAGGTATTTAAATTTTTTTCAGATTATGTGGATATAAAGAAATTTCAATTCCAGATGCACAAGCCAAAGAATAAACTATTTACTTGAGTTTACAGCTTATCACGAACTGATAACTTTCATTTAAGCAGATTTTGCTGCTTTTAAATTATACAATTGTATTTTGACAGAATTAATCATTTCTTACTTATACCAAGCATTAGTTTATAGAATGGTGAACAAATTTCAAATGTTGTGACACAATTATTGAGTAATATATAATACAGTTGTAATGTATATATAAATAAATAAGTACATATTCATATAAATATATATATACATATGTATATATAAATATATATATACATATATTTATGCATATTTATATACGTATATATCTATAAATTACATATATATATAAATATAAGT
>WIPJ01000166.1:219506-230645 GCA_018155075.1 Cassiopea andromeda
TATATGCATACACATAGATGTAGAAACATACACACAAACAAATATATATAGAAGAAACATTTACTTATACAACAAACATGTTGTTTAATAGAAATATCATCATGAGCAATCTGAATGGAAGAGATGGCCCCAAAGGTTTGAAAAACTTGCAAAAAGGAAGCATCATGGAGGAGGCTGAGGCACTTACAATCCACGGATGGCCGAGAGTCATTTCTGCAAAGTCAAACATTTCGAGGCTAGCTTGGAGTGCTCTTTGTCTTATGGCGACTGGCTTTCTTGCATATTTCACTGTTAAGTCTTTATTGAAGCACTCAAAGCATGAAGTAGTGGTGAATATAAATAGAAAGGAGCTTTCTGTAATGAAATTTCCTGCAATAACATTTTGCAATACAAACCTTTATTCAATTACCGCATATCAGAATACACCTCCGCCAGTTTACCAAGAGTTCCCAACAAATTGCTCCATGGATCAAGCGGGATATTTTGCAAATGAAGTTAACAGAAAATTTTTCAAATTAGGATGCAAGATGTTTTTTGGAAACAAAAAGCTTTTTACATCACAGCTGGCTGTGGGTCAAAGTTACAAATTCAAGTTTCCAACCTATTTTTGGCTTTTGCCGCATGCTTATCCATGCTTTACATTCGATGGTTCATGGTTGAAACAAAGCATCATAAGCTCAAAAGCTGGTCTTTATTTTGTGCTTGATATGGATGAAAATGACCGAAGCATGGACGCAGAAACAGCAAGCAGCGACTCTGTGTTGGAAGATGAGCGAAGTGGCATTTATGTGACTATCCACGATCCAGGTGATTTCCATGTCGATTCAGGAATCCCCCTTTCTCCTGGCTTCGAAACAAGGATATCTATCCAGAAGTCGATTATCAAGCGCAAAAAGAGCCCTTTTCCTTCAAAATGCCTTGATGATAATGAGCAGCAGTTTTTAAATGTCTTTCCAGGCAAGCCATCATTAGATTCCTACTACTCTTCTTGTTATTTTTTAAACTTGTACAGAAAATGCCACGTCGTGCCAGCATACATGAAGGTATTCATGCCAGAGGAGGTTTTTCCAATCCAATTCTCTAACACTTCTTGCACTGAGGAAGATTTGCAAGCACTCAGCTTTGTAGAAAATTGTAAATGCAGACTTCCATGCTCCAAAGTACAATACGTTCCAAATATAATGCAAAGCGTATGGCCACAGGCATGGCAAGCCGAGCAGTTTCAAGAATTGCTAATGGGGGATTCTGATGTGAATCGTTCGATAAACATAAGCGACATAAGAAAGCGTCTCATTAAAGTCGTAGTTTATTATTCCGATTTAGCAGAATATTCGTACGAAGAAAGAGAGCTGTATGATATAGAAACTATCCTGAGTGATTTTGGAGGCCAAATGGGCTTGTTCATTGGAGCGTCTGTTATCTCTTTAGCAGAAATTGCCTCAATTTTATGGTTTTATATCATGAAGGCAGTAAAAGGAAAACAGAGAGTGAGAAATACTGATGAAGCATAAAGCTATGAGGCTTCTCATAGTTCTTTGGTAATCTTTGGGACTTATTAACACTCCTCATGATTTGCTGACATTCTGTGGCGATTGCATAGCCGTTACTCCTGGAGAGTCAAATCAATAAACGTGATGATTTTACTTCGTTCTGAATTGAACATATTCCTTTCAGTGGGTTAGAATGAAAGCAGAGGCTTTAAATGGAGGAGAAAGGCACATTTAGCTTGCAGATGATAATTATCAGTTTTGACGTCACGAGAATTTCGATTGTTATTGCAAAGAGCTCATGCGTTGACTGCTAGATGTGAAAAGCAAATGATGCTTAAATAAGATTTGACTTTGATCGAAATCAAAGCTTTTAATCAATCATAAAACTATTCAAAGCTCATCCGTTTGTGAGATTTTCATTTAAATATTTGACTGTGTGGGATATGCCATAGGATAAAAAGTAATCAGATGAAACGTCACTCTTATACCTAAAAACGTTAGTTTTAGCTTTAATTTTGTCTGTTTATTTGTCAATGTTTTGTATAAAAGACAAAATGTATCAATAAATGCAAGCAAATGTCTAATAATCAAGTGGAAAGCAAATTAGTACGACGATGTATTATTCCTTGATTTTTCACCTACTTCACATGTGTCAAATTCAGGCCCGCAGGCCAAATTTGGCCCGAAATGTAATGATGATTGGCCCGCGAGATGATGTCAAATGCGAATTAGAGCTGGTCAGCGGTTTAAGCTATATCTTTTATTTAAAATTTAATTTCTCATGTGCTTGTAATATTAAGAATTGGCCGCTTCAGATTCTGTGTTTAAAGTTTTAAAGTTTTTAAACAAAATTAAAGTTTTGTTTCCATATGAAAAGGTTATGCATTGCATTTCAGTTGCAGTTAATTTTTCAATAAATATTGAGCCTGACCCGTGACTTTACTTCACTGCTTAGTTTTGGCTCATTGTGAATTTGAGTTTGACACCCCTGGCCTACTTAATAGAACTATATTTCTGCATCTATTTTTGCATGTTTTTCACCTGGAAGCTGAGCTTCCAGCTGTCCTTCCACTCGCTTGTTGACAATAGAAATTTCGGTGCAACTTTGGTGCAAAGATCAAGTCTAAAGAGAAATGTGTTGTCATTACGCTTTGCATGTTTTGGTCATTACGCCAATCATTTCAAATATCTTCGTGTTACTTATACAACTTGCTGTTTCATGCACACAACTGATACCAATGGTAAGCTATATCTACTCTTGAATACAAAAAGCTATGCTCAACACAAGTAGTTAGCTATTTCATTTTCTCCAACTCCCTGTGCTTATCCCAACCCCCAACCTTATTGATTTCGACGATGTCGTTTAATCATTTCATCAGCATTCTTGATTGTCTTCACCCCCCCCCAACCTTGTAAATTTGCCATGTTGCAGGGAAAAGTGGCAGTGCAGTGATTTTGCAGGGAAATCAACTGCAAAATGGCCGACACCACACAAAATATATCAAAGTTACTTCCACTTTTCATTTTTCATTCCATTTTTTTCTTCTCCAATCTTAGCAAATGAAAACAAATAGAAAAACCTATGTCTTCTACTTTCCAGCTTCCTATGCCAAATATTTGGGAAGGTGAAATAGTCAGGAGGAGGCTAGAAAAATTTCAAAACCCTAATTAGCGGGGGGGGTTGTTGGAAATTAGCAATGGCTTTCTGTCATAAATTTTTATCAAAGTAAAACACGCAATCAGTGTGCTTTTCTAATGAAAGTTTTTACTTCCAGGCCAAAGAATCTCCTCTATAATTGTCATCGATAAGATCATACTGTCAATAGTAATAGGTGGGGGCAGGAATAAGAATGTCCTGTGTGGGCAATTATCGAAAAACTAATTTGTTAGGGGGGACGACTTTTAGAAACTCTCTTTACAATTGATACCTGTGATATCGAGACTATTTCAAAATGAGACTTGATTACCGAAACTTCTGAAATAACAGCGACAGCAAAGGAAGGCAGGGGAAGAAGAACTCTCGATTGTTGATCAATAGCAAGTGATGAAATGATCACTGCATAACAAGCAGGTACTTTGATATACCAACCTTGGAATTCTACGACTCTTTGTTACACACGCGTGGTTGACAGAATCTATTTCACACCATGTATCGCGCACATGTAAGTAGTTTGGTTAATCTTGAATAACAGAAAATTACTTCGTCCATGAATCGTTAGTGATATAATATAGAAATCTTTCATATTTATGCAGTTTGATTTTTTCAGTAAGTAAATTTCTATTTCCAACCAAAGAACTATTGCTATTAACTCTTGAACGTCCACACTCGAAACTTTCCGCTTTGCAATCTCAATCCTTTATTAATTTTTCAGATCATATTTTACTTGTGGATGCGTTATGAGCTAACTTTGAAATCAGTTGCTTTAGCATGATAGAAAATTGCTATTGGCGGCTTTTTACTTCGTAAATGTCAGTCACAGGTGCAAAACAAAGCTGATTGTTTGGTAGGGGGAAGGGCTTTTATTTTGGTTCTAGAATATTAAATCAGACCTCCAAAAGACCACCCAAAAGTTATTGTCTCATAAAGGCCTTCAAGTGCACCTTTAAGACTTTTATTTGGCAGGAAAGAGATAATTAGTAAGCCACCAAGAAATGCCTGTGAAATAATAATCAGAACAGACATCCATGCTTATTGAAAACTGATATCATTGGTAAGCATAGATAGATATGTTATCCCATCTATGCTTTCTAAAGATCTCAGTTTTCAATGTATTACCTAAGTTTCCACTCTGGCCTGTCACCCTGCCAGAGTCTTCTTTTTATATGTTAGGCAGCATAAGGTAGACAATTCAGGGCAGTGATAGGGCAGCGTGAATAGAGAAGCATGTAGAACATTTAATAGGTACATCAAAACTGGGAACTAGGGGGCATCACCTTTCCACTTTTCTGCTGATGAATTTCAGGATTATGGCATTCCCCTGGCCCTCTTACTCTTGCTCCCCACATCATATCTGCTGCCACAATTGCTGTATAGTACCATAGGAGCTGGCCATTCTTCTAGCCCCCCCTTCCCAACTGAAAAGTGCATTCTGGCACCCATTTTTGAGACTATAACCAGATGGAAGTTAAAGGCTCAAAATTAAACTGTTGAAAGATGCCTTTGAGCATTGTCTTAGCATTGGTTTTAGCAATGAAGATATTTGACTTGATAGTTTTGGAATTATTTCTTATTGCCCATCAATATCACATTCTAGATATTATTAGTATGAACTAAAATGCTTGTTCAGCTTTTAGTTAATATTGTGAAATGATACTTACCCCCCTTTTCCTACTTTAGTATAGGGTCAAAGGGCTACTTTCCCACCCATGTTATCTTCTTGTGCATCCCTAGATAATCACATTTGCTTGTCTTTAGAATCCAGATGCACCAGGCATGCATAACACACCTCCAAGTTATTATGATGGAATGAACACTGATAGTTATACAAGGGTGTCATACAGAAGAAATGCAGGTTATTTTGAAAGAGTGGGAAGCAGTTTCTGTGGTGCTTTGATGGGGATAATGCTTTTGTTTTCAGCATTTCCTCTTCTCTTCTGGAATGAGGTGAGCATATTTTGCAAACCTTTAATTACATATTGGTACATAGATTCTCTACTATGTTGGCATCTCGTTGTCAACATAGATGGAATGTAGGGGATGCTAGACCCCCAAACACTTTTGTACTATTTTGTAAATTCTCCAATATTTCCAGCCAATTGGTAAGCTTCAAAATATTAACTGTGTTTTTAGTACTGGTATTGCTTTTTAATAGTCAAAGTTTGTGGTTCATAGAATGGAAAGGAATATTTTTTAGATAGGTAGGACAATAACAAAGGTGAAAATTGGTATTAAGTCATTATTCAGGCATCTTAAGGGTGTGGGGGCAGCACACTTCATAGTTTTACACCCCCCAATAATAATCTGGTAATTTTAATAATAATAGTTTGTCTTTGATTGTCAAATATGATTGATTTGTTAATTTGACATCAGTCATGTTCTTTTGTAGGGGCGTGCTGTCCAAACTGCGCAATCTTTGGATGAGGGATTGAGTGCAGTGATTGAACTACAAACACCTGATGTTATCTTTGACTCAAACAATAATAAGCTGGTGCATTCTTCTGGTCCCCTAAGGACAGAATGGGTATGTGGATGGAGTTTTTTCACTGTAACTAGTCAGTTTGCTAAAATTAAGTAAAAGAAATATTTCCCTTACAGGGACCATGCTTGATTGAAAATTATTATACATTTTTGTTAAACACTGACTTCAGCTTTTGAAAGTAGAGTTTTTGCAGTTTTGTGCTGTGGTTAGTTGTGGTTTTGCAATTTTTACAGTTCTCATAAAATTTCATACTATTATGCATATCTTTCCAATTTATCAATTTTGGTCTCTTTCTCCATTCACTCTTTGACATTTTGTTTTTCAGTCTTCACTTGTAGCTTATTACATCTTTGATATATTTGATTTATAAACTTTTCTTGCTTAACATACTAACTGTTTATGAATCAGGTTTTAATAATTAGAATTGTTATTAAAACTTTACTAATACATCTTGCCTGGCTTTTGATGGATCATTTTAGAACTAGAAATGATAGAGTAGTTGGACAATGGAGCTTGGTCAAAGTCATGTTTTTGTTGGTTTTTTCACAAATTTATTTGAAACTGCTTTATGTGAATATTTGTTTTTCTATTTTAATTGAAAAGGAACTAACTGATGAGGAATATGGTGTATCCATTTTTGCCTGTAAGTTAGTACGTAATGTTGAAATGTATCAATGGGTTGAACATGAATCAAAGAGGTATGTGTTTATATTATGTCATGATCACCAATTTGAACTTTTGCCTATTGCTGGCTTTGCCATTACTAATTTACAGCACATGTGGTAATTGGCAAAAGTGATTGACTTTTTTGTGCATCATAATGGTAGGAAAAGTTCTATTTATGTTCCCAGTAGATACAACAATAACACAAAAGGAGTAAAAATGAAGTATAGAAAATGTATACAGGTGGATGTATGGATTAAATATTTATTATACCTTTCAAAATGATGATGTTAGAATTTCATGTTGATATCAATTTCTTAAAACACCTGTTTGCTTTTGAGACACCTGTTCACAGTTTTAATTGCATGTGTGTGGGTATATTTGTGTGGGGTGATAGAAGCTACATGACAATGGCTGCTCTAAAAGTTACTATAATCTCACTATACCTATTACAGTGAAGTAAAAACAGAAATGCAAAATCTAAAATGCATGTTGCTAATAATTTTTCTTGTTAAATAGTTATTGATGAATATTGATATTTTGTGAATTTGAATTGATTCTTCAATTTCTTCTTCATTTTTTTGACCATCTGTAATTACATTCAAACAATTATTCATTGTGAACTTTGTTTTGTGTCTTTTACTTCCTGTATGTTGTACATTCTTTCACCTCATACTTTTTTCCAATCCCCTCTTCGTTGACCTTTGAACATATCATACATAACATTTTTGTACCTTGGTCAGAAATAATATTATTGAGTTATTACTGCAAATTTCCACCTTCATAGTATCGTTGACTTCTCAACTTCTCAGGGGGCATTAAATAGGATTTGGCATAGGTAGCGAGATGTTTGAGATAACAAAGGTAGCTTTGAAGAAACGTTTAGACAAGATAGATGGAGGGTTGACTGTGTTTCTTTGTCCCCTGCAAGTATCCAAAGCCTCAAAATTAGTTCTAGGTATCATAAGAAATAATATGTAAAGTTTTCTCCTTTGGAACCAAACTCTTGTTCCAATTCTATCTTTTTGGAAGATCATCATCATCATCATTGAAAAACATTTTAACAACAAACTTGTCGCTACAAGTGTAAAAAATAAAGACAAAATATTAATTCTCTAAGAAGTGCGTTTTGCATAAGACAAAAAAGGTATCTGAATTTGTTTGATTGACTATGTGTTCGGGTAGACTTTTCCATTTCGGTATTACACAATAAAAAATGTATTTTTGACAACATCGACCCGAGCAAATTTAGGCCTGAGTTTTTTGGAATATGAATTACCTAGGTTTCTGCAATAGTTTATTTGAATTTGTAATGGGAGTGTCGCTATGGCGTGAATGAATTCCTTGAACTCTGGTGTTTGTAAACGATGAAAAACTGTTTGGAGAACTGAGCTATGAAGTATCTTGTCATAAAAGATCAACGGAATAGTAACTGGTGTTGCAACGAGCACATAACCATACCGCACTCGAATTATCGAGACTTCTTTGAAAAGCTACATGATACCAGAAATTGCAAGTGCTACACAAAATAAGACGTTCCCCAACAAAATAAGACGTTCCCCTACATCATTGTACGTTTTAGGACAGAGGAAATTCTTTTAGAAAGTTTTTTTAATGAATTATATTTTCAAGTGTTCGAAAGTTTGTTTTCCAAAATTTTCATAATATGTCTGAAAGTATTTTGCTTAAGAGTTTTCACCAGAATTTTGCTTGGTGAAATTTTATACTCTAATTGTAAATCGGATAATATTACCTTATGACATATTCAGCTATCAAATATTATAAAATGCATATTCTGGTATTTAATAGCTCAATATTTCAACGATTGCTATGAAATTGAAGCATTTGGTGGAAAACGACTGGTTTCTGTCATTTTAAGAAATCCTCTTTACCAATGTTTGGAGATTTGAGCTTGTTTGATGTACTCAACACCCAATCCTATTTGAAGACAATAAAATTTGCAACAAATGTTTCATAACCAGCATGATGCTTTGTTGTGACAGTGAAACTTTGAACTGCAAAATAGTCATTTCAATACAATGAAAAATTTTTGCTTTGTAGGGAATACCAGGAAGGGGATAGAACAAGAGTTGAAACTACATATTCATACTGTATGTAATTAAAACATTCTTAGAAATGAAAGCATTTTGAAATTTTCCATTGCTGTTATTTTTTATCTGCATTAGTTTGATAAATATATCATTGTTTTATAATTTAAGTTTTGTTTGCTCTCAAAACTATCTTCAGTTGCTGTTTAACTTTGAAGATAAGAGCAATAACAAAGAAATCAATATTGATGGAAAATTCAGTCAAATCCTGCAGTATTTAGTGATACGTCAATTGGTAAAATCAATGCAGGCAAAAATCCTCTTTAACATGTATTAATTTCACTAATGGCTGTGTCCATAAAACGCTGTTGAATTTGACGGATTTTATCTGCAGTGTTGACCTTTTTATCATGGTTCTTATCTTCAAATTTTCACAGAAGCTGCATTTCTTTTCTTCGAATTTATTTGCTGTTTAGAAGTAAAATTACAAAACAAAGAGTGCATTTCTTGATGCATTTTTTCAGGATTTTCTTTTGTCTTTAGCTAAGGAATGGAAATCACAGTTGGTGAATAGTGGATCATTTAATATGCCATCTGGTCATCATAACCCAAATTTTATGGCAATTAAAGCAGTCAGCAAGGAGGCCAGTCCTGTTTATGTTGGAAATTATCAACTTTCAAAAGGACTAATTAATCGAATTGGAAATCATAGATCGTATCAGCCAAAAGATGTGCCAAAAGGCAAAGCAGATGTGAAAATTTTGGGGGAATATTTTTATCATTCCCTGGATCCTCAGCGACCGCAAGTATGTTTTTGATTTATCTTTGAAGATAATCTTTATTTATGTAATTATTTATTTTCAAATGGGGAAATGTTCCTTGTTTACAACTGAATCCTTAATTTTTATCCGAGTTTATGATGTGTTATTTGTGTCTATTTATATTGCTTGAAAATTCTATGAAAAAACAGCAAATTCTGACCATATGACCTGAATCTTTTGTATGCCTTGTCTGATTCTTTCTTTGAACTTTTCTAGCATATTGGAATTATTCCTTAAGAATTTGATAGTGGTTACATCATATGGTAGCGATTTCTGCCCTGAAAAAATTCCTTAAAATCCCAAATAAAACCCCCCGAACATAAGCCCTTTTCCGAATATAGGCCCCCTGTAAGCTATCCCAAATATATTTCTGAGTATAAGCCCCCCTAAATATATGCTCAGGGCTTACAATTGGGATTCTGTGTGTATAGTGAGAATAATGAATGAATTTGGACAGAGCTAATATAGAGCCTCTGTATTTACTTTAGCCCACCAAAAAATGCTTACGAACGTCTATAAACCCAGTGCGTATATTTGAAATTTGTTTCAATGGAAAAATAGATTTCTAGTTTTATGCGATCTTGCAACTGTTTTAGGTAGGAGATATCCGTGTCTCCTTCACATTTGCTGGAATAAGTGGCGATAGCAAGCATGGATCTGTGGATCGGGTATGTTTTGCTTCATCAGTTAAAACGTTTTTTCATCATTTTGGCAGCTTTTCAGAACCGATGTGCTTTTGTAGCTTTTGTTAAATGCTTTCATGAACTAGTATTCTACCATCAAGCCATATTTCATTAGTTTGGTGGTAAAAGTTTGCACTTTTTTTACTTTTTAAGGAAACCATCATTCTGCCTGAACCTCAATTTTCTTAGCTTTTCTCGAAATCGAGTCTTAGATTTTCTTAAAAGTTTCTTCACTTTTGTTGAAGTAAAATTTCTAAAGTGGGTTGTACTTTCTTTGTTTGTCTTGTATGCTTGAATTTGAATTCCATCTTTAATTGTTGAATGTGATAATGACGTAGTATCGATTTTTGACCAAAAATACTTAATTTTGGGCATTGATTCTTGTGTTTTCTTACGGTTTTCTTCAGATTTTGTCCATAAGAGTCTCATTTTCTTATAAACTGTCTTCTTATAAATAACTTTTATTGAAAATTGAAAATACGTATAAAAATTTTGCTTCTTGATCTTATGTAAAGATAAAAACCACTCACATAGCTTGCTATAAGGGCGGCATGATAGAATGAACTTGATTGACAGGTGAGCGTCATAGCAAGGCAGAATGGAGGTTTCTTGTCTGCTTATCAAACAAAGGCTGGCGATAAGCTGGAGTTGCTTTATGATGGAGATCATTCTGCAAAGGTTCGTCGACCTTAATTTTTGCTTGTTGATGAGTTGGAATTCGACTTGATAACATCATTTGTTAAATAGTACTTCTCTCCTCTTTTGTATAAAACTTCATTGACAATGAATCTAGATAAAATAGGCATACCTTTAGCAACTGGTATGCCTTTTTGTGTACTAAAACTTCGTACAAGTGAGTTCTTTAGGCAGTGAGAACGACAGCTTTTTGTTTTCTTGCAAACATATATACAAACGATTTTTATGACTATCCACAGATACTTAACTCAAGAACTAACTCGACGTGAATCATGAGTTCCTTTCTTATATCCACTTAAGAACACGTGATTGTATTGATTGACATAAAACGGAAGTGATCTTTAACCAATACACGTACGATAGCTTTACAATACACGTATGATAGCTTCACAATATGCCTATATTTGCCCAAAAGTTTCATGATATGATGGAGATCTGGATGATTCAGTCTTGTGTCTTACAGTTTGATTCAAAATTAGTTTAGTTCTTTTTTCTGTGGCTTTATTAATCCTGCTCTAAACTTTAAATTCCATTATTTGGATATATATATATATATATATATATATATATATATATATATATATATATATATATATATA
>WIPJ01000169.1:8887-37109 GCA_018155075.1 Cassiopea andromeda
AGGGAGGGAGGGAGGGAGGGAGAGGGAGGGAGAGAGAGAGTCTAATTATCACAGGAGTGCAGAAGAGAAATGAACCAATTTATTAGAGTTCATGTAACCCCAATGCACCTCTTTCGTCCATGGTCCACTCATAGACAAAATGGGGCAACTTTCGTTTTATAGCAGCTAGTGATTGTTCATGTACTAAACAGATATTCAACTGTTCCCTTAAAAGAGCACTGACCTCTAAGTTCTCAGTTACCTCTAAGTCTCAAATCAGCAATCAGATTTTAATGTCACAAGAATGAAGACATCCATCAAATAAATTGAATCAGTATTTAAATAATAATTTATTAAAATTCGATTTGATCAAGATTGGCTCATACCTTTTGGATCCTAAAACTCAAATCATTTACTCGTCCCTTTCGGAGAGCACGTAGCTAAGAAAATAACATGTTTAATTGTAATACTTATATTCCTGCCAAAAACTCTAAACTCGAATTATCTATTCATTATTACCATCATTATTGCTATTGGCTAAGTCCTGCTTTACTGCAGGCAAATGAAATTGAGAAACTGACACATTTGCTTCAATGTTACTACAATTATCTGTTGATTCCAACTTTGAGCTCATCATTTCCAAGAATTGCTTAATCTTCTGGTTGGACTACGTCAGTTAGGACAGTGGGTTTTGGAATGCACTCTTCCTGTGATATCAAAGAAAGAGACTCACTGCTTGATGAGACATCAGATGTACTTTCCATGCTTGTGTAGCCTTGGTACCGATTAGGCCTGCACGTCAGAAAACTTCTCAGCATAACTTGCAAGAAACTGTTTGCTGGAAAAAATAAAGAAAAAGCAAATGACATTCATACTCTCCCGACGCATAATTGAATCCAACAGTCACGAAGTGAGCTCTCAAGATACAGGGGGGGTAACCAGGCCGAATAGGTGTGACAGCCACACCTAAATTTAAAGAAGGTACTTATCGGATATACCAGGGGGAATGCCCCTTTGCAAACATCATTTAATCAGCATTAAAAAGCTTCAATCTATGATCTTTGACATAGAAAAGACAATAACACGATACCAAATGATCAAGATTCAAAGCTATGGGCGGGCAAGGGTGTACAAGATCGTTGAGCAAGGGGGTAGCATGGGGGCAGTGCTGGATTTGTGGCTGAAATCCAAAATCAACATATCGACTCAAGTCAACTTCTAATACAATCTTCTGTAGTAGATGATAAGTAATAGAATATTTTAAAATATATGATAAGACAATACATATGATAAAATGAATTAAAATTACCATCAACTGATCTTATTATTCAATTGAAGATAGCTTTCTGGCACATAAGAGAAAATTGTGTTAGCTAATTTAGCAAGATACGCACCATGCTCATAAGCAACTTCATTGTCCAAAGTTAATAAAAAACAGAAAACGACAAAACCGAGGAGACAAATAAGAAAGACAGTCACTGGCACAACACCAGCACCAACTCTCTCAAATATCTACAAAAATAAGTAAAAGAAAAAATTAGATAACGAAATGGAATGAAAGTCAGATGCAGAGTATTTATGGAAATATGTCGTAATTGAGACTAAGCTTGAGGCTCAATATTTAATAATTATCATACTAAGGAAGTCAATATCTTGTTTTAAAATAAATGATTTAACTAGATTGACTTTACATGTTTTTACTCATGATGCATTTGTGCCATTGACTTTAATGAACTAAAGGCATGGATTTCATCAATGATGTCACTTGCATTTTCAAAGAAGATCGAAAACAAAGAGGAGCACGTGACATCTAACCTGACCAACGATGACTGGCATTGTTAGTTCACCAAGAGCTGCCATGACAACAAGAATACTTGTGCTATGAGCTAGAAAAAGAGAAGGTTATAGGAAAATCTTAATAATAACATTATTGATACAAAATGCAATATTGTGCGTGGCAAAAATATAATAAGACTGATAAGAAGTAATTGTAGGGTAAATAGTTCTTGCAACAAGAAAAAGAAAGGATATGAAATATCGAAAAGTATTATGAAAAGTATGAGGAATGAAGGGAAAAGTTGAAATTATCATTAAGAAAGTGACATCTAAAGTGAGGTGAATGCTAAAAAAAGACATAGTTGAAAAACATTCTCCAAAAACTTTGACTTACTAGTTAGATCAACATATTCTTTGGCAATTGAAATGATAGTTGGGCCGGTACTACTAAGGAAAAACCCAAGACCACATGACCCAATCCAAACTGCATAAAAATTTGCGTGACCAGCGATCAATATGAAAGATGATATAAAACACCCAATCTGAAAGAAACCGAAGAGCTTTGCAAGATTTTGAAACTACTTCAGATGTAATCAACAAATATACAATATTAACTGCTTTGGTTGCACTGGTACCTTCAACAGCATCACTTTGCCAGAGTAAAATTAGAAACAGAGATAATGATATGCTCATCACAAACAATGTATCCTGGCCATCTGATTGGCTAAAAGCCGAGAAGATTCCTCAATTGGGGAGCTCGCCAACAGCCAATCAAGATTTGTCCACTGTGCTACGCTCACCAGAAACAATGTATCTATGTGACAATAAAGGATCTCAGTTTATCCGCAAAAATGTTCCTCCCTCAAGTTAGATTGAGAAGCACGCCAACTTACCACATTTCCAGACAGCATAGTCTTCGAGGCAAGAAAAAAGGCAATCGGGATGCAAATAAAGCGACCAAGAGAAAAACATCCCTGAGAAAAGCAAAGAATGCTCTTTTTAGAAGGATCAAAGTTTCCAGACATAAACTACTAAAGTAGTGAAGGTAACATTAAAATTTGTTCCAACGCTGCAACTAGAATTCTCTGCTTAACCATGAATTAAAAAACTCTACTGCAAAGAAAATGAAACTGCCTATTTCTACCGATGATCAAGCCTACAATTATTTCCAACAATGTACGGTTTTCAATATCACATCATCTGCAATCATTTTAAAATCAAAGTAGAGATTGTCTCACGTGCTGGAAGAGCTCATTTCATCATCTTCTAATAACTGATTGAATTCACTCATTAATTTTTAAGTTCCTACAAATAATTCTTTGTCATGCCATGCACATCAATCAGAGACTTTTTATTAGCTACTATTCAAAGTTCTCAAATTACTCTACGGCCGTTGGTGTCTTCTCACCAGTACCATAGTCAATCAATTATTCTTTTGTTAAGTATTTGTAAACGGAACTGACTAATAAAATAACAATCCTTTACGAATAAAAACAACACAGCAACAGCAACAACACAACATACCCAATAGAATGAAGTCAGATATGCAGCTTGGTCAGATGTCATGGCAACATCACCTTTCACTGCATACGTATACGCATAACCTCCAAACATTGCCTAACAAAATAGTCAATACATTTAGAATTAGTCCATTCCATACGCTGAGGAATTAATTAAGTTATTTTGAAATGGATGAAAGTTGAACATTCAAGTTCAGAAATTGAAAATATGAATTACAGAAAAGTTCAAACTGGCAGGTTTAAGAGACTTTTCTACAAGTTGAAATCCTTTCTATATCTTTTAAAAGGCTTGAAGGTAAAGTACTTTTACATAATCAAACTGTACAAACTTGCCAATCAAAACAACAAACCCTACGTTAAATGTTTTCTTACTAAAACACACACACATAAGAATACACCATAAATCCTTGAATTGCCCCCCACACTCAAATAAGCCCCCCCACCCATGCATGTGGCTGTAGCTATTCGAGACTTTACTTGTGCTTTATAGAGTTAGGGAAGAAAAAGCAGCCGTTAATCAACGAAAAATCATATGTCCTTTAGATAACACCCAATTGCTTGCATTTTTGGCATCAAAAAGTAGCTTATCGGTAGAACAATGTCAAATTAAATATGATCAACTACCAAAAAAAATTTTCCAAGCCCTCCCTTGAATAAGCTCTCCCCATGCAAAAATCTAAAAAATAAATAAGCCCCCGGGGGGACTTATTCGAGGATTTTCTGTATGACGTAATATTCTTAATTAAATTCATAAAGCAAAAAGGTTTGGATTACTACCAAGCTCTTAAAACAGCATTAAAGGCTAGTGAAATTTCAATATATCGTCAAATATCATTCAAACAGACTGCCTTTTGTTTTCTTTGGCTTCAAAGCATACTTCTAGTGAAGATCTAAATATCTAGAATGATAATTGTCCAAGCAGACTAAAGTTCAATGAATGACGCTGTCCATAATTTGAAAAAAGACAGTTTCAGAAATGCATTGCTTTTAATGCCTAATACATCAACTGACAGAACATTGTAAACAAACTATTACCATCATTCCTTCGTACAAGTAGATGAGTACAGAACAAAGCGCAGTTACAGTCATCAAACGGGTTCTCTCATTTTTCCTTATTTTCTCCAAAACAGTTGCCTCTGGGTCATACAAAATCATATCCAAAGTTGGAGCTGAAAGAAGTAGCAAAACAATTATGAAAAAAATATGTTTAAATACATTATTTGAGTTTATGTAATCAGTTCATAGTTCCATCAAGATAGCAGAAATTGTGGATCGATTACATTGACAGAAAAGCTCTACTAGTAACATTTTAATTCCCAATATAAAATTTTCAAAAGACGCAAGGACAAGGGCGTCTAGTTTGAGGAAGAGGATGCTACATAAGATAAATATCCAAAGCATCGAAAGAACTCAAAAACTACATATAATATTCTTGAACTAAAAAGAGTGCTTCATGCAATTTTTTCTCTTTTACAAAGATGCCACATTTATTTCATCAGAAAATATTTAGAATGAAAAAAGTCATATAGCAAATGCAAAGCGCATAAAGGATAATGTGAATGTAAAATTATACTTTGTGATGTTCCTTCTCCATCTCTAATGTCAATCTCTTCATGAAGATTTGTGATCGACCCTGTATATGTTCCTTTTTTCTTTTCCATTGCTTTTCGAAAGTAAAGCCAAGAAATTCCAAAGATGACTGGAATCTAAATGCATGCAATGAAAGTGGTTTGCTAAAACTTGCTGATTGACGTAGGTCTTAATGTAGTGGAGAAAGGATGTTGCTGTTGCGAAATACAGCCCCAAATGCATGATTAGTATCTACTTTACCAAGTGCAATTTTCATTTACCTATTTTGCTGCGCAGCACAATAACAGTTGGCATAGAGAACATATGAAGAAAGAGGAGGTAGTTTACTTACATGGCTAACAGAAATCACCCAATATGCAAAGCATATATCGCTAGACGCATCAGCGACTTCTTCAACTGTATTGTAGAGCCATGGCCCACTTGTGTTATTGAATGTAATGTTATGAGTAGCATTGAAGACATAATGTGTAGTGTTTAAGCGGAAAGTACACCCTGGCCTAAGAAAAGGCCTTGCTACCAATGGACTTATAAAAGCCCCAAATCCATAGAAGAAATGCACTCCTTGTAAGAATGGAGCCACCTGAAATTATAGATATGGTGGTGAGTGATGACATATGACTCATTAATCATGATAAAATATGCATAGTCTACCTAACACACTATTTGTAGTATAACACAAATGGTATAGCATGTTATATAAAATGCATGAAATTTAATATAAATTACATGAAAACTAATTAATAATAATACATGAATTTGATTGTTTCTTATAGATATAAAATTGAGTCAATTCATCTCTGTACCTTTCTTCTTTTTTTCTGAAGCAATTGCGAGTAATCTCTAGCAGACCCCCTAAAAATCGATGTCTGATTTTTGGCAGCATCCACAACTTTTTGTAGATACTTATTAGTAGCAGTAAAAACACACTTGGAAAAAGTGGTAAAGCTCTGTAGTACCAACAGAATATTTATTTAGATATGTATATGTATATATATATATATATATATATATATATATATATATATATATATATATATATATATATATATATATATATATATGTATGTATGTATGTATTGATGTATGTGTGTATGTATTTATGTGTGTATATATACTTATGGCATAATTTTTGACGTTTAGATACCTGGTATTGATAAATACGATGTATAAATAAGTAAAAATTGAGAAATTACGAGCAAACTTTGAAATTTAACAAAAATAGGCTTTTCGATACGTTTTAGGATTGAGAGTCTCTTAGTAGATATGAACGCTGTAATTATCTGGGTCAGAAAGATAACATTGACTTTGAATGTGGAAGATTCGGAAAGAGTAGCATGAGAATCATTGAATGAAATGCCGCTTTGGGTCTCTTACCTCCTTGCCAAAAATCTTGACAAGCATTACATTTGTAAGACAATCTGGAATACCAAGAGACAGGCCATAGCTCAGCACCAGAAAAATCATGGTACCAAAGTCATGAAGAGTTGGGATGAATGTGATACACATGGCGTTACTCACTAAACATGCGGAGATAACAAAATTTGTGTCCATGCTACAAAGGAATTAGGAGGAAAAGGATGTCATGTCACTTCACTGCAGAATAGACAGTGGAAAGCTGCAAATCAAAGGCAGCTGCTAGGAAAGCAAGTTTCTAGAGATTCATCTTCCCTAGGTGATGATTAATATAACAATGCCGAAAAACCAGCAGAGCGTATTCTGGTCTTGAAATATTAGGATTCAGAAATGGCAATATGTAGCAGAAGAACTTAAAGGAAGGGAATAGCAAGAAAATATTTTATGCATAAATGTTGAAGAAAAGCTGCTCAGTGATGCAAATATGATGATGAAATACTTCACAAAAATAATAATAATAATAAAAGTCAATAGTTGATTTACTTTATCATATGTGCTTCAATGCAATTAAAATCAGGCCTCAATTTAAAGAATGGCAATTGGATTCAAGTACACCTTTTAATGACAAAGATTTTGTGCAATTAATCAAAAAAATGCGGAATTCATTGTGATAAGCAGATGTTCAACATAAGATCATATCAACTGTTCGTTGGATACGCTGACTTATTTATGAACCAACTGGCTAGGTGCGGTTTTTATCACGCAGAGCAACTTGACAAAAGCCAGAAAAGCTGGAAGATGCTTCACCGCGAGGCATTTCAATGACGAAAAATCATTTTATCATCGGCTTTTCAACTTCAGTTTAATTTATCAACTTATCATTTAAAATGCATTTCAAACCATAAAATTTGTAACTTCGTAATTCAACCAAATTTGCATTCCTTGCCACTTATGCATTAATATCCAGACCTCTTCGTGAAAAAGTTATCATGAGATCGGTAGGTACATCGCCCGCACTAATCACCTTAGAAGAGCGATTGAGCGATAAAATATTTTGCTTCGTAGGCACCCTCTAGAACTATCAACGACATACAAGCTATTGGTCTGGCAACAAATTCTTTGCTCTTCTTATGATCTAGCATTAGGTTAAGTGTTGGGGGCTATATCAGGCCGCTGCGAGGCTGGTCAATCGCTCGTTTAAATACATAGTTCTACGAAGGCGTTTGTGCGGGCGAGGGCTATCGCCCGCCTAAAATGAAAAGGTCTGATTATCATCGTAATTGAACTAACTTCTAATGATATATTCTTCCGCTAGTTTCACTGCTTTGTACATTGGGCAATAAATTAAGATGTTGATGAAAGAAAAAGAAATGATCCTATCCAAAATAATACTTACATTCTCTCAAAACAGTGCATGTTTATAAAACAGACAGTTATTGTCGTCGAAATAAAGATCAGAGACGAATAAATATCGATAAGACGCTTAGCCATATAGCTAAATAAAATGTTAAAATTTCAAATTACAAAAATTTGAATACTCCTAATTCTTATCTAAATTACATGAATCGACGGAATTCGTGCACAGAAGTTTGCTGACAAAGAAGTTACGTTCAGTATAAAGCAGGTGAAATGGGATTTACAGAATCTCGTTTCTCAATCCAAGGATTATTTGCAACAATAGTTTCCTTGATCGTTTAATGACAGCGTTGTAACTGAGCCTGAAAATTCATTTTCTGCTCCAATTGGCCCATTACAACTGGCCCATTACTGGTTTTACACATTATACTCAGTCACATTTTACTGACCCAAAATCATTTATTGAGTCAAATTTTCAAATGTTGTACAAAGATGAAATGAATTTTGGCATCAAAGCAATGCCAGTGGAATTTAAGAAATTAAATACTCTCAGAGAAATGATTTGGTAAGTAAAATAATGGCCATTGATTAAACAATAGCATTGTGATAATTCAAGGAAATTCTTTTGATGAATGTCAAAGTGATGTACATTCAGTTTAACAGCTAAACTGAGGATGGTACTACAATATAAATTGTATCACTTTGTAAATCTTTAGAGGTTTACTGTGTATTAGCAATATTAAAGGCAATTATAACATCACTAAAAAGAGATCTTTCACTGAGCACCACACGTACGCCAGCAGCGAATAGCACCATTTGATTCAGTGCAATGTCAGAATCGTAATCTAACTGACTCCTGTGAAATAAACCTAATGAATAGAATGATACGCGATCAACCACCAATCAGTTAATTCAACTAATTCAATGACTTCAAAGATATTTGATTGACTGCTGCATAAATAATTGAATTGAAACGAGTTACCTGACAGCCAAAAATCCACCAATCAGCGTTCCGATCAACAATCCAAGATCATGAGAAAAGAACAACCAGCTCATTGTTTTCAAAGGCTTCATGACGAGGCAGCTCAATTCAATTAAAGTAGGGCCTATCAACTCATCTGTCATTCCATACAGCATGAATATACCACAATAGCACATAAGCAATGCCATATGTCTCTCGCTATCCACCAATCTCTGCCATACGGTCTTCTGTCTTCGAAACTTCTCTCTTCTCTCTTTCCTCCTAGTGGAGGCACTGCCAGTCTTTTTACCATTTTTACTATTCATCTGTAAGAATGTATGATAAGAAAAACTTTGTAAATACAATTTGCTAATATCGAAGAAGGAAAGTAAAAAAGACACTGCAGTTTGTGAACTGTATGGACGGCAGTATAGTTTCTTCAAGAGAAAAATTAAACTTATGTTTGTCCATCCTAACAACGAAAACATGAATTGTTCCTGCTTCACATTTTTAATTCATAATTTCTTAAGGGAAATATTTTTTCTTTTCTCATCATCATCATTTTGTATCCTGTTTGTTCCAGATAATGTTTGCACCAGGAATAGCCTTTCTTGCTTTCTTAAAGTTGACTAAATCTGCAGCAAACCTTAAGTAGAACATTCTGTAGCACACAAAATTTTGTTCAAACTCATTGCTCATCATTCAATTGGGCATAATCTTTAGTGCAAATAATGTGATTACACCGAATTCAGACAGGTGTTCAATTGTTAAGTTCTACGAGATCATGCAGAAATTTGTTTTTAAACAGATTCCGCATTGAACAGCATTTTTTCGATCTAGAGGTGCACTTTCTCGGTCTTCATATCGACTAAACCAATAACTGACTTTAAATAGAAGCAACGGAACTTAACAGACTAAGATCTTAGTAGTAAGATCATCTCGCATGTAATGCGATCACACACGATGAAAAGGAGTGTCTAGCTATACGTAAAACACGGTCAAATGCCTTTATTACTCATGGTGGCTTTATCAGTACATAATTTATGGTCAAACGTTCACCAACTTATTTCTTATTGCAATACAAAGCTAAAAAACTTATTTGCAAAGTTGGAGAAATTTCATAGCATGTTTATTCAACACTATTCAACTCTTCAACATTAAAGATTTGAATTTTGCCTATTGATTAACCTACGCTTTGAATTGCTTCTCAACAAAAGCACATATCTATTAATATTACATTACCGCAAATTTCTAATATTATTTACATTAAAATACACTGCAGAGCTCTTGTTTTATAGAAACAGTTCATGATACCATTGTTTTGGTGATAAAAGATTTTAATCCTTTAACAAAACCGTCACTGAATGTTTCCATAGTTGGGAAAAATTAACTATAAACCGAGGACTACGAAATTTGGGGATTTAATTCAACAATTACAATGATTGTCGAGAAAAGCTGGTAGATAAAGTAAAACTATGATGTCTATGATGTCTAAAATTTCCGAGCAGCAATTACAATCCTTGCAAATAATGAAAGGAAGAAGCTTTGCTGACCAAAAATCTATTTATAATTTAACTTGAGTTTCACAAGTTATCGATATACGTAGAATTTTGATTGAATTATTACTAAATGTCATCAACTGCAGATTAAATGCAAAATTCCAAACCAATGCAACGCAAAATACTATCTAAAAATATAAAAAATTCTGATCAGTTTAACAAACTTGAGTCTACCATTCATATTCAATATTTTATAAAGGCACATTTCCAACTGCTAGCATTTTGGAGAGCCAAAATCATTCTGCATCTTCCACATTCAATTCAATTAATAAAGTTCTGCTAAAATTAGATACCTGAGTGTCTACATTAACTTAGAAATAATTCAACATAGAATATGCATTCCAAAAATGTTGAATACTTACAACTTGCCAAAACAAAATGAGACTCTTAAATGATGAACTGAAACGTTGCTTTGAGCCTTGAATATTGCGTGAAAACTGCAAGAGAACATCAATTCAACATTTATGTATGGATTTAACAAGTTCAGATATCAAGTTTAACTGTATGGTAAGGCATGCTCATTGGTTTCTTTCACTGGAAGAAGAAACGAGTTTAGCAAGAACAAATACACTCTAGAAGAAACAGGGCTATAAATATATAACAGAAATAGAAGCTGGAATATAACGGAAAATGATCCAGCAAATGAAACAGGCACAGAGCCCGACAAAAGATGTCGGTGACAAATGTTCGCTTACAATCGCTTGAATCTTCGAAGCAAAAATAATGCTCAAGAATAATAATCAAGAAAATCATCTTTGATTTAGAAATTAAAGATTGAACATTGATAAGACTGAACTTTCATGTAAAAACAAATCTCCTTTAATACCTACTTCAAGTAAAATACAGACTGTTGATCAGCATGTTCTTTTTTGTGATGAAGGTTGATTTTCCAAAAAATTCAGTTCTCCAGGTCTTCTTCATCCATCTGCTGTAATTCTTAGGCCATCAGCTTCTTGCTGTATAAGCGAGTGATTTTTCCATTTAATCACACCATCTGTTTTGACTGACCCAATGCTGAGCTGTCTTTACGTGCTCTAATTATACGTTGGCAAGCTAAATACTTAATCAGCTGCAGAATTTGTCAGCGGTGGATGAAAAAATTAAGAGCTATTCTGAAGCCTTCAGGTCACAAGATTTTAACATGCATCTCGTGCCTATAAAAATAAGCCATTTCCAATATTAGGTATGCCTGAACTCCAAACTGATATTTGTTGAATCCTTTGTTTACTCCTTGATCAACGAGAACTCGAGTCCTGTTAAAAATTAATGTTGGATTTTACAAGCTTTGCCAAACATTATAAATCACAGCAGCCAAAAAACATCTGCCCAGAACGATGGAAAATTTCTATGCCTGCCCCTTGGCCATTGAAACTTGGCTTTTCCACTTCTATATCCAAGCAACAAGATGGTGTATTGTCTTCTAAATGAAAATTGTCGTGCGCTAGTGAAACATCAGAAAAGCTTGTAAAACAATGCATGGTGGCTTTAAAGTCATAGATACACACGTCGTAGAGCGATGATATATTCTTAGTGCAAAGTAACTTAGTGTCTACATTGAAAATGGCATTTCCTACCATGCCATACTGCTGGCTTAAAAGAGCATGTCTTGCAGAGTTTGTCTGTAATGAATTCAAGGGGATGGATATTTAGTGTACATGAATAGCTGACATGGCAATTGTAGTCGAGGTAATCAAAATCATAATCAAGAAAAAGTGATTATATAGGTTTTCACTGCAGCTATCGTATCCAAGATTCATCCATCGCCCTAAGATTCATCCATCATCCTAAGATTCATCCATCGCCCTAAGATTCATCCATCATCCTAAGATTCATCCATCATCCTAAGATTCACCCAACGTCCTAAGATTCATCCATCGCCCAAAGATTCATCCGTCGTCTTAAGATTCATCCAACGTCCTAAGATTCATCCATCACCCACAGTCTAAGCGACATTAAACGTTATGAAGTGCATTTCGTTACCAGCAAAGAAGCTAAGTTCATTCAGCTGTTTAAATAAAACACTAGTTGATTTTATCATGTTTCACTAAATTGATACATGTAAAAAACATGATTTCTGAACTGGGAATTCAGTGATTTCATGTCGTTCATCATCCTGCAAAGTTTTTTTACGTCAGTAGAAAACGACAATATAAACAATACCTCTTAAGATGTAGGGCGTAATACAGTTGTTTGCTTATATGCAGCAGAGAAAAGCGCTGTTTTTATCCTTGGCCTAATAATAAGCTCAAGAAGGAATTCAGCGAGATTCATACTTTACCTGATAAAGAAAAGGGTTAAGAAAATAGCAAACCTTCACATTGCAATGGCACTTTCAGCTTACTACTTTGCCGATATAAAAATCTTATGATAATTCAAGGGAAATTTGAAGACCTAACTTCTAACAATGCCAGAATTTTGTTATTTATTGTTGCAGGGAAACAACTACAGGGGTGTTTATGTATTGCATGCAACTCTAGAGAGGTGTTTATGTATTGCATGCAACTCTAGAGAGGCGGTCATGTACTTCATGCAACTCTAGCGAGGCGTTCATGTATTGCATGCAACTCTAGAGAGGTGTTCATGTATTGCATGCAACTCTAGAGAGGCGTTCATGTAGTTTATACTCCAGTGAATCTTATCAATAATTGACTGTAAACTAACGTCCATCTTTTTGAGCATTCATTTAAAACTAAGAAATATTAGGAAGAAGCTGTAAATCACACAAAACATGGCCTACTCAGTTGAATCAGGAGAAGATGTACTGCCTCGCACTGATAACGAGTAGAAATATACCTTTATGCTTCAATGCATCTCAATGAGCAAGTACAAAGTGATGCATTCTATAACCTGCTCTAGTTGTCCTTGGAATTGAAATCAGTGGAATACGCTCAAAAATGAAATAAAAAGTAAGCAAATAGATAATGGCTACCTCAAATGAAAACTACAAAGTGAGTAACAAACAGTAACTTGAACGTGTTTTCTAAACAGGAAAATCCATGCTGAATGGAGAGTAGAATTTTTAGAGATTTATCGGATACACAAAATTAAATTTACTACAGAGAAGCAGAAGAGAAAAGAATTTTCCTCTGTTTTATTTATTGAGTTTATATTTGCTATGTTGGAAACAAAGTCAAAGCATGTAAGGCTTGGTATGAGTGGGTAAGCCTGAAAAAGTAACTGAATGACTGCCGCCACTTCATGTACATTGATTAACTAAAAAATTTAACTAAAAAAATACAACTTTAGTATGACAAATGATGCTCACTGATCAGCGGTGATACTTCTTCAATACAATGCGATACTTTGAAGCTCATTGTTGACATCAAAGGCTGGAGGACCACTTCATTCTGCCAAAAAACTTGACATCGGCAGCAAAAGAGTTTAAAAAATACAAGGGCAGAAGCAATGGAACAGCCATCTCCATTCAAATCAAAGCCACATTCGGCTGCTAGCACTCCAAAGACTCCTTCACGGCCATCAACAATTGGAGAGGCAGAGACTATTAGAAGAAGCAGCAAAATTTGTGATGTGGAAACATCTTGGCCGAAAGAAGAAATATTTGATCTAGGTGAAATAAAGGATGCAAGCAGTCCGGATGCTATGCAGGCAGGTACTGCATATGGGAGAGCGGATAATCAACAATGTTCTATAAATGATTCCCCCGATAAAAAAGCATCAGAACTATCCGAATTCGAAGAACGAGAGTATTGTTGTACGTATAAAGTTCGAAATAGTTTGGTATTATGTTGCGGTTTTCTTTGCTTTGGTGCATCCATGGCAATATTAGGACCTACGATTCTAGAAATGGGTTGCCTTATAGGAAGTGATGTTGGCTCAATGAGTTGGGTATTTTTCTCTCAATCATGCAGTGCTCTAATTGGCGCTATATGCAGTGGATTTATCATTGATAGGTAAGGAATACGTCATAGAATTTTCTAATTTGTCTTCTCAATTAGAACCTTCACGAGTGGCGACAACTTTCTGCCAAAAACACCTATTTTCACTTGCAATAACATCAAATGTTGTAGACAAGAAACCTTCAATATCACAACTGAGGAATAACTTCCAATACCTTTTAAAAAAACTGCATTTATAAATCAAATGAATTACACTCTTTTTATAAGAATAAAGCTTATAAGAATATTGAGGCTTAAAATTGCTGAAATTTAAGAATAATTTGGGAATAATGCAAGGCTCACGCTTCTTCCTGACATCTAAAATTTTTTGTGTCCTAGCTAGAATACCGCTTTCAGATGTACTTTTGCATTATCGATAGAAAATATAAACTGTTGCTTGGTTTTATGATGCAGTAAAGCATCAACAAAGATTAGAATATATTCCTTAAGCTTTTAGGCGACGTTACACCTTTCGTATTTAAGAATAATTTTAGGTCGAAAATCAGAAAAAATTCAAGAATATTGAAGTTCCGCAAAAAGCTAGGTGTTTTTATAAAAGAGAAAGAGTGCAACTTTTATTTAGCAGAAATTTATTTCTTTCCTTTTAGGTACAATGTCAATTACAATATCTACCTTGCAACAGTAATGACAATACATGCAATTGCTCTGGCAATTTTGCCTTTCTCAAGGCGTCTTGGATCTCTACTCACAGTAACTTGTCTACATGGTTTATTTGGTGGATTTCAAGACACTGCTACTAACTTAAGAATGATTATAATGCACGGTCAAGAGGTTGGTGAAATGCAATTTAAATGTAGATCCTAAATATAACTCAACATACTATGCAAATATTAATAACATATGTTGATTCAGAAAGGCTATTATAAAATGCTTAATGATTACATTTTCAAAGTCAGGTCCACTCCCTGCACTTTTCACTTCCTTTCTGCATCATTCACTCGCTTCCTATACTTTTGACTTCCTTCTGCACTTTTCACTTTCTGCACTTTTCACTTCCTGCATTTTTCACTAAAGAAAGCTCTCTGCAACTACTTTACGCATTGCTTCTCGACAGAATGACATTTTCTAGTGTTCTATATGTTGTTTGCGATTTTTGACACAAAAACCTACCATTATAAAAGATGCTAGCGACAACAAATTAAAAAAATACTATTACACACTTATCTTGACATAACATTTTATATCTTTAGAAAGTAGTTTAATAAGCAACTTTTATATCTTCTTGGTTATACTGAAACTAGTCGTACCTGCAGAAAATTCATGAACTGATGTTGTGAATCATTTTTGGACTTTTGTGAGCTCTGCTAGTAAAGAGCTGAACTTTTCGCTTTCTGTTTTTAGGTACCACCTTATCTCCAGGTACGTAGAGTTTACGTTGGAGTGCAAAATTCGTTAATTATTCTGCAAGCCACAAAACAGTTACTATGGAAAGTAATGCACCAGCTTGTGCTGAAGTGATTGCTGCATATAATTTCAATGCTGAAAACAGTAATTTCAATTATTCGAAATTCAAAATATTTGATATTTCATAACTATTAAATAATACTAAAATCATGTGTAACGAATGGATCCTTTTGTTTAAACGATAGTCTGCTGCTACGACAGAACTTTATTACAGCACGAAAAAGCGGCAACATTCTTTTGACATACTTAAAAGCGATGAAAAAAGCTTTTAAGCATGTAAAAAGAATGTTGCCGCTTTTTCTAATGTACTAAAGTTTAAATAATATTAGTATCAACAACATTGTAAAAACCATTGCTTGTGTTTATTGCAGACCCTTTTCTTCTTCTATGGTGCTGGTGCATTCCTCAGTCCACTTATTGCAGGGAATTTCTTGAGTGATGAATGCAACAAAGGAGATATTGACGTAGTTAGCGAATTTGCATTTGCTCGTCGAAAGAGACATAATGGAATTGGGAAAACGTATTGGTTCTCAAGAATGAAAGATAGTGGACTGAGTTTATCAGCAGAAAATCCTATTCAACATGAAATCATTCGAATTTCGTCATCAAATGTGCATTATTCATTCTGGATTATTGCTTTGTTACATGTAAGTAATATTTTGACAAATAGGAACTACTGGAGATAAAAAAACTCAGTTTCTCAACATTTATAATCTCTGTAACCCTCAAGGTTGTGAAGTTAAATCCGAATTTGCAACTGAAATCTCTTTGATCTCAAAAATGTTGATACATCAAAATAGCATTAAAACCATTTCTATGTCTAATTAACACTTTCTATTAAATGAATGAAAGTCATTATATTTTATGAATAGCAAACATCTTCTAGAAATATAACCATCAAAGAATTGTATCGTTAGATTTTAGTGACCGCTGCGCTGTTGTATTTCCACTGTGTGGAGAGAAAAGAAAAACAGAGAAGGGTTGAATGGGAGCTATCAAATTCAGCTCATACTGAAGACGAAAGCCAACGAGGTATGTGGAGGAGCTAGCCGTGACGCTATATATACCTACAACTATATTAAACGTCAGTAACCTCACCTACTATTCATGAATCATTTGCTATGCGTCTTGCCTACTCTTGCAACATTTGAAATTGAATACTAAATTTGTTTGTATGCCATGAGTTGACAATTCTTTTCAGATTCAGCATCTTATGCTGAGGATACGATGAGTTCTATTCGAAGTGAAATTGACCCAGAGATAAAAGGTCCTGTAATTTGCATAACGGTATGGATTGCAATGATGGTCTTTATTTCTGATGGACTACAAGGCTCCTTTGGTGCCTACATATACACATATGCCATCAAAAGTGGCAATGGCATTACACCTGATGATGCGGCGTATCTTAATTCACTATTCTGGGTAAGCAACATGTCTCTCATATTCAATCACATTAAACACTTCATTCATTATTTGGCTCATATTTATCGCCTTCTTTCTTGTCCACACTCCTTTATCCCAGACGACATTTGGATTACCTGTGGTCCCTGAGGCACAATTTAAGCTTCTACTGAATGATAACGAACGAGAGTCTTTGACACTCTCTCAAAGACCAAATCAAGGCATCCACCCATAAGTTCCTTAATCCAGTAGAGCAAACATAATCTTTGTTTAAGCAATCGAAGAAAAGTGAGAACTATCATATTGAAAAGTCAAAATTTTAGTAGCTAATAAAGAATTGTTTTCTTGTAGGGTTCTGTAGCACTTGGTAGGCTTTTTGCCATATTCGTATCCATATACGTGTCGCCTAGGATCATGCTGTTTTTTGATATTGTGAGTACATTAAAGTTTATAATTCCTAGCAGTAAGCAACTAGAAGCACGTGGATTCCTTGCTACTATGCCAACAACTGTTCAAGTGCATCCAACTGTTATTCAGTATTAAATCAAACAAATTTCCAAACAAACATAAAGCAACAGAATTTTGTACTAACTAGGATATAAGAATATGTTACGTTGACTGTCATTTTAATGTAACTCACCGCTGACATTGGGCGTTCTATTGGGTGTGGCATTGAATTAAAATCATAAATATTCAAAGCAAAAAGTAAAAATAAAGCTAACTGAGTAAATGTTTATTGAGTTAAGAAGACGTTGAAAAGCTTTACTGGCATCGTACCTGTTAATCATATTGAGTCTCTCTTTCACTAGGTTGGCTGCCTAGCATCAACGATTGTCATGTACGTCCTACCACATTACATTGTTTCCTTGTGGGTAGGGACAGCCACATTCGGACTTTGCTTAAGCAATATTTTTCCGACAAGTGTTTCCATGGCTGAAGGCTACTTCCGTTTAACAGGTACGTTATTAAACTTGTTCAAGCACGCCACTTTTGGAGAGAGCCGCACAGGATACCATCATAGATGGTAACTTAACGTACTATCGAACGTCATGTTGAATTGAACTCAAGGGAAACGACAAAGGGCGCCATCCTCTGAAAACCTGTGAAGAAAATAAGTGGAAATTAATTCGTAAAGGAGACTTTCTCTGTTTGTGAATGGGCTCATTAATAAATAGCATAGTAAAGGGTGAAAGTGTCAATATTGAATAAAGGACAGTAAAAAACAAAGAAAATTTAAAGTTAAACAGATGAATAATATGTTCTTCTTTCTAATTCGGGTGCTGAATTTTCACTTTCCGAAATTTCTTCCCTCCTTTACAGCTTCTCTTGACAAAAATGAAAACTATTAATTCATTATATCGAGAACATTTTGTCCCTTCTCTCAACTATAGCATTTTAAAATTCTATTCAAGTTTCTCATTTTGTTTGTTATGTTTTATTATCTTTAAATTTATAAATCAGTTGTGTCTAATACTACCACTTAAACTTGCAGCGATTATAATTGAAGGTACTTAGTATATATCATAGCTTTGTGATACGTCTCTTTGTTTATGTTACACACTCAAGCTTGAATCACACTAGTGAAAAATGGTAAGCTCACTGAGTGAGATAAATATGTGCAGTAACACGGATTCAAGCCAGAAGTCTTTTTAGTTAGACTACCTCACTCAGTGAGAAAAACAACTCATGAATGGATGATGACATTCTCGAAGTTGCAGTATCTGTTTCATTTTCGCTTAAAATAGTGTTTCCCAACCTGGGGAGAATTTCTCCCTAGGAGGATAATTTAACTTTCAAAGGGGGGAATTGGAAGCTACCGTCAGTGATCACAAAAAATGAAGAATATTTCACTGCAATGGATAATAAAGTTGCATCTAATGATGAGAACTAATCCACACAGGCACAGGCTTGGAGACACTGAAGACAGAGGCATTGCCCCCTTTGTTGTTGCTTACTTTATTTTGAGTAGGCTGTTATATCTAGCTTATTCAGCTAATTTAGGTCTACTATGCATGCCGCATCCAGGCATGGGACCCCTAGTTTAACGTCCCTTCCGAAGGACGGCGGAGTAAGCTGTTGTGGTCGTTCATCTGGAGGTCGCCCATCCAGTTTCTCATCGTACACAGCCATGCTTAACTTCAGTTAGGTTAATGGAACTGGCTGGGCCGCTTGGCCATTCACCCATAACCCCAAATTATTCACCGAAGTTGTATACAGAAGTGTTCTTTACTGTACTTTGTCTTCATTTCAGAATTGACTTCGACCAAGTATAGCATCTAGAATCATAAGGCCCACAGTGACTCAGATTGCCAAAATAAGGGAATAAATACGTAATAATGGAACTCTTTAATAATGGAATACTTTGGGCCTATTGTCAACAAGTACACTTTCACATACTCAATAAAGTAAATTTTAGCAAAATCAGTCTTGTGGATGAGGAGATATGACAATTTGGAGTTTGACGACATTGATCAAGCCAAAAATTATGGCATTTCATGAAATTCAGGTCATTGGCATAATTTCAACAACTTTCAGGTGGAATTTTTTCTATTTCTTCAACTCCAATTGCAAACGTTTTTGCTTTTTTTTGTAGGTTTGTGCAAATGTTTAATTAACATTTACTCATCCAGACAATTTGATCAATAATATTCTGTAATTGGCCTGTTATTCAGGCTGCACTTTTTGCAACTTAAATGCCGAAAACTTATTTTCGCTTTACGGTTAAAAAGAAGAAAATGACAGAAATGGGCAGGAATGGGACTATGTCTAATGGACTTTTTTGCCAAAGGGTTTGCACAAATTCGTACAGATTCGAGCGCCATGCTATTTTGAAAAATGTTACTGGGTGCTTGAATTTGGGATATAATCATATTTTTGCTCATAAATTTTGATTTCGTTCATACTTCTATAGTTTATGTTTTCATGCCATCTTTGTTACTTCATACTAATCTATTTCAACTTCCTCCATTATTTTAATTAGTTGAAAGCTACGAAAAAACCGTTTTGAGCCTAAATTCCTCGCTAACATGAAAAGAACGTCTTGAATTCAAAAACAGGAATTCGAATATAGCAGCCTGCTTTAAACAACACATTTCAATTTGACAAATGCAACTGCTTTCCTAGTAATTATCACAACCAAAAAGCTGTTATCACAGGTAAACGTTTCGCTGCAACACGTAATATTTTTTCTACATGTCATCACAAGTACTAATCAGTAGCTATTCCTTCAAGCGATTTCATGCCGTTTCTTACAAAGGATATTTCATAGAACTATAATCACTTTCTTCAGTGACGTAGTTCACTGATTTTTCTTTTCATGTGGAAAATGCCTTCTGAAATCACTTTTGAAGAACTTCTTGAGTTAAGCATAGTACATGGTCGTATGTGAAAAACCAGTCTGAATTTTGCAGACCAAAAAACCAAAAGATTGCAGTAAACCATAAAATTTTGGCAGAGCTTTTCATCAATGAGCTCTCGTTGAATCACTTCTGCGTTCCAGCAATTGCTGGAGGTAAAGAACAAGTGAAAGATGCGTATTGAATGAAGGTTTAAGACTTTCTCTAAGGATAAATCAAGGCCACAAAGAGGACAGAGATATTATTTTGATAGCACTATTGGTCAGAAAGGTGCTGAGCAAGTTTTTCATGAAAGAAAAAGTCTGTCTGCAGCCTTATAAATCATGCTGAAGACCAAAAACAAACAAAATTCATAAAAATTTGTTTGTGAAAGCTGTGATGAGCAAAAAACTTTCACATGTGACCTCAATGGGAAAAAGCATCATTGCAAAGAAAATCACCAAAGAAAATAATGAAGTATCATTGACGGAAGAAGAGCATATCGTACGACTTATGTAAAAAATGCTTACCATGTTAACGAGGAATTTGGACATAAAACGTAGTTTTTTCATGAATTTACACTCATTAGAATAAAGGAGGAGGTTGAATTAGATTAAATTAAAGTAGCAAAGATGGTTTGAAAACAAAAACTATAGAATTATGAACAAAATACAAATTTACGAACGAAAATGCTATTTCCCCCTAAATTCAAGCAGCCAGAGTAACATTTTTCAAAATAGCGTAACTCTCGTATATGTAGGAAATTTTGCGACTCCTTTGTCAATAAAGTCCATTCGTCATGGCTTTTTACGAGAAATAAGTCCCATTTCCGGCCATTTCCGGCCATTTCCGGCCTTTTTTGTTTTTAATTATAAGGCGAAAGTTTTCAATTTTTTGGCACTGAAGGTACAAAAAAGTACAATCTGAATAATATGCAAAGTACGGAATATTCGTGATCAAATTGTTTAGATGAGCAAATTTTGATTAAATATAAGCACCAACGTACAAAACAATGCAAAACGGCTGTAATCGGAGTTGGAGAAATGGAAAAAATGCCACTTGAAAGTTGTTTTCATCAAAAATTGCCCTAAATTTTGGCCTTATCAATTTCTTCCAACTTCAAATTTCCATATCTCCGCATCCATAAGTCTGATTTTGCTAAAATTTCCCTTATTGAGAATGTCAAAGTGTGCTTGTTGACAATAGGCACCAGAAATGAGACTGTTATGAGCTTCATTTTTATCTTTTTATTCCGTGGTCTGGATCACTGTGAATCCAAAGCTTCACAGGTGATAACCAGGCGTTAGTGTGGCTGAATCATGTCTTTTATCTGCTAACTACGTCTCTTTTAAAATAAATGCAATGTTAGTGGCTATAGGAAGATTTTCTTAAAGAGCATTTCATAAATATGAAAAAATTATTTTCTTCTTACAGGAACAATAACTTGCATATTTGTGGTTTGTTCCGGTTCCGGTGAAATGACGATTCCATTGATTATTGGAAAATTGTTTGATGTGATTGGTCCTTCTGGGTTTCTTGCAATCAGTTGTATCCTCTGCTTTGCTGCTGTAGGCATCTACATCGCTGTCATTCTTACAGGACGTGGCCTAATCAAAAAACAAAATGAATTAGGTAGGCAGTTTCCACTTCAAATAAATTCTAGACTTTAAATAATTCTTGAGTTTATATGGTACCTTAACAAACACCAATTGTTAGATGAGTAACACTGATTCTAGCAAAATATTTGAACTTTCTTGTTATAAATATCTCTATGACATAACCATCTATTCCAGGTAAATTAGAATGTTTGATGCATGTTATTAAATTAATCTCTCTTTGTTCAGTTCTAAGCCGTTCAGATTCAGAAGGAACCTTGGATGAAACAAAAGCATTACTATCAGAAGATGAGCAAAGACCTAAAGATGGACAACTTGAACTGCACATGACATCAAGCAGTAGTGGATCAAGTGAAAAAAGGTAGAAAAGTCCCAATTAAAACGAAAAAAGTGAATTTGCTTTTGAAGCTAGATTCACATTTTGTACAAGAAGTTCGCATGAGGGTTCAGGAAACAAATTTTTGAATATAGAAGAGCATTATTTGTTGATAAAATCTCGTAAATAGTAGTGTTGTAACTCCACGAATGATACACGTAATTTTTCAATGTATTGTTCAACCTAAACATAGGAGAAATTTTTTGAGTATATTTCAAAACAAAATTAGCCACAGGTTCCGCCCACACATCTATCGTTTTCCAAGCTCTTTTCAACATATTACATCTATACATTTAACTTCTTTTTATATTTTTGTATATTTTACTCACAAGTTAAATTCTTCAAGTTCCAATGATCCCCTAATTATCCCTAATGTGTTTTATACGCCAAATGTAAGTTTCAAATTTACTGCAAGTCAAATGATCTAATTGAAAAGCCATTATCATCTATCATTCCATGAAATCATAAATCATTTCTAAAATTACGATTCTTTACTAAAGTTGTTTCCTTTAGTCATCAGATCTCAGTAAAAATAGTTTACCATAAATTTTGAGCACAGAAAAGCAAACAATATTCAGCAGTACGTTAGAGAAAATCCAAAAGTTCTATTCTAAAAGCACTGAATTTGATTCTCAACCCTAGAATGGATGAAAGACTCTTTCTAGTAATACTCGTGTAACATTGCCTCTGTCAATGATATGTAGAGACCATGTAAGTCTTACAATAAAGGCGGTGACTCTCTGAAAACGTCGCATTCAGCTGTGCATATCACTAGATGATCAGAAAACAACAAACTCCAACATCTACAAGCAGCCTTATGCACAAAATCTGTGAGAAAGCCACAACTGTCTTTAGATAAATAAAAGAAGTTCTACGTTTCACTGTATGTAAGTACGATAAGAACTGTAATCTTTTCTAGAAAGCTGCCGCAAGACAGAGGAATATCTAGTAGCTTAATGGCTTTATCCTTTCAAGAGGATATTCTCAGGAGTAGTACTCGGAGAAGAAAAAAACGTTTTCAACATAGTGAAAACCAAAACTACACCCTTTTTGAAAGAAGCGTACAACGAAAGTAACTGACAATCGAAGCAGATCCTCAATCTATTGAAAGAACTAGCCTATCATTTATCTCTCTCTGAATGAATACCAAGAGTTTTCTCAGGCCTGTTGAAATGCTCTGGTTACCCTTTTTAAACGATAACATTATGGATTTCAAAACTGCGAGACAGCTGGTCTTGTGGTTGCTGTTGCTTATCAATTAAGCGGAACTTTTGCAAATTCAGTAGTTCATATTGAAATGAATCAACAACTGTAAGGAACTGCAGAAGGAAAAGAAATGAATTAGTAAGCGAATTCTGGCAACAGAGCACAAAGCTATTACTTTCTCACATATAAGCTACTTTGTAATTACGAAAAAGCTTTACCGGCTGAAAATATTAAAATAATATTAAAACAAATTATCAATAATAGGTTATGGTATATAAAAAACAACTAAGGACAGGTCATAAAAACTTTTCATTTGATGCTACTCCAATAATTGCAACAAATAGAAAGTTGCAACTAAAATCTAAAATCAAAATAGTGTCGACTAAACTACCAGCTAAAATTGTCACGGTTGAGCATACCTCGTGGGGAAATAATCATAATGAACATAGTTATTTCAACGTCATCAATTCAAGTCGTTTCTATCGAGTAGCAGTGGCAAACGTGTGTGTATCGTAGTTTAACACGTACCAGCCAATTAAGAAACTAATGATGGTACATTTACAACAAAAGCATCGGGCTCAGCTGGAAAACTTTCTTAATTTCAAATGGAGATATCAATTAAAAACTTGCTCACTTCCATCTCGCAATGAAATTGGCAGATGATCAATGAGTGAAGTGTTAGACCAGATTGGGTACACCTTTCAAGCTGTTTTTGAAAAAACACAGCTTCTGTGTGAACTAGAGCCAATTTTAGGGTCGGCTGGCGTGTTCTGCGAAGAACTAACGCTACATCTGGCTTTGTCATTCATTTAAAACGTACTGAATTGTTAATGACGTAACGGTAAACTCTGCCGTTAGCGATTTTTGATTCAGTAGCTCGAGAAGTTGAAGAGATGCATGTTCATTGAAGAAAGCAGTCGAAAAATTGATGTTCTATTGACCATGAGTAACACAACCTATAATTACACGAGATGTGAAATGAACAATTGCTTGTCCAATAATACTTTAACTGACTTCCACTCCTCAGTTTGCATCACATTAACTATAACGTTATCAAAGAGAAATCCAGAACCAACAATATCAAAAGCAATATCAATAGCAGTGAATCTGGTGTCATCGGTATTTGCAACCATAACCAATGCGTTGGTCATCACAGTTCTATCAAAGAAACAGGCACTTCGTACGGGAGCAAATCTCATTCTCACAAGCATGGCTGTCAGCGATTTGCTAGTTGGTGCAATTATACAACCATTTCAGATCGCTTATACAACGTACGACATCCTTGGGAAAGACTGGTGCATCATCAAAGGTACAGCATCATTTCTCGCTTCCTTTTGCGTCATGGCATCACTTATGAATACGTGCTTCTTTGCTCTTGATCGATGTTTTGCCTCTAGTCTCCCCTATTTGTACTTAGAAGAGATCATTTACAAGAAGTATCTCAAAACGATTGTTGTTGGTTGGCTGTCCTTAATTCTATTGGTCATTTTGGCAATGGTAAAAGCAATACAAAAAAGTCTTCTGTATAATGTACTAAAATGGCTCTACTTTATCTCCCTCATTTCAATTTGTGTCTCCTATGTCGTCGTCTTCCTGTTTATAAGAGCACAGATGAAGAAGATAAAATCGTTAGCTCCAGTGAGGAGAAAGCGATATATAAAGGAAGATTTTGGCACATACAAAGGTAATGATGAGCATGCAACTAATGGGAATAATAAGATCATAGTCATTTCAAATGAAGAGAATTTAGAACCTGACCTTATAGCTGAGACTTTATTTTCTGTGTCTGGTAGGAACAGAACTTATAACCTTGAGAAGAGAGAGATTAATGATCAGAAACAAACCTGGCAGGATAAAAAGGAGGAATTCAAAAAGCAAACTGCAACATCACGAACGGTGTTTGTGATAATTGGCATTTTCATGTTGTCCTACTTGCCAATTACAGTTTTCGACATACTCAAGGAAATGATTCCATTTACACAATTACAGCTCCATCTCATACACCGCTGGATGAATGTACCCATAATTCTAAATAGCTCTTTAAATCCCATCATATACTGTATACGTGTTAAAGCCATTCGTCATGAAGTTTGGAAGTTAATCAAATCATGCACTAGATTCTGAATTCTATGTTTTCTTAGACATTGCAACTTTCAAAAATATTGAACTGTTCTTTAAAGTGTCGGCATGAAAAGAATGGAATAACAATGGAGGAGCAATGGTAATACCTTTAGACTGACAATGAGAATAATAATACAATGTACCATTAACATTAAATATATTTCGTCATCCAATTAAGCTATTCGCAAGTGGACTACAAATAATGTCATTGGAACATGGACTCAAATGCAAACACAGAGTAAATACAACACTGTAAATCATGTGATTTGGTAATTCTGCTGTAAATTTAACAATAATAATTAGCTTAGTTGTAGCTTAGCTGTTAACGAAAATAGACGTTACATTTCTGTTGACTAATTAAATGGAGAAACACAACGGCAACTACAACACCATCAACATCATCAACAACACACCCTTCATGATAAGCTCGATAAAGCGACTGAGAATCAAGTTGGCATTATTACCCCTAGGAGGGCGCCTTCTCTAAAAGAACCAATGTCACTCAAACCAACATTTATTTGCAGCCAAAATGCGTGGTGTGTGGATTTCTTCTGCAATCTAATTTTCCTTCAATGATTCTAATGATTCCTTGTTACATTACTGTAAATATCTTCAAGGTAGCAATGCCTATTCGTCACTCGTGCAGCGCTTTTGTAGACGTTACATGTGCAAAGCTGTTTGTAGACAATGAAAAGTAGTCCTACGTAAAAGTTAACTCGAACTTTTTATCAAGAAAACTATTCACTTCAATTGTACATTGCAGGTTCATAGCATTCACACTAACTCAAAACTTAAAGTGAAGCTTACAAAACATCCTTCATGTTGAAAAATTGAAATAACAAGAATCGTGGAAGTCCTATTTTAAACAAGAATCGAACGGTTGCCCAGCACACAAATACTGATAATAATCAACTTTCCTAGCTTCTTTCTAAGTCTAAATGACTGTAAATACATACATATAACATTGCAATCTGATTTCACAATAAGTTAAAGCTTGCAAAATACTTGAAGTTGTCAACTAAAACGCTCAAAAATATAAACTGAACATACTTTTCACTTTGCAATATCTGACTGTCAAGATATCTCTTGCCATATAGATGCCTTATCCATGGTGATCTTTCCAGTATTTCCTCCACAATTTGATAATGCAATAGCGTTTTGATTCTTCAGATTTTGCGAACAAACAATAGATGAAGTGAAGGTTGAATATGTGCTTCCCCACCAAACCAATGGAATAATGTCATCACATGAAAGAATGACTGGAGTACTGATAGACTTGTAGAGAGAAACTAACAACACGGGAAGTCGTCAGTGGTGGCACCACGGGAGGATTCCCTCCTCCACTTCTCACCAAGATCAATTTTCTAATTCGTCCAAATTCAATGAGAAAATGTTAGGATTGGGGTGAAGGCCTCCAGCAAGTTATAACATGGGTGTGGCAAACAAATCACTTGTAATAACAAAAATCTCCTCCTCCAGTCTGTGATGGCTGGCCTGCTCCTAGAAGTAGGAAGATTTAATGGAAAGAGCAACACAAGTAGAGAGGAAAGTATCATGAAGGAAATATGGTATGTATAAATACACTATTGTAAGAAAGAAAACCAAAAATCAATGTATCAAATGTCAAGGGAGTAAAAAATGCTTCGAACCACCAGCAACAATGAAACAGGAACCATTAAGAATCCTTTTCAATAATGTTTCAGAGTGTTTAAAACCAAAAGAGATTACTAGACAACAAAGATAAGAATTTGTCTCGAAACGTGTTTTAAATGCACATTTCGGCAAATTCAGACATGCAAATGCTACCTGGAAAATGGCCAAAGAACAAAAGATCGTTGAGGAAAGTCAAAAGTAGCATCTGTTGTGATTTGTCATTTTCCATCAACAGAATATTTAACGTTTCTGTGAATCAATACGAATCTAATGCAGTGGCGCCTCCGCCCCCGCCTCCGCCCCCGCCCCCGCCCCCCCACTGATGGCATGCAATAATCGGACCTATGATTTGGGATCTAGAAAGGTAGTATTTGCTGAGCGATAATTCGAAGGACTTAAGCAAGAAGAGTGTTGTAGAGCAGGTGTCAGGTCTTCATAGTGAAAGTGACAGAGAACACCAGAAGTGTTAGGCAGTGGCGAAGTTAGAGGTCCTGCCTGTCCTACCCAGTAGGACTAAAATATTTCAATAAAATCAAATTTTTTGAAAAGTGGCTAAAATTTAATTTTCAAGCGAAGGTAACAGTTCCCAACCCGTTAGCTCGTTATTTCATAGCGAACTCATTCAACACAGCTTTTGTTTTACCCTTTATGAAATCATTTTTAATTGGTTACCAAAGAATATCTTTGTTTTGAACTCAACTCCTACCATCTGAGATGGTAGGAGCTGGTAGAGGCTCAAACAAAAGAGTGTTTCAGCACGTCTTTGTGCCTCTACTACCTCACAATGGAAAAAAACAACCGTTCTCCTACCACATTTTAGTGGTAGGAGCTAGGACGGTATTACTGCTGCGATGTCATGGAGCTGCGCTGGAATTGAACATTTTGATTGGCTGAAGGGCTTAACACGTCATTGACTTAGAAGCCTTTGTGATGGCAGCTCCTACCTACTTTGAAAGGTAGGAAACATTGCATCCTTCAAAACCTCGGTTTGAAGTCACGTTGTAGCTGTGGACAGTAGTCCTAAGTTTTCGAAATGGCTGTAGAAACTAGCCGAGGAGCTGAAGACATTATTTGTGAACTTACAGAGAAATCATTCAGT
>WIPJ01000172.1:10714-26314 GCA_018155075.1 Cassiopea andromeda
GTTAAATAACTGAGAGCATTTAGTTGTGTATTTCGTTTTGCTCGTGGTATAAATGTTTGTTTGAAACATATAGGATTTGGCTCAGAGAAATAATGAAAAAGAAGGACTAGCTTGTTTGTATTCTTCAAGTTTTTTTTGGATTACTTGGCCTTCGCTGTACATTACGGTCCTTATTTCGCATTAATTTCAACCCAATTTCGCATTTGCATCAACATTGATTTCCCAATAAGTTATTACCAATGGCTTCCAAAATTTTCATAACTGCTACTATCATTGTTTGTAGGGAGAGTCCCGTAAACAGTCGAACGTAGAGGAGTGCCTTTTAGAGAGGAGACTTATCTTGGGCCACCGGCATGTGAGGTAGCATAGCTACTCCCTTTCCTCACTGCTTTTATCTCCCTAGTGTTGCTAGAAGGCACCCATTCACAGCTGGGTATACAATGAGCGAGCATATAGCCAGAAGTGATTTCTAAAAATTTTAACAAGGGGGCTCTAGGCGCAATGTCAGAAAGTGGGTGTGGCCCATTTGGAGCCACGCCCATAGATATTTGAAGAAGGAGACATGATAATTCATTCTAATTGTGATATAATATAGCCAACATCTACAAAGATCTCAATAGCCATATAGTAGTGAGGAAATTCATTATAGCAATACCATAAAATAGTTTGGAAGCAAAGTCAATGCGCTTTGAAAAGCAAGATTGATACAAAAATTTGGGGGGCTAAGCCCCCAAAAATGAACAACAATTTTGGCAAGGGGGCTCGGCCTCCCTGAAGCCCCCCTAGAAATCACCACTGCATATAGCCAAGGCTCGAGTGGGACTAGATGTAAAGACCTTCAGCTCATATCATTGTTAGAAATGCACCGTTATACGATAAAGCCAACTTCATTCTCGACATTTTTTGCAAAACCAGCAGATTATTTAGATTGAGCTGGGTTTGTTCTAGCATCTATTTCTACCAACTTTTGGCTCTGATACAAGCCTACTGCACGCGAGAAGAATTTAAAATTAACTTGTGAAGCCTAATGACAACATGCGCAGCATAGCAAAACAACCAAAATTACAGTGGGCACACAGGACTGCAGCAATCGAATGAAGTTTGATAGCACAAAACAAAATCTATGCACGACTTTCCGATTCCAAAAAAATTAGTCTCAGTTATAAAAATGTAATTCAAAGCCAAAAATGATCCCAATACACCTTCTGTCGAATAGCTTGGGGAAATAAAATGATTAACTAAATAAATAGCCATGAACAACTGTTGGTAGAAAAACCAGAGGGCAAATGCCTTCACGAATGACCACAATTACATGTGTTTAGTGTTGTCTCTGCCCTTGAAAGGTGCAGGCATTCAGGTTAAATCCAAGCAAGTAGATAATTTAGAGCCTCCAGAAAAATGAATCATCGATATTATGGCCTTTTGTAGCAAAATAGCATGGCACAACTAGCATAGCTACCATCACCTACAACAAGCTATCACACTATCCTCAGCTTTCTTTAATAAGCAACCCCATTCATGACTAATTGTCATTCACAAATAAAGCCATATTCCCAAAAACTCCCTCTTCATAAACAAATGCTGACAAATAACCCCCCTCATAAACACGTTCCCTTCGAAAGTAAACCCCAGTTACAAATAAACCCCATTAATATATAAACCCCTTCATATACATGTTCAACAATAAACCCTCTTTAGAATTGAGTGCCCTTAATAAAAAAAATCCCCTTCCAAACAAAATATCCTCCTACACATAAAAAAGCACTTTCACACAAATACAGCTCATAGATGCCAGAACCAAGCACCATTTTCATCACAATCATACCGACTGAGGCCATGTCAATATAGGTAGAAATATCTATAGTCCGCTTCGTAATAACGGACAAAGCTTATCCTTCCAGACAACTATATCAATGTTTGTTTGACTCAATTTGAAGATCAAGGTTTTCGGGGATGGATAGGAGATTTATAGCATCTCTCCTGACGACTACAAATCTGAGCATAATTCCAAAAGTGGGCTCCTTTTTGTAGATATTATGCTTAGACAAAGACCACTAAAACCAGGTCGCATTAAGATATGAAATAATCGAGACTGTCTCATACAATAGATAAGGTAGTAAACTGGAGGATCCTTTTGAAGTAATTCTATAAATGAAGAAAAAATTGCCGAAAATCTGCAACTACGCTTACAAAATCATAGATAGATACCTTAGGATATCCCTTATGTCCCACAAACAAGAATAGGATACTAAAGCAGAACTGTAAAATTGAGGAACCTTTTGAAGCAATCCTATATATGAACACACAATGTCCGACCTCTTGCAACCACGCTTACAAAATCCTAGAAACGGCTATACCTCATATCGGCTCTTCTGAGACACACGTAAGACAATAAATCTAAGAGAGCTTTCTCGAACAACTTAAGAAACATTAAGATGAACTACTACCCTCTAATATATCATCTATTCGGTCACTCCAATTAAGTACGCAAGAGGGAACTTATTTCCAATAAAACTCGTCACATGGCACATTTCTTGACGAGTAACCTGTTAGGTACAAAAAGGGTGGATCTTTACCCTGTAATGGGAAACTCTTTATGAGATTTTAAAGCATTGGGGTACGTGCCCACTATACCCCCAGCAGGGGCGGATCCAAGGGGGCTGGGGGTATGCTCCTAGACGACAATAATTCCTATAGCAAACAATTGTGTTAAGAAATTTCTCACATGAAAGACAATAAAGTGAATCAGATCCCCCCCCAAAGTCCAGCTCTGGATCCACCCCTAACTCTCAGTTCCTACGTCTAAGACTTAGATTAGAAATACACGCGTTTTTTACAAGAAAACCGTCATGTTGACTGAGCCTCAATTTTCTTAACTTTCCCGAAGTTGAGCCTGAGATTTTCTTAAATCTTTCTAAACTTTTACTGAAATAAACTGGCTAAAATGGTCTACACAGTCGTTATTAATGTTGTATACTCAAGTCTGAATTCCATCTTTAACATTTTGATTGCACTAACTACGAAATATCGATTTTTGGCCAATAAAATTTTTGAAATTGAGCCTCGTCATTTTCTTGAGATTTTCTTAAGATTCAAGACTTTTGACCATTTGAGCCTCATTCTCTTATAAACATTTTTCCTATCAAAATACGTGTATGAAATCTTCAATACATAACAGCATATCCAACGACTATTTGCACGCACAGCAAAACTATTGACAACAGTCGAACACTCACATTCATTGAAAGTTCATAGAAACTTTCTATTAAGCCTAGTAAATGTTGTGTGAGGATGGACCATACGCTTCCTTGGTAGACAAAAGAGGAGAGACCTATCACGATAACCAGAATATCAAACACTTTAACAAAGAATCCAGTCCAAAGAAGCTACAGTCGATAACAGCAGTCTTCGCTAGCAATGATATGGTGAGCTCAATCTCATTTAGGATGATTAAATGAAATAAGAAAAAATACTGAACTGCCTCAGGCCAGAAGCAAAAAACAAAATAATCTTGAGAAGACATTAGAAAAAGGCTTTAAGTTTCTATGGAGAGATTTAAACAGGGAAGTACTAATTGCACATGGAATTTTATGAGAAAAACTTTCATTGGATAGTTCAAAGTGCTAGATATTGAGTTCCTTTGCGATATTCTCCTGATAAAATATTGGATCAGTAAGTTATGTTATACAGCTTCACCATGAACTACTGCAGTGTCGGGGTTCCCAAGTGTTGCTGATTAGACCATTGTGTATTGCAAAAATTAGGCTTTCCCAGGCCCGTTCCTGCAGAAGGGTGTGGGGGTGTCACACCCCCAGCCAAAAATCCTATTGGCAAATGAGCCAAATTTTCAATTTCTGTCGGCATATTTGCTCCATTTTGTTGTCACAAAGTAGTGAGATAAAGTTCTTTATCTCTATTCTAGTACCTTCATGACACTAAAAGGGGTGTTGGTTGCATTTATAGCCAAAGTAAAGGGCATGGTTTTTGTAAATTTCTTGGGGGCTACACCCCCAAACCCCTTTCCTTTTGGTTTAATAGAAACTGCGGGCAGGAGGCATTGCCTTCCAGTAATTCATTAAAGGTTGTATATAGAAGCGTTCCACACTGTACTTTTTATGATTTCTAAATTGACTTCTATCCACTATAGAATCTAGGAGCATCATAGCACACATATATGGCGTGCATAAGTCCTAATTTTGCTGTGCGTCAAACATAAAGCTTTTTCAATCTTGGCAAACTTGCTTCAAACAATTTCAATTCATAACATAGTAAGAGAGTAAGACGCTAACGCTTTAATTGTTGGATTTGCTTGCCACTGCATAGATAGTGTGAAGATAACCGCCCTTTTGGGTGAGAGGGAATTTTTTCCCCTTGAATGCCCCCTTGACTGCATTCCATGTAGCCTATGCTGGATATCTGGGGGTAAACTAGTCTCTTCCTAGATGTACTGCTATGAGATGAAAGTTGTTTGCTTCTTTTCCTTTATCCTTCTTATTCCTCAAAATTCGATGAAACCAGGTAGAGGATCAATTTCTCCTTCTTAGTATGAACATCATTTATAAAGATAGTTAAGTGCTATTCTACAAAAGGGCGTTTTCCGACGTTCTAGAGGGCGTTACATCATAGATTTTTCTAGGGGCAAGCCCCCAGACCCCCATTTTCCTAAAGGAATCCCTATGAAAAAGATTTTTGGATTTCTACATCTATGCCCTCAAATCCAGTTCAGCTGTTTATGGGCCTGCTATTTCCTTCCTCGCCAGTCATAAACTTCTCTATAATTAGGTGTGGCTATCATGCTTTACCATATCGCCAGAGCTTCATTGTATAAAGCACTCCAAATTTTACCGGCCACGACCATCTGTAATCGGTCATGCCCGGTTTTGTCGGCAAACGCAAGCCTAACACCCCTCCCCCCAAGAACGTTTTCTATGAGCGGTCCTGGGCCTTCCGGTGACGTTGAATTGTGTCCGTATTCCCAAGGAAAATAACAATGAAGACAGTTGTTACAGGGTTGGGAACAAATACCTGTGGTTGGTGCTTTTCATTATAAGTTCTATGGAATTCTACCTTCAAGAATCTTTCTAAATGCAAAATACTTTGGTCGATATAATTTGGTGTATATGTATAAGTGTATAAGGACTGGTTTCACAGAAAGAAAGGGCGTTTTCATAGTCAAACTGTGGTAAAAATTGCTGGATTCACGGTTGAATCTGCAATGCTTCTTATATCTGAATGAAGGGCTTTCTGATAAATTATCCAACACAACATATCATCCAACACAACTCAAGAAGTGGACGCTATAGTGAAGCATCAAATGATTTCATCGTGTTTCATAGCGTTTCATTGTGTTCCCTTGTATTTCATCGTGTTTCATCGTCTTCTATCGTGCTCCATAGTGCTTTATCGTGTTGCTACCGTCTCTTCTATATCGCTTATTCACCGCAGATTCATCGTGCTGTCTCCTGCTCTCAAAGTATTTTATTGTGTTCTATGGTACAGTATTATATGAAGCACTTCTCCATTTTATCACAGAACAGAGAATAGCGAATGCAATACCTACATTAATATTTATCAAAATCATGTAATCAATTCTTTTTAGAATACGACATGAAATGACATGAATTCGCTGAGCCTCAATATTCTTAAATTTTTTAGATTTTGAGACTTAAATTATTCTTAAATTACTCTTAAATATCGAAAGTGTAACTACGTCTGAGAATCCAAGGATTGTCTTCAAATCTTTATTGACGTCTTACTTCATCATAAAGCAAAGTAAAAGTGGAGCAGAATAACAAATATTGTATTGATAGTGAAAAAGTTAATCTGCAAGCAGTACTATAACTTAAATACACAAAGATTCTAAGTCTTGATAAAACTTGAGCTTTGCATTATTCTTAAATCCCAGCTATTCTGAACTTTAATATTCTTATAAACTTTACTCGTATAAAAAGTGTGTAATGAAGAGATGTGAGCAGTGGCGGCGCCAGAGAAAAGATGCTAGGGGGTGAGGGGGCTGGTGCTGTCAAAGTGCCGACAGTAAGCGGTGTCAAGGAATTATAACGGACACAGCCGATCGTATCGGCTGAAAAAAACAAAAACACGTCACGGATATTGTAAAAGTGCCGACAGTTCATAGAAATTCGGGTGGCAACGGAGGGCTCGGTAAAATTGTGGGGGGCTACAGCCTCCCAGGTCCCCCCGGTAACACCACCCTTGGATGTGAGTAGTCCAGGTTTTTTCGTATCTTTCTTTAACAAGAAAACAGCTTTCCATACAAAGCAACTAGTATTCATAAGCGTTTGGAAAACCGCGTTGCCTCTTCAAGCAAAAAACTACATAGTTTTGGGTTTATAATTCTCAGTCAGTTGCATGCAATTCCCTTTTGGTATTAAAGTGATGAAATTGGTTCACCCACTAATCAAATCATACTGCACAAAACAATGGTAAAAATGCAACAACTACTAACTCTATTATTAAAAATAATCTTTACAATACACGTCTGTATTCATACCTGTACATGATTTCCAAAGCCTTTGGAAAATCTCCAATAGAGAGGACGACCATAAGCGCCTTGCTCTAGAAAGAAACGAATGGATGTCATTGAGCTCCAAGAACTTACGATTTAAATAACTTCCTTGCTGTTTGCAAAGAAAGGCAATAGTGATGAGAAGGAAGAGAGATCTGTCCTACCTTTTGATTCATGTGCGAAGAAGACAAGTGTTCAGCCCAACGCTGTATAATATTTACAAAGTCTTCATGAGCTAGGCTGACCTAAAGAAAATAAAAGACGTCTTAGTGGCAATCAAAAGAGAAAAGCCAGAATCATTCATAGGAAAATATCAATCAAAAAGTTAATCTAGTATGTGAATCATGCTGTGGGGATGCCTGTCGAAAGGGAAAAAAGCCTGGGGCATAACTATCATCAGATATTAAAGTTAGTTCTTTCCTGACCATGTCTACCCCTCTCCGCAATGCTGACATGATGTCCCCATTCGTTGTTATGAGGACAATGAGCCATCACTCAAGGTGGGCTTCGAACCAATGACATTCCATATCGGGGAAGGGTGCCCAAACCACTAACATATTCCCTTATCAGCATCTGTTAAAAATAGTAAAGGTAGCAAATACAAAACAACTAGGACTGAGGATGTATATCATAACACTAGGCTTACATAAGAATATTTACTGTTTTGTTGAGATTCAATCTCTCGATTTTACCTCCGTTTCCCCCAATTCCTTGGGGCTTGGAGGGTGCCTCTTAGAGGACTTTAGTTCTGGCACGAGCATTTAGGACCGGATGCCTTTCCTGACGTCACCAATGACCTGCGGTGGGCCTCGAACCCAGGACCATGTTGGTCTGAGTCGAGTGCATTACCGCTAGGCCACGGCTGCTCTTTTGTTGAGATTCAATGCTATTTATGATTTTCAGTCTTAGATCATTTTTAATCATTCAAAAGTGTCCATGCTGTAGCTTCGGCCAAAACTCAAAGAACATATCAAATACCTTTGTTGATGTCCTATTTCATCATAACACAAAAAATAAACTTGGAAAACAATAATAAATATTACAGTAAGTTTATTTATTTCATTTCATTTAATATATTTAAGGAGAGACACCCTTCAGCAATGAAGCTAATTTTCAAGGGGCCCTTCACTTAACTACTTACAATATATCGAAAAACAATTGAAAAGGTAAAGATAAACATATATTAACATAAAAAAATTATTCTTATATACACGTTCTTTTTTACAAGAAAGCCATCACTTTGCCTGAGCCTCAATTTTCTTAACTTTTCCCGAAATTGAGCCTGAGATTTTCTTAAATTTTTCTTAACTTTTTCTGAAATAAACTGCGTTACACTATTTGTTTATCGTGTATACTCGAATTTGAATTCCATCTTTAACACTTTGAATGCAATAAAGACGAAATACTTATTTTTGGCTAATAAAAATGCTTAATTTTCTTAAGATTTTCTTAAGATTTTGACCAATTGAGCCTCATTTTCTTATCAACTTTTTTCCTATAAAAAGAACGTGTAATGCAAAATTTAATCCAAAAGCAGCATCTTATCTCCAATACGCAAAAAATTCTAAGTCTCAAATTATTCTTAAATTTCAGCAATTCTGAACCTTAGTATTCTTATAAACTTTATTTTTGCATAGTCTGTTGGTACTGCAGAACTTTACTACAGCACGAAAAAGCGTAGAGAATACAGTAGAGTGATAGTAGAGGATACTTTATTATCAAAAGAATGTTACATCTTTTTCGTGCTGTAGCAAAACGTCATTCTTATATAAAGGTGTACAAGTAATCAAACCTTTGCGAGCCACGTGGCAAGATTCCATTGGCCATAAGTTTGAAGATAGCGACATGCATCAACGCCTTTATCAACCAGACACAACAATTCAATACCCTCTGCAATAAAACAAACAATTATATTAGTTTTCAGTTGGGCATCTCTTCAAAAATACGCAAATTCTTTCCTTCGTGATCGTATTAGTAACAGTAGGAGAGGGGTTTGGCAGGGAGGCTGCAGCACCCCCCTTAGTTGGCAAAAATCTGTTACATTCGGGCATTTTTCCTGAAAGGAAAATGGGAAAAGTCGGGCAATTTCTCTAACTGCTCTCCTGACCGCCTTATTCATTGGGGCAGAAATGTTACAGCTGCTTTAAACTTCAAGTCCTCCTACGCCTGTGTTTGTTATGGAAAAGACCACATTCTCCCATTCCTAACAGACAAAAGGCATGTGTTTCTTTCTAAAATGATTTGGTAATTCTGTATAGTTGGTAACTTTTGCTGGAATCAAAATGCAGTTTGTATTCATTTTCCAATATTAATGGTTATCATTAGAGTTAATTGCCATTCACTTAAGAACAGTCCCAAATTAAATGATGCTTATATTAAGTAACATCTCTAAATATATAAAGTGGGATTTTAAGAAATGATGACCTTCCCCTAATGACAAAATTCTCTTCAAGAAGAGTTGCGAAACAATGAAATTATTTTCGGTTAAGACCTCGCGGGTAAATGTAGTTCATTAACTAAAACTGGTTAAAACTGGTTTACGTTTAAGTGAATAATGGATTCTATAAGAGCTGTTGGAAGTTTCGTGAAGATATCTTTGCTGCCGCGGCAATCAATACATGAGAAAAACTACATATTTAAAAATTGTATATAGTTTATAAGCCATACAAACTAATGAGGACCAGAGCGTCGAAAGAGTTTTTACAAAAATGCCGTTAAACAATAATCCTAGTGTGCTGAAGGAGTATAAAGGCTCGTATGGAGTGTACTATATACGATTTTGTAAGTAAATAGTTTAGATCATGTTGGAAGCATCTTTGCCAAAATATACATGTGAAACCAGCCAAGATATGCAACGAGCTAAAATATGCAACGAGCTAAAATATGCAACGAGCTAAAATATGCAACGAACTAAAATATGCAACGAACTAAAATATGCAACGAACTAAAATATGCAACGAGCTAAAAAATGCAACGAGCTAAGCTTCAAGGGGCATGCTCAAGGCCAGTGGCGTAACTGAGAAATACAGGGCCTATAGGAATATAATATGATTGGGTCTCATCTTGGTTTTCACACCAAACAATGCAACAAAAGACTTGTCTCTTCTAAACTTCTGAGGTGTCTCTTGGACTCTCAAAAGCAGGGGGCCCCTTAGGAGTTCTACTAACTCTAACGTTTGTCTGTTACGCCACTGCCTAAAGCCACTGTTAATATTTTTTGTAATCTTGGAAGCGACATTGAAAAACCTCCGTTCAATCTGCCAATTTGCAACATCACTGAATAGCAATAGGGCTCTCTAAGCACACTCCTACATATGCAAAGTTATCAATAACTACATGCGAAGTACCAAAATATTTTCGCTGCAAAAACGCTTGCACTACAACTCATTTCCCAATGGATCTACTTGATGCAGATATAAGCTTGTTGTATGATTGATAAGCTATAATCAGGGCCGCCTAAATAATTCAGAGGCCCCGGGGCAAAGGAGAAAGACGAGGCCCCCTGCGAGTGAAGCGAACACAAAATTTTCAAGGTCTAGAAATTAACTATGGAAAATTACTGCTGTTTTACTTTATGAGGCCCCCAGACCTTGAAGTGTTGGGTGTTATGAGGCCCTCCTGCCCTCCCTTCTCAGCAGTGCTGGCTTTACTACTTGTAGTAATCGAATCTCGTTTGATCGACTAGTTATGACGTATAAGATTATAAACAAGTTAAGCCCTGAAAGTCTGTGGGGGTACATTTGAGTTAAGATCAGTCCACTCACAATATGAAGCAAGGAATTGCCATAATCTTCAAATCCCAAGACTAAATACGGAAATTGCAAAAAATGGCTTTAAATATTCGACGCTAAAATTATGGAGTGATACACCTGTTGATATACGAGAGGCCTCAACTCTCAAATGCTTCAAAAAGAAATTAAAAGCACATCTATTGGCTGATCAAAAACTATAACTGAAAACAAGACCCCCTGGAAGAGCAGCAATATTAGTATTACTAGCCATTATGCCTGTTAATTTGTTTTTCTTAATATATTATTTAAAGTGTATATATGCATATGTAATATTTTAGTTGCTGAAGGGCTATTTTCGTGTATAAATAATTGATTACATTACATTATATTGTAGAGATAAGGCATCTGTATGATTAATGAACTTAAATACTTGATGCAGAGATAAGATAAGCTTCATTGATGAGTATCATTCGTAATTGGGATAATAGAATTAAACTTTGATAGATGATTTTGCTTAGTGTCAAGTGACTGATGTTTGCGCAAAATTGCTATGGAGCTACGCAAAGATAGACTCATCTTCATTCAAAGAACGATAAAACAGAGGGAATAATCCTTCCATGTATTGAATTATCAATCATTTGAAGGAGTGTTTCCCATATTCACATATAAAGATGTCATGTCACTGACAAAACAAATCTGACAAATAAATACTGTTTCCTAACCAAGGAATATTGTTTCCTTTGCCATATTAAACTCGAAATTTTCAATTATTTGTAAAGTCAATGAGAAAAGATTGAATGTTTCTTCTTTAAAAAAATGACTCAAGAAACCCACGCCTGTCAGTAATAAAAAATCTGCTGTCTATTGTCGTTCAAGTAGCTGGATAATTAGGATTGGAAATATCTTTCTGCCAGATTTTATCTTTCTGTCAAAACTTCTCTTTCTGCCAAATTTCATTTTTCAGCCAAATTTTCATCTACGCTGATACAGCCTATGAAATATGCTGTCATTTATCAGTCATTTAAGGGCACTGTCAGTCTATTTCATCCATCTTCTCACAAGAAATGCGTGTACTTCAGCTGTAATTGAAGTCACAAAACGTGCCCACAACAGAGATGTGGTATCTAACACGTGTAGTTAGTCGAAGACAACTAGACCCAATCATCTATTATTGTTCTGAACTGGGCCCCCAATTATTACGAGCAATAATAGCTTTGCTGCTACTAAGAAGATGTTAAGCTCGCGCTTACTAAACAATTAACAAACATCTTTAGTGAGGCATTAACATAAACCAAGTAAAAGAAATAAAATCATGCTACCTGATAATTTCCCATTTGCTATCAAATTGGTTGCAACTAATTTGATTGTGCTTTGAGAGGCACCTGATGATCTGACAGTAGCAATCAAGCAAGCCCTGGAGAATGGATTGAAACAAACTAGTCCCAACAACAGGTAAACAAAGAGTATGAAAATAACATAAGCATATAACGTAAAAATGTAAGGTACAAATATAGCATGCAAATATAGCCTATGAATATAATATATAAATATAACATACATATATGGTATAAGCAAAAAATACACATTTTTTAATAAGAAAAAAGATTACAAGAAAATGAGGCTCAAATCGTCAAAATCTTAAGAAAATCGTAAGAAAATCACGAGGCTCAGTTTTTTCAAAATTAAGTGTTTTTATAGGACAAATCGGTATTTCGTCGTTACTGCATTCAAAATGTTAAAGATGGAATTCAAATTCAAGTATACAATATTATTAACAAAAGTTTAAAACCACTCTAGCCAGCTTGTTTCAGTAAAAGTTAAGAAAACTATAAGAAAATCTCAGGCTCAATCTTGGGAAAAGTTAAGAAAACTGAGGCTCAGGCAAAATAATGATTTTCTTATAAAAAAACACATGGCATAAGCACATGATATGAACATATAGCATTTTCACTTCATTTCATTTTAAATTGTATAAACAGGTTACAAGTTTCATATAATATACGATTTTTCTAACCGATATGTTTAAAAGGAAACACTAATACTAGAACAAAAAGAAAATTAATAAACCTAATTACAATATAATATAATACAAGAACTATAAAAAGCAATTAAAAATTAATTAAGATTCCAACTCCTACAATAGTTGTTCAATAGCATAAAAATAACATTAAAATGATACAAATATAGCATACAAATATAACATATGAATATACTATATAAATATAGCATAAATATATGGTATAAATACATGATATGAATATATAGCATAACAATAACATTACAATGAACAGAAATATTATACAACAATTTAACGCAAAAATTTAAAATAAAAATATAGGCTAAAAGTGGTATTAAGATGCAACACATTCATACGAGATTAATGTTTCATACAAAGGTATGTCCTGCAGCAAAACTAAATCTTAAGGGGCCCTAAAGATATAACTAAAATATGGCCAAATCTGGCAATAAAAAAGAGGGGTTTTCATGTCAATTCTGCTATCAAAAAAAAATAAAAAACTACTTAAAATGGCTTTCTCCTCTTAACTGAGCATATGAAGGATAGAGCATAAATCTTCACATTATTTTACAAAAGGACATCGAAACAGAGCTCTCTTACGCATACCTTAGAGCATCGGAGTAATAGCTGGCATCATTTGGGTCTGTCTCAAGAAGTATCTGCACTGCTCTATCGGTCTAGAATGAATTAAAATAAATAAAAAGAAACTAAAAGTCAAAGAATTAAAAAGTTCTACTCACAGCCATCTTTCTACACAAATCATTGCTACAAAATGCCTATAAATAAATGTTTGGAATTAAGTTACAAAAACAAGAATTAGAGGGGTTTTGAATGGCATGATAAGCACCTCTCCAGTCAAAATCAGTTTTCCAGCACAAGTACGACTCTGCTCTGGGGTCGATCTTCTTCCATCTCTTAGTGCTATGTTGTAAAGTTGTAAGGTCTAAAAATAATATCATCAAGTTAGGAAAGTGAAGTCCATGTAAACATGGAGGAGCAACACACGAGTTATTATATACATGTCGTGAGCCTGAAGGAACTGTATGAACATACAAAAACTAGTCGCAAAACACGAGTGTTATTTTTGTAAATGCCTTCCACTGGTTTCGTGCATAATACACATATTTTGTAAGAAGAACTTCAAAAGAAGAAAAGGTTCAAAAGATCGAAATCTCAATAAAGTCTTGAGAAAATCACAAGGCCTAAATGTCAAACTTCAGTTTTACTGCGTGCCAAAAGTCAAAATTACCTGATAGAAGTCATTATCACAAAGTATATCGTAGCAAGAGTCAAGGTGACTATGCACGCACGCGCACTTTTCCGCTGATTTCTGATCATCAAGTTCGTCATCTGATAAGCCAAGCATAGAAGAACTAGGCTGTGAATCTGTACGTAGAATTCCCTTAGTGCCATCAGCATATACTACATCTTTGTAGGAAGACCTCCTCTTGTTGGTCGCATCCATACTCTACAAGGAAGTTTACTCAGAATATATATGATTTTAAGAATCATATGAGTTTAAGAATCATACCAAAAATTGGACTGGCGCTGACAGCACATCCATATTATGTAGGGCATTTGTGCCACAGTTGGGGTTCCTGTGACTGGGTTTTCTTTGTGGTTCAGATAGCTACATCAGACATACATTACTGGTGTGTCTGGTGTGGTTGTAAGACAGTTGACCTACAGGTTCTTCTGAGGCTAGGGGTATGATGAGCTACACTCTTTTTTTATAAGATATGCCTTACAATCTCCGCACCAAGGTACTATGCAGGCTTCCACAAGTACAAACTAATAGATATGGAATAAACTCTCTCTCAATTAGAGGTAGTCCCTATGGAATACTGTAAAGAATGAAGTAAAGAGAGCTGGTACCTTGACAAAATTAAAAAATTGATCACAAAGTGGGATGGCAAAGTATGCCACTGCTTAATGTGCAAATAAGTATTTTTCTAATTTCATTTTTATTATAGTCTAATCTTTGTTTTTTACTTTCTCTCATCACCATCACCCTCATCATCATCGTCATCATCATCATCGTCATCACCATCATCCTCATCATCATCATCCTCATCATTATCATCATCATCATCACCATCATCATCATCACCATTATCATCATCATCATCATCATCATCATCATCATCATCATCATCATCATCATCATCATCATCATCATCATCATCATCATCATCATCATCATCATCATCATCATCATCATCATCATCATCATCATCATCACCATCACCATTACCATCACCATCACCATTATTATCATCATTATCATCATCATATGATGATGATAAGAATATCGGAGGTCGGATTTGCTGAGATTTAAGAATAATGCAAGGCTCGAGCTTCATCAAGACTTGGAATTTGTGCATATTTGAGTCATAATACTGCATTCTTATATAAAATAGTGTACCACTGATGGCCTATTTAGAGTAAACATAGACTAGATATTATCGTGTGAAACTTCTATTCTTCCGTACAAAACTATGCTGTTTCCTATAACACTACATTGCATAATATAGTATTAAAGCCAAAAGGCAAAATACTCCAACATCAAAATTCGTACCCAGCACGAGATAAAAGTACTTTGAAATTTAAAAGTTTTTTTAGTAACTAGACTTCTATCAAAATGTGCCTGCAGATGCCTGGCAGCCAAAAAATGTGCCTGGGAACCAGGTTCCCAGAATTTATCGAGGTCTGTGTAAGACTCTATATAACAACGGACCATGTTGAGCGGTATTGCAGGATATTGAATGCAATTGCGTTTCATTGCACAACTTTTATAATAGTACTATAAGCATACCTTGTGTTTCATGTAAATTCTTTTTCCTTTTTCCTTGCGCAAGTAGTAAAGAGCTACAGTCCAAAATTCAAAACCAAATTCATCTCCAAAAACCCTACGAAAAACATAAGGACAATCTGAATTAAGCAGTTTTCTACTCGCTCGATGTTTTTCAAAAATTTCCAGCTTTACCCCTGAAACACTTTTATATTACCTAGTCCATATGAATATTAAGTCGTCCATATAAGGGCAAATCATTTCATTGTGCGCACATGCTGAAAACTACGAAGGTAACAATTATCTTTGGAACTTTACAAACAGAACTTTATTTACATCATTCGTCGAGCGCTGAAAATTTCTTGGTATTCTCCAAATTTCAGTATCAAAACTTTCATAATATTTTCCTAGCAAGAACTTTTTGAGTTCCGTTGCTTTGTGCAAAAATTGCAAGTAGACCATATAAAATGACAACTTAAAGTCAACAACAGTAAATAGACTAATACGATATATATATATATATATATATATATAT
>WIPJ01000172.1:36895-67147 GCA_018155075.1 Cassiopea andromeda
ATATATATATATATATATATATATATATATATATATATATATATATATATATATATAAATTGATATACTAAGTTCCACTTACCTTCTAGACTCTTATCGGCAATAGCTGAATTCGAGGTTTTTATTGCTTTATCCATTACTCTTACCGAGCCGTCAGATAATAAAAACAAAGGCATATCAGACGAGAGCCAATCAGCGTCGCGAATTCCTGGTTGGTCTTTCGTTGTTTTTAAGCCCGTTACATTGGAAGAAGTCTAAGAAAAGAATGAACTGTGACATGAATTTACATTTAGAAAGAAGTTGAACATGAATAACATAATAAAAATAATTTTTCAAGAACAAACTGCTTTAACTCATGTTTTGCTTTCAAAGGTTAGCCCCAAACGAAATTCGTGCTGTGGGTAAGTCTGTTTGTTCTGACTCTCATCTTAGGCCTTATCGTGAACAGCTCGTTTCGTAGCCACATTCATCATCCCATTCTGGTCACATCTGTCATCCTGGTTCGAATCTAAAAAGATCTCATGCAAACAAAATGCCTATCCTTACCAAAAGTAGATCGGATCCAGTTCAAATCCGGTCTATTTCTGCTCGTGTAAACATGTCATACATAGCATCAAAATCAGAGGGTTTGAACATCTGCAGTTCTGTACAAATTTATGCAGCTCGAACGGGAAAACTGTACGATTCAACAACACATTATATAACGACCCAAGGATATAAGAAAGCAAACAACAGTTAAAATGGTAGACTTTAGTATGAGATGATTGGAGAAACACAACTAGACGTGGAACTGCAAGTGATAGTAGCATTTACGAACCCCATTTTGACAAAACCTGGCAGTTCAATCTCATTTGCGACCAGGATCTGACTCTTCAACACAGAACTATTTCACACTGAATTTCTTGTGCAGTTCTAACTTCTTCTCAACAAAAGCCATAAGGGACTGTTCCTTAGTTATGCCTCAGGTTGGGAGTGAAGAGAAATGTTTATTTGGGTGATTATTTTTATTACCCAACCTTGTGCACTATAAATATCATAGTTTCCCAAGTAATATAGAGCTTTTAATTGTATGCTACCCAACCTTTACAAGACCAAAACAAATGATATTCCCAACCTTAAAGCTGCCTGAAAAATCAATTACCCAACCTACTTCCCTTCAGCCCCAACCTGAGGCATAAATAATGAGTTGATTACTAGTTACAGAGTTTATTGGTAAGAACAACGCTCATAGCATTTTCACGACTTGTGCGTCAGGTTGGGACTGAAGAGAAATGTTTATTTGGGTGATTATTTTTGTTACCTAACCTTATGCACTATAAAAATAATAGTTACCCAACCAATATAGAGCTATTAAAAGTATGCTACCCAACCTTTATAAGACAAAATAATTATATACCCAACCTTAAAGCTACCTGAAAAGTCATTTACTCAACCTATTTCTCTTCAGCCCCAACCTGAGGCATAAAGAATGAGCAGTGTCTAATCAAAATCATGCAAATGATGCAAAATAAGGAAATACGTACGCCATTTCCTTCCCAAAGAACGATTCCATCTTCAAAAAGGATTATTAGCTTCATATTTCCTTTACCGGGAGCGAATTTCATCCGTTTCACAGGACCACGATTTGTTTCAAAGACACTGAAATAATAACAGGAAAACTTCAATAGAAGAGCCACGACGAAAAACATAACTTAGAGTTCTTTTCTTTCTATTTAATGCAACATTTCCAGAGTTCGCATTAAGTCCTTTTCCGCGCCCAATGGCGCAAAGGGCGGCACCTATCTCTGTTTCTACAGCCCTAGGCCATGCGTCTGCGAATGCAGTGAAAGCTACAGCGGGGGGCTGGTCCACTGGTAGCTCTGCGAGTTTAACTTTCCCACTCCATTCTCATATGTCGAGCGCCAGATGAGAAGCAGTGAGTACCATTTTTAAAGTCTTTGGTATGACTCGGCCGAGGCTCGAACCCACGACCTACCTGTTGTGAGGCAGACTCTCTACCACTGGGCCATCACTACGGCTAGATTTCGCATTAAACAGAAAGGAAAGAACTCTCAGTCATGATTTTCGTCGTGGCTCTTCTATTGAAGTTTATAATCCAGCTGCATTTTCCAAGAAGCGTTTCAATCTCAACAATAACAAGAAAAAACTATGATTGCGGTAAAATTCACTTGCACCCCCCCCCCGTCCTTTGAATCCCGTTGCTCCACCACTGCTCCCTGACTCTCAAATACTTTTGAAGTAATTTCCAAATGCAAAAATAGCAACAATAATTACTACTTCAAAGAAAGTAAAGTGAGATATTAGTAATATGAACAGCTAAGAACCTGACAAGGTAATTGAGACAAGATTTGACTCTGAAATTATAACTATCTTAACCAAGCAAATTATAACTTTTTTTGCAACTTAACCGAAATTGCTACCCCCACACATACAGTTCTTCATTACAAATTCTTGCCACGCCCAAAGCATAGCTAGCACAGCTACACGAGCAACTCAAAAATACTAGAATAGCGAAAAATGACAAATAAAGAAACTAACAGAAAAAGCAATAAAAGAACGTAAAGAATAACGAGGGCCTAAAAATCTATTAAACTGGCCTTCGCCCAAGGTTTATTTTTCAAAACACATAATAGAGACCTCACTGCATGGTAGCACTTGTAATTTTCAGAAGAATGAAAATATTTGTTTTGAAACTTTATTCATTGTACATATATTCATCACTTCTACACCTTAAAGAGAGCAAAATACCGCTAAACTTAGTACAACAAATGGAAATAAAAATTTCTGCTTTTCACGAGGCAGAAATTAATTTTTTTAAAACTTGATTCTATTGAAGGAAATTCTACCACGACAATAGTACACCTGGTTAAGTAAGATAGTTTGATATTGACTAACAACACTACATAATCTACAAGAGAACAAAATTTTAAAAGAATATAATGATGTACAATAAAAGCAAATATAAGAATTAATAATTTTAGAACTAATGAAAAATGATAGTGATTACCGATCTTGCACGCTTGCAATTACAAATGGAATAACACTCACTTTGACTTCTTTAATTTAATATCCCAAATGTTTGTGTTTCCATTTATATCACCAGACAGAATGTGATCGCCTTTCCAAACCAAACAGTTTACAGTGCTCATTCCAGTCTTTGAAGAAACAACAAAAATTGAAAAACATCAATGCTGTATGAGAAATCTATATTGATGGTCTAACTTAGTTGTAACCACTTTTGCTCGAATCCTAATATTTTTAATATTTTGGACTAAGTGGTCATGGACTAAAACACCCTACACTTCAGTGCTAAGTAAACATCGGGCTAGCAAATGGAAAGGTAATGACGACAAAAGGCAGGAATGTAAACCACCATATCTAATAAAAGGGGTTATCGAGACTTCTTGATTTTGTCCTCTAATTTGAATTTTTTAATTAGTTTATTTATTTACTTATTTAGTTGTGTAGTAACTTTTAATTTATAAGCTATTAGCGGAGAGCTTCTTGAATATCAGGTAAAACTTAAGAGCAATCCTCCTTAACAATTTAAATGAAAAATGAAAAAAATCGAAAGTCAGGGGCGGACCCACAGCTGGACTTCTGAGGGGCCATCTGATTCCTTTTATTGTCTTTTCATGCAAGAAGTTTCTTACTAAAATTGTTTGCTATAGGAGATTATACCGTTTGGGAGGCCATGGCTCCCGGCCTTTAACTGGATCCGCCCCTGTTAAGAGTTTCCCTTACCTCTGGAGGCACCTTCGAGCCGTCTTTCATTGAAGTTCCATCAACTACATAATGAGTATAGTACCCATCATTGTTTGTGACCACAAGATGCTCTTTTACATATGCCTGCAAATTTTAATATCAAAAGGAATATTCATATCTTACCACCCAATTCACATAAAAATTTACTAAAATGCCTCTACAAGAATTCAAACTTGCATATAACTAAGGTTATTCAATTAATATCAAAGGCATTGGGTATAAGAATAAATTGTCTAAATATCCAGCATTCGACGTCTTCAAATTCCAAATGACAAATGAATTACTTTTCCATTACACATGTGTCAATCAGTTGACTTCCTGCTATGTGGGGAAGTCAGTGAACACTGCTCAAAGTCCGTTAATAGATTTGAGCTCTTACTATCTCATTCCAACACAATGAACAAACTAATAAAGGCTAGTTGTCTGCACCTATTTCGTCAGCATGCTCTGTACTGTGCCTGTGCCTGTTTTCGGCACCTATCACAAGTAACAGACACCTTGGACATTACTGGGGAGAAAGGGGGTAAAGCATCTTGAATGCCATCAATTACAAATGCGTGTGAACCATTTTATCTAGATTTTGTGACCATTCTTCAAATTGCCAGGGGAAGCACGTCCCTCGCCTCTCTCCCCCCAATTGTTGAGCACTGCCTATCAACTCTTATCTCCTTTCATATGATTGTACACAGTGATGTGCGGAGACACCTACTGTTGGGGGGGAGGGGGCGTTTTGACCAATTGACTAATCATTGTTACTAAAAACAAAAAGAAAGGTCACAGAAAATACTGTGGCCAACTCTCTTGCAGCATGGCTGACTTTTGACCAACTTTCTTGCGAATTTGAAAATATTGGCAACGCCCCCCTCCACGCCCCCATCCGCACATCCCTGATTGTACATGCTCAGATGCAAAAGAGCACTTAAATAATAGATTTGAAATAGCAAATCTGGTACAGATAAAAACATAATGTTATTTTTGCAAATCTGCCTTACCTTCTTCTTTTCCGTTTGACTCTCGCTCTCAAAAACATTGCCAACAATATCCGCCTCACTGCCAGCAGGAGCATCGGGCTTGGCCTTTTTCTTGAGCTTGCTACTGTAAGAAGAAGGCCCCCATTCCTAGAAAGGACATTAGCTTTCATGAAGCAGGTGACGTAAAGTAACACTGGTGGGAAGAAAAGGGCGGAAGATCTATCAGCAACAATGCTAAGCTTCTTGCATTTACAAGCATAGCAGAGTACCTAGATGTAACACCAAAAAATTGATATTTTTAGAATATTTCAGTTTTGGCTCTGGAAAATCATTTTGACATACAATCTCTGCCAAAAGTCTTGGATCACTTGCATTATTTCTGCTGCTCATCTAGTAGTATCTCTCTCTCCCCCTCAAAACAATGTTGTTATATACAGTGTTGGCAGGTACAGAAAAAGCTGCTATGCTTGCAGACCCTTCTCTGACAAATAAACACTTAATTCAACATTGTTTTTTTGGGAGGAGAGCATTTCAATCGCTCGACATGGATAAGAAAATCATTTTTATCAGAAATTATGCATTAACTAATTGGTGTTCCAAGGCCTTTTGGCAGAGATTGTAGCTACTATTGAAAGGTTTTGGCTAATTACGAAAAATAATGATCGAGACATAGGTAATTGAATGCTGACATAGTTCCTATCAAATCACTGCATTTTGAGTCTGGCTCTTAAAGCTATAAACCAGGCCATAAATACAACAGTTTCTATGGCAAATCTCCAATCGTAAAACAATCTTATTTCATTATCTTACCACACTATAAAACCATGATTGCAAATGTTGGTCTACTTCGCATTGCTCTTTCAGACAATATGGTCAAAATATCGAAACTCTTAAAATTGATTTCTATGACCCCATAAATTTGCTACTCTATTAGGAAAGGATAAACACGTGTTTGTAACTTAAGAAATAAATAGTCGTTTCAAAGAAACTTCATTTCATGCACCGCGTAATTACGAATTGCTAACGCGTACTCTTCGGGAGAAATCGAGTGCTCCCGCGGTATTCTTCGGGATAATTTTTGGCATTGTCCTTTAGGACAGACTGTCCTGCAGCTTAAACAAACAATCCTCTTCACAAATCACATATTATTTATATTATTAATCTATATTATTTCCTTTACTCATCTACAAAAACATATTTTTAAAAAAGCACTTCTAGCCCCTTTGTCCCCAATTTCCCTTCCTCTGTACCCTTGTGATAGCCATCATGCTTGCCGCTACGTGCAGTAAGGTTTCGATTTTGACATAAAAAGTAGAAAGCTTTATGGCCACCAACCAAGGCTGTAATGAATGGAAAATTTCCCGGGAACTCTCTCAGCTGGCTCATCGTCACTGCATCCCACAATTCAGCGCGTTGATTTTTGAAGAGTACAGCAAAATACTGTCTAAAAAAGTTGAAAAACTAGCACGTTATAGACTCAGCTAAATCACATCACCATCTTAAAGATAAGGAAGCTATGCATATATTGTGGGGGAAATCACAACTTTAAAAAATAGGTCCAGCATTGCAACATCCCCTAACTTTTAATGATTTCGTTCTCTTAATTATGCGAAACATTTTTCGCTATACCTTCCATTGATTTTACAATGTTTATTAGTGTGTTCTAATAAAACAATTTAGTATTTCAGTAACTGAAGTTGGATTAAGTTAGATCCAAAACATGTTTTGCAAACTAAAAGCAATCGTCGTATTTTTGCGTCTGATTTCTGATTTCCTTGGCTTGAGAAATTTTGGATGAAATATATTGCAATGAAGGTAAAGAATATAACAATAATATATATCATAACAATAAATGTATAAAAGTATAAAATGTATAAATGTATCAGAATCAGTTCACACAGTAAGAAATAAAATCACCTATGAGATGATACTTTGATGCAGGCAATGAAGGATTCCTGCAAGCCTCGGCTCGTTGGAAGGACGCAAGTTTGCCCTAAAAGAAAGACATTCCTTTGATTACAACTAAAATTATTCTAGATTTTGGAATCATTTGAAGAAACGATGAGAAATGAGGTCTTTCAAAACAGTCTGCCATTGACTGAGACTCTCCCTTTCCGTAGTATCACCAGCATTACCGAGGAAGAGGGAGTAATAGGGTTCCCTGAAAAACACTTTGGTTACAAAAGCAAAGTAGGAAATAACACGCCAATGAGGTATTCAAGCTCTCGATTAAAATTAGAAATAAATTCTACTGTTTACTATTTCCATCTCTGCTGCACATACTCGCAAAATTCATCTAGTTGAAATCCACGTTAATAGGTTTAATAAGAAATTGCTATTTCATGATTATAATCGCATGATCACTAGTCAATGATAGCTTTTAATCACCTGTGCAAATATCAATCATTTGAATTTCATTCTTTGCTGATCCACTACTGCTGTACGCAAATGACAGAATGATTGACAGATTAATCCACTCCATTCCTCTGAAACAATAATGAGAGAAATTGAAACAAATGCCATATATTGATAAATGGAAAAGGTGGAACGGAATGTAATGAAAGCTACTGTACGGTATTGTACAGTACAGTACTGTACTGTACTGTACTGTACTGTACTCTACTCTACTCTACTCTACTCTACTCTACTGCTTTTATTGTACTATACTGTACTATACTGTACTGTACTGTACTGTACTGTACTGTACTGTACTGTACTGTACTGTACTGTACTGTACTGTACTTTACTGTACTGTACTGTACTGTACGGCACTGTACAGGAATATTAAGCAGTACAAACTAAATTCAATGCCTTTCACTCAGGATCAAAGAATGATAAAACACCTCTTCACTCACTTCACTGCTGTACTGTGGACGGCTATTTCACGATACATTGAGCCATCAGAAATGTTAAATACTTGAATGATACCACTTGACGTGCCTATAATTCATTAGAAATAAGAATGCAAGTTAATGATTAAGGAGCCTGCTATGGAAACAGTGTAAAACTGACTGGCTAGTAGCGAGAACTTCTAGAAAGATTAAGTTCAAGTCTCAAATGAAGACTTCCTACCATTTCACTGTTGCTAACAAGATATCTTTGCTTGGAAAGGCAATTTTGTTGCTATCAATAATCTGCAGCAACACGTCATGTGAAGTAGCGTACTCCTAAAGAATATTTCCCTTCTCGCACAAAGTAAACCTCCCAGAACCTTTGCTATATTCTGCAAGAGTTCTCTTCTGAATTACATGCGCAATTTATGGGAAAACTAAGTCAGTCACAAGTGCAAAAAAGGAAGGCCAACACGAAGGCAAATGAATGTAGAATATGGTATAAAATCAATATCATATGAGATAGGTAAACTCCTGTTTGCCTACAATTGCACATTGCGGAAATCATGCGAAGCAAATGGTACTAGAGACAGCTCCCAAAAACCAGTCTGCACCTAATTTGAGCCACAACTAAGAGTAGTTTCAAAATATACAAACCCAACTACTTTGACTGCTGTAAAACAGCGCTAACTATATTTCACATGCTAAGACATTGAAAAAGAAAGGAAACATAGGCCACACACCTACAGCTGCTAGTGGCTTGTAAACCGCCCAGTTTTTGGTTGTGAGTGGGGGGCACATTTTCAGGCAAGTAGGATTTGGAGCTATTCCTTGGTACATCCCTGTTAGCTGGAACTTCATTTTCCGTAGGCTTTTCGGTCCAGTGATGCCATTGAACTGTACTAATGGTGGGACCATATCAGCCAAACTTAACAAACAGTCTTCTTCTATGCAGTCTAACGTCTTCACTGGTGGTTCACAGGCAATCTCCCAAAACAAAACACGACCATCACTCAATATTAGACTGACTTCTCTCTCACTCCTTGGGCAGATAGTAAAGCCCATTATACGACAGAGTCTACTCAATCTAAACACATCGGAATGACATTGGGCATCATAAATTATATCGGGTGGTAGCAAACCGGAGATGTGAGTGTCAATTTGACTGTACGGAATTGATCCAGGTGCCCTTCGTAGCTTGAACGTAATGCTCCCATTGTCGTGTATGCAGAAAAACGCGTCACGATATTTACATGGGACAATCTGCAGAAATGATGGACTGTTCTTTTCAACTGAAAATGACCCAACTGCTTGGCCAAATTCCAAATCCAGTATGAGAATCTCACGAGAAAAGATCAATAAGAAGTGGCCCCTATTTGCGAGACTATATGCGATTTGTAGACAATCAGAAGACAGGTTCTCCTCGTCATTTCTGTAAATGAGAAAAGATTCAACTGTCCTCAGCCACAACTCATCAACTAAGAACCAACCTTCAACACACAAGAATAAGTATAAGCAAAACAGAAATTCCTCAGCATTATGGTACAAAATAAACCAAGATCATTTCATTTTACAAGTCTTGTGCTAAAGCCAAACTAGCTTTCAAGGGGCCCTCGTTTAAAAAGAAGCTCTTGCCTGTTGCTACAAAATTTTGTCATCATGCATAAAAACTCTGCCATAAAACCTTGCTAGTACACAGCTACACCTATTATGGCAGATCTCAAACACTCAGCTACTCAGCTAAAAGCGTTGTTCTCATCCAAGGTCCACATAGATTCTCATGGTCCATGCAATACTTCTGGTGGTTAACAGACAAAATTGAACAACTTGAGCATCCAAAGTGTTGCTATGGTACACGTTTTTTTTTATAAGAAAATCATTATTTTGCCTGAGCCTCAATTTTCTTAACTTTTCCCGAAATTGAGCCTGAGATTTTCTTAAATTTTTCTTAACTTCTATTGAAATAAACTGGCTATAATGGTCTACAATTTCGTTATTAATATTGTATACTTGAATTTGAATTCTATCTTTAACAGTTTGAATGCAATAATGACGAATTTGGCCCATAAAAACACTATATTTTAGAAATTGAGCCTCGTGATTTTCTTACGATTTTCTTAAGATTTTGACGATTTGAGCCTCATTTTCTTATAAACTTTTTTCTAATAAAAAAAAACGTGTACTTCACAAAGCCACGCCCATTTGATAGCAGAGTTTACAACTAAATATGAAACTGCTTTGCAATTTATACTAAAGTTACATAGCTTGAGAGCATATCTGAGAGACGTTGTTTGACTATATTTTATATTTCTTTCTGAGCTATCTGCTCACCTGCCCAACAGTGATAACAACAAACAAAGGTGGAGATTATCATCTTTTCTCAGGAAGTAGCGAACAGCTTTTAATGTTAATTTCCAAAGCAAATATCTACCTTCCTTAACTACAATAAGCCTACAATTTGTAAAGCATTTACAAAGAGAATAAATTTATGACAAGGGGTTCATTTGTAAATAGAGGTTGAGAAGCACTGAGCAAAAATAACCTACCTTTACTAAAGCACCATTCCAGGGTTCGTGCTCTGGTGAGTAGGTAAAAGTTTAGATAACCTACCTCTAATAAAGCATTATTCCAGGGTTTGTACTCTGGTGAGTAGGTAAAATTTAAGGACCAAACAGTAACTTATAAGGAGTACTCTTGGCATGTTTCCTTGGCAAAAACCAAATGACTTCTACACAAATCTCCTGCTGAAAATCGTTCCCCCCCAAGAACTGATCAGAAATAAGGAGCTTTTCTAAAATTTGTGAAATTAAGTAGTTTTAAGCATCCTTTAAAACGTTAAGTAAATCCAAGGAGTTTTTATGGAGCTTAATGAGTATTACAGACCCTGCATTCAGTCCCGTAAGAAAGACCATTTGCACAAGAACTAAGGTATACATAGGTAGCATATTCAAGCCTTGGTGACATCAAGGGAAGTGTTAACAAAAATAATAGCTAAATAAAGCATCATTTATACATAAAAGTAATAGACATCTTTGTGTATAAATCTACTAAATAATAAATAAAAAATGATAATACGATACCAAGCTTTTGCTACATGTCCAAAATGAACAATAGTACTAGCTAACCTTCCCCTCATGTCTCCAGCCCAAGACATCATCTTTGCAAAGGCAGATTTTGATGTGCCACCAGATTTTGATGGAGTATGTAACGCTCCTCCTGATCCATGTCCTGAACCAGATGTGCTATTTGCATTTGATGTTATGTAGAACTTTTTACTTTTTTCTGATGGAGGTGAAACTGTATTCAAACCATGCAGGAACATAACCCATTCATGTGACATCACTAAAATACAAATTGCTTCTTGTTAGGTCCAAAAATACTAATATGGAATACACTACTACTTCCTTCTTTTTTAGTAAGTAATGTCGGGGAAAGGCTGTAGGGCCTATAACAAAGCCCCGACAAAGGAAAAACTGAGAAAATGGGGGAGGTTTACGTAGAAAGTGAGACAAGATCAAGTTTGTTGATGTTAGATTTAAAAGATGAAAAATTGTAGGATTCAAGGAAAGTAGTGGGTGGCAATGAGTTCCACAGTTGAGAAGTTCTTGGAATGAAATATGATTTGTGAGCTAGAGTTTGTGGATTAGGCAGAGTAACTTGGAAAGGTATCAAGGTAAAAATTCCCAGTAATTGCATTACAAAGCCAATAAATACTAGCTTAACAGGCAACATTTACTTGTTATTGTTAAAGGTATACACTGATGGGGCCTGAGGCTCAGAGTTTCTCTTTGACAATGTTATGATATTAACAATATGCTATTACGCATGCGTTAAACTTGCTTACATAGAAGTTGCTGTTTAATCTTAGTGCTTTTGGGAAATAATAATCCCAACGTAGCATGCTTTATTATTTACAGGGTCACTTGTATACTCCTTAGGGTCATTGATAGATATAAGTTTTATGGTCATTGTTGTTATGGAGTTAGTTGGATTTTGGAGACAGATTTGAGTAAAGTTGATTTTACATGATGAATTCTTTGTGTGATAACTGAAATTATTACAGACAACACAGAGCGCTGCATCCCTTACATTTCTAAGGCTTCATGCTCAGGTCTGAGGTTCTGTTACCAATGCAATCCCCCTTGTCCTATGCAACATGCTTCATTGGCTCTCAATGAAGCTACAGCCACCTAAACTCTCATGCTTTACATAATGATGCATATAGCATAAAATTTGCAAATAGATTCGTTTTGTATCATGCTTGATATCTCAGAAAATGGCATCTTGCATCCGACATGCAGCTCCAAAGAATTAAGAACTAGTGCTTGTGCACAAATAAGTGCATGTGCTATTTGACACCTGTGCAAAATATTCTTAGAGGTATTGATCAAACATATTAAAAAATGAAACTTAACTGAAACTGAAAGACTGAGCCTAAAGACTTGGAATTTAAACCTACATTGAATATTACAAACAACAATCTTTGACAAATATCATTACCTGCCATGCTGTGCATATCAAATGGGTCCAGTGCAAATGAAATCAATGGATCATGGAATGATGTCCTCCACAATCTCACACCTGTCTCTGCATTCAACAGAACAAGAAGTCCTGGGGAATGAAGAACCATTAAACAGCCAAGAAATGCTTCTGTCCTATGCATCCAATGCATCTCATGCACAGGCTTTCCTAAAATAATTAGAAAATCTACATCACACAAATGAAACTCCAAGAGACATGAAAAATTCACCTCCTAATTCATACACAATCAACCATTAAGTGGCTCTCACAGCAATCAAGCTAGTATCTCTTTTGATTAGAAACTAGTAAATCATTCATCAATAGTATTGTGCATTGAGGCTTCACATTACTCCAATGCTTTTCCTATATTGCACTGACCAGTTAGAAAAACTTACTAATATTTTTGAGAGAATGAATTGCTTACTAAATCCAGGAAAGATTAGTGAGCAATGTAGACAGCAGATATGTGGTTGGTTTCCAAAGAAGATAGACATAGAACTTGATTGGTCTCATTTCAACTTTAAATTTAAACTACAATTCAAATACATCAATTAGCACATAAGGCAAATGAGCTGTGTGTCTATTTGTAGCCTACTATGATTTTTGAAAATGAAAAACTGCAAAATTATTGAGGACAACTATGCCTCACATAATCAAGTTCAATGTCATAACAATCAATCAAATTCTAATATCAAAGTGTTCTAATTCTTTTGTAACATACTGGTGAGCCAAAAAGCCAAGTAGCTATTCCACAATGACCCAACACTTCCTATCGCCATATTTAACTATACATTCAATTTTTGAAAATGAAGAGAAGCTAATTTGCATCAGTTTACCTGGTTCTGGGAACTCATTCAAAATCTCTGCTTTTAAAGCATCCCATATCATCACATGGCCAGCTTGATCAGCGACAGCAAGCTTCAAAGTACATGGAGGCTGTGCATCATTTTGGATGCCATCTCTAGCCCATCTAACCTAAACAGTTATAATGAGAACTTTTAGCTTTTACTGAACATATTTTAAAGTTTTTCCCAAATAAATTCTGCAGCTTTCTAGATCACGCCAAGGAAGCAAAACATATATATTAATTTCAACAGCATTGAGTATGATAATGTATGAAGATAAAAAAACACATATTCTATAGTTTCATACAAAAAACAATCCTTCATACAAACCCTGACAATTGCTGCAGAATAATGATGAAAAGTCTGCAAAACCTAACAAAAAGAAACCAAAGTAAAACATTAATACAACAAATACCATATGGAACTTATACACCAACACTATATACATAGGGATATCAGAATATTGGAGCAATGGCAAGGTAGTGCCACTCCCACCTTTGAAGAGCAGGGGTAGGGAGGCCAAAAGTGCTCTTTCTATGCTACCTATTGATGAACTTTCACATATTCTTCCTACACTTGTTTTTCTCTCAAACTTGCTCTCCTTCTACCTTCAGAAATTCATCACCTGCCACAAGGCCCACAAGAGCTTTCAGAGACTGTGGAGCAAAATGGAAAGAAGGCCAACCTAGGCAGGTATTGCAACAGACATATGTCACACAGAATTCCTGATCATGTTGCACACCACTGTATGTACACTTCTAACATCTTGGCTCAAGGTTTCTTAGGAATTTATGATACATCAGCCAGCAAGATTGCAGCCATGATTCTAGGCTTTGATTGCCCACTGCAGAAATAACGAGTATATGAAAACCCCATTGGAAAAGGGGCGCCTTTTCCTGAGTCTCAGGTGCAAAGCAAAAAGCTTCTAAGCATGCAATGTGTACAATTATAAATTGAGTGGTACGCAATCTAATGAGGTGTTAGTGCATCTCCTATCTTCCAAAGGGGCATTTTCCAACATTGTAGAGCACAATTCCAAAATTTGTTCTAGATGCAAGCCCCCAGATCTCTTGTTTGCCCCTTAGCCTTCATACTAAAAAGAAAGAAAGACTGGGCAAGCTTCTCAAAAGGGATGATGAAAAGATATTGAAAACCTATCGATAAGTTAAAATTCTGATGGCATATTATGGTGCAAGTATCTTTCTCCAAATCTCAGCCCTCTGTCCCTGATATTGCTCCAGTTTCCCTGTGTATACATAAAACTAGGGAGTTGTATTTGAAAAACTAATGCAATCATTTGGTGCTGGCTAGATAGAGCATCCTTCTGGGGTCACAAAAATGGTTTTATCTCAGGTATAGCTCTAGCCATTCAAGAATTATAGGAAAATGAAGTCCCCACTTTTGCACAGATTTCTGAAGAGACACAGCTACTATTTACATTGTATGGTAGAAGATTCAATGGAACCATTTAACTTGAATTCTATAGGCAGTGAAGCCATTGTCATGCACTGCACATTCAATGTGTATAGTATGGAGCCAGCCTAACTTGGATTCATATTTTTGATTTGAACAAGCTGAAAGAAGCCATTTCTTACTACATTTCATTGGGGGCAAGCATCTGTGAAGATTCTTGAGGTCCCGAGAAGTATGAAAAAATAGGGATCTTTGAAACAAGTACAAAATTTCCAAAGGCAAATTTCTTATTGATTACAACATTTAACTGACTTATAGAAGGTCTCATTATCTTCAGCAAGCTCTACATAGTCTTGAATTTGCAATTATTGCTAGGCATGGCCTTTTAAGAGACCAGATGTCCTTGCTTGGCATACATTAGGTTCTCCAGTATAGGAACTGTTCTAACTTAACTTTATACTTTCAATTTGTATGGGCTTGCTGGAACTAAACAAATTATATTTTTATTGAATCCCAATAGAACAGACCTCTCTGAAGATAATTAGGACTCCGAGAAGTTTGAATCTTTAACCTAATAAATTTGCAAACTTTTGCAATGCAAAGATTTTTTGAAAGCAAATTTGGTTTGGATTATGCATTTAATACAATCCATAGCTTTCCAAGAAACCATACAAAAGTAAGTTACAAGCACATCGCATTTCAACTATTGCAGGTAAACTTCAGGCCATGGCCGCAAAAAGAAGGAACTTCGACCAAGCATGATAAAATCCCTATCATAAGCATAGTCATACAGGATAACAATGCACAAGACACATGAAATGAAACCTTAATTACTGCCAAAACAAAATATCACAAAATGATGCTTTTTGTACAACCTTGTAATTTGTTATTTAAAAGGTATTTTGGAGAGTAAATACATGATAGATTTCATGACATTTTAGGATATTATCTGAACAGCCTAATATGAGTAGGAAAATATATTTGATGATAATATGAAAAAGTAGAACTGCTACTGCAATACACTAACATGTATGTTAGTATAGAGAAGCATCACTCCAGTATACTGAAGTGATGTTTCTGCTTTTTCAGGCTACAATAACATTCTTTGGCTTGCAATAATGTAAATTCTTAAGAAGCACGCAATGCTTGAAACGTGCTGAATTCAACATTTAATAGCAACCTGCACAGTCCTAGAGTCCAAAACAACCACGAAATTATGACACCCATATGCGAGTAGACCTTGCCAATTCCTAAAAAGTAAAGATGAAAACTAAATTTTCAATCAGACTGGAATAGAGACTTAGCAGTTAAACAACAGAGATATAAGATCCACTATTAAACAGGGAAGTTTATGACATAAATTAAATTTATCTGAACAAATCAATCAACATTAATTCCAAAACTCTAAAATGAATAAGTGGATGCTATAATGATAGCTCCAGCTTACCAGTCACATGCAGACTTATTAACAGCGCTAAGAGCACCAGGAATTATTCTTGGAGACAGCTTCATTTTGCTTGTCGTTTTACATCACCCTCACATTCAGCTTTAGAAGATACCATTTTCGCAAAAACCTGTAGAGCCTCGTTCATAGTCGTGCATAGGGACGAGGCTTTGTTTTTGCTAGATTCCTCAAGATGGCGGCAAAATGGAAGCTGAGAGAACTCTTTCAAATAGCGAAATTGACCTTCCTATCATTAACGCACAACTCTTGCCGCAGCAAAACATACATAGTCGATGCAGCATTTGAGCCTGTTTATTGGATCATTGATCATGTTGCAAATTTTATGGGGCTGGTATGAAAATCAAACAGTACATTGGATGTATACCGTACCTTTTGCACCTTTCAAATTATCATTATGATCATTTGCCCGCCTAGGAATTAGGACTACATGCGTGAGACAATAGATACGTATTATACGATGTAGGACACGTGTAGGTAAATATGCAACCGTTTCAAGCTTCGTGCTTGTGAAAGAAAAAGCCTATGCAGACGAACCACGCCCAGTACCTTTTTAAAAAATATCATTGTACTTTTGAGACCAGTTGTAGATTCTACTGTACAAGCAGGGCTGTAGAAGAGAACCAAGGGGCTATAGCCCCCAATTTGTTTCACATGGAGAGACTGTGAAGCAACAAGGATACGAGCCTGCTGAGCATTCTCGCATGCATTTGATTGACTTCATCCAGATCCAGACTGGAAACTCGTTATAGTGGTTTTCTGGCTGTGTAGATAAAGAAGCGACTAGTTAAATACTTAAGATAATTTGGAAAATTTTTGAAACCTGAAAAGTTGAAATTGTCCACGCAGTTAACAGACTTTCCAGTCTGGATCTAAATGTGATGTATCTACCCAGACACCATCACAGCTTCCACCAAGGCAATCCCTGTTTGTGGTGTTTTCTTTGCAGCTTCCACCCCCACTCACACCATAGTTTGGCTATGCTTTCTTGTGCAGAAATTAAAGAAGCTTCATTCATGCAAGCTGGGTATCTACATCTAAATGGTAATCAGCAATACCTGATATGGCATCACGCTGGTGGATATCTTTACATTTCCAATGGGTCTCTCACTAAGATTAAGTCAGTGGACTTCTAACAAATTGTCCAGAAAGCAAGGCCTCCTGACCCCATCCTTCTTTACTTTCTTTTCATGCCAACTGGTGTTTCAAGGAAGCCATTTAGGACCCCCACCCCTCTTCTACTTCATGTGCTTCTGCATTCCTATATACAAGTTCTACATGAAAGATGTTTCTGTTTTAGATATTTGTTGTATTGGTGACACTATTAACAGCATCAGTGGTTAGCATTTGGTACATCTACTTGCTGCCAGTTATAAGGAACAATAGCTTCACATGGATAGTGATGCATGTTATTTTTGGACACTGGCTCCTTATCAATATTTTATTCCATTATTTCAAAGCTGTTTTTACAAGCCCTGGCATCCCTCCTCAGGTATCACTAGCCAAGATAATAGAATATTTTTTGAAACTTTTTTAATGCATCTCATAAAAGAATGTTGTTATTTTTATGTATGTATCAAGTGAACAATTGTTTGGTCTACAAATGCACACTACACTTGATGATGATAATGATGCCAGGATTTCCTTAGTTTTCCTCTGCAATTGTACGAGATAATCAAAAATATACTTCAATCTACTATTATTCTTCCCGCATCATGAAGCAACGAAGTGGAATACTAAATCAGTCCATGCCTGGAGACATGTGCAATCACACATGTGCATGTCCACACACGTGCAAAGTCCCCAGCACAAGCAAAAAGTCGCCCTTGGCAACATTACTGGCAACTGTGCAATTGCTCATGCCAAATCACCTTTTGCTTTCATATCTCTGCTAAAGGAAAGGACTAGGGTGTGATCTTATCACAGGAATGGTTTTTGGAAAGCAAAAATGTGGAAGGCCCAAAATGAGGTTTATAGACAACATTAAAGACATAGCAGGAATCGGCATTGCAAGAATGGTAAGAGAGGCAGAAGATAGAGAAAATTGGAGACGATTCTGTAGGGGTGCCACGGTAGATCGTCTCAACGACCTATCCATATAGTGATGATGATGATCTCTGCTTTATCCTGTTTTATTTTTAATGAGATATTTGACATGCTTCAACAACAAGAAACTCTGTATTTTCTGATGCACAAATCTTGGATCACATGTGCAATTCCAAATAATTAAGAGCAATCACTCATGCTCTTGCACCAATTTCTTCTGGGCATGAACTGCTAAATGGTGCATCAGAGCAATCAATTGAGCAAATATCATTCCTATGATCATAGTAAGGTTGGTGATGGCTTTGAGATGCCCATTATTTCTTATCATTATCAGCATCTCTTTTATACATAACCTTAAAAGCTAATGGGTTGTCACAAGTGATATTTGAGCTTTTAGGGATTAATTTCATGCTCTTTTAGTTTCTCATCTCCTGTCTTAGTCAGCTTCAACCTCCTAATCTTTTTGGGACAGCCTTATTTCAGTGTTTGTACATTTTGTGAATGTTTTCATTTGTCTTTCTTTTAGGGTAGACCAATGGAAAGCATTGCAGGTGCTCTTGTCTGTAGAAAATGTAAGAAATTGAAGGAATATATATATATATATATATATATATATATATATATATATATATATATATATATATATATAGATGTATTTTAGAGAGGGCAAGTTTATTGCACTATCAGCATATGAGGCAGGATGGTCAGTTACATTCCTCGCCACCTTTATCTTTTCTAGGTGGACCATCCACTGCTATTGAGCCATAGCTTCAATTTTGCCTGGAACCACCAGCCACTTCACTACTCTCTCATGAATAGAGGCTATCAAAATGATTGCATTTCATTTTTTTTCATTTATTTCATTTTAACTTATTAAGGAGGGTTGTTCTTCAGTTTTACCTGATTTTCAAGAGGGTCTCTGTTAAAAACTTATAAACTAGAAATTACTCGGAAACTAAAATAAATAATTAATGTAATTAAAAATGCAAATTAAATTACCATGTAAAGAAGTTTTCTTAAATGATGTAAAATGAATAATGAGTAAACTGAGAATCCCCAGCAATCTGGAAGCTAATACTACCCATTTCCTAAGCTGTAAAAGCTTAGGAAATGGATAGCACTTACTGCTCCTATGACAGAACTGACTGTCATAAGAGCAGTAAAAGTCAAGCAGGTAGGAACAGGGCAGCTAATGTCCAACCACTGGGAGGATCCCCAGTCCATTATATATAGGCTTTAAAGGCATAATTGGAAGATGGCTTCTTTTTTTAGTTGGCAGGCTATTCCAGAGTTTTGCATCTTACTGTGAGAGCAATTTTTTGGCCGTTTTTGATGTTTTCTTTGGAATCTTCAATTCAGTATCTTTATCTAAAACTTGTAGCAGTATAACCTAGTTGCATAGACTTAGGATTTGAGTTTCTTATATTTATGTTACTCTATTTTCAATACAAAGGGAATGTCTTTCCTGCAAGTAAGTGCCATACATTTCTTATTCCATACATGATATTACCCTTGGTCTAATGCTTTTGATTATATATATATATATATATATATATATATATATATATATACTTGATTTTTTATGTATTCTTTTTTATAGGTATTCAACCAAAACCTCCAAGAACACACCATTGCTCTGTTTGCAATAAGTAGGTATCCTGAAGTAATTAAAATGTCTTCTTAAGCAAATTGCATGACAATCCTTGGTAAGCTACTGTACATCTATGGTATTTTTATGCTCTACACATACAGTTCATATGATCTTTGGGAGCCTTTACCATCTCTATAGATTCATCTATTTATCACTTGCATAATTTTTGTGTAATGACTTTATGCTTGTTTTTAGCTGTTACCTTAAAATGGATCACCACTGCCGTATCCTTTCATATCAGCTGACAATACTCCTTCCAGTCTCAAGAATATTATCCCTGAATTATTCTGGAACAGGCAATAAGCAACTGATTTTCAGCTCAAGTTGACCAGGGCTACACTGCTATATTAAGCAGTGTAGCCCTGGTCAACTTGAGCTGAAAATCAGTTGCTTATAACTTGTTCCAGAATAATTCAGAGGGGGCAAAACCTGTCCACGGGCAACAAACAAATTATTTTTGTCACACCATTTACAATGCTTTGTCCCAACTCTAGAGGATAATAATATCTCTCACCAAGGGTGGGAGCCAGTGAGGACTCAAGTGGTTTTACAGTATGCCCCTTAGAACTTTATTTTGTCCCCCTGGCATTTTTCTTCTTTTTAAGTCCTTTATATGTTTCAAAAATTTTACAGTGTGCCCAGACAAATTGAACTTTTCCAGCCTCTAAACATTCCTGCCATGTTCCTGTCTCTCACAATGTTTATTTTCTGTCATTGCTTTTAGCATACACATTGCTGTTTTATAGTACAAAATGAATTCATCTGAACAGATTTTTTTCTTAATGTACTCCCAGCTTGGATGAATAACTGTATTGGCTTCTACAATCACCGATATTTTATTTTGTTTTGTGTCTTTATGTGGCTTGGAACTGTTTATGTCTGTTTAACTTCCTTTGATTTGTTCACATACCACTTCTTTCATCCTGGGGTGAGTGATGTTTTTGAGGATTTTTACATAGGTGCTTTCTTGGTGGTTGCAAATACTGTTTATTCCAAAGTTGTCTTTCAGTAAATAGTGCCTGCTAGATTCTTAACCTGGTAATATTTTTCACAAACCCATACATCCTGGATATTCAGTTTGACTTGCTCCTACCTTTGGAAAATGTTATAAACCTCAGCAGAACATAGCTTGTTTGTCTTGATTTCTATTGTGGATGGCTGCATATTCAAGTGTTTTTAATAAGTAGCTGCATTAAATTTCCTTTGCAGACTGTTTTTGATGAAAAAAAGCAGAGTACTAATCAAATGTTTTTAATGTTTGGACTTGGTGACTTACTTCAAAATGTAAGTAGATGAATGGTACTTAGCAAATGGCTTTGTCTTAGCTTTCAATATAATTCAAACTCAAATAAAACTGCAATAGCTGATTGATTTGACCTTAAGATGTTTGTATCATCCTTTCTCTTTAGCAGAGTGTTCAGAAGTATGTAGAGTAAATTGCTGATCATTAATAGTGGGTGGCTGTGTCCCATGGAAGGCCACCCATTATGTGTAAATTTTTATGCCAAAGTAGACCGCAATTTAGGCAGACGTAGCCAGCTATAAATGGCCCATAGCCACCTATTGAAAGCTTTGCTTTAGCCTTTATCATGCTAGATAATAGATCTTACAACAAGATTAATAATAAAGAAGCCCATGGTTCCACAAACCAATTAATAATGCAACAAATCCAACAGACCAACAATTCCAATATAAAACTTCAATTCAAATTCTACTACTTCTTACTACTTGCAATAACAAACAACAACATAGTAACATACAGTATGAAAATAAGCATAATTTAATAATGCAACTAAGTATATTTTAAACAATGTAGTAGAATTCTTTTAGGAGGAGCTCTTAAAGTAGGTAGACTAACAAGATATGAGATTATGACAAGTTCAGTCATTTCAAACCCAATGTGGGATCCATCATAAGTGCTGAAAAGGACTTAGCAATAACACTTATATAGAGAAATTAAAGATAAACAAAATCTACTAGAGGAGCCTAGGAAATCAAACAAGATGTCTTAAATCATACTTCAAAAATACTGATACAAAGTATAGATAGGAACATGCATAGATAGAGTTTACAATGTAACTTTTCAGAGGAAAATAGTAACTGTTTGTTTTCATTCAAGTTTCAATTTCAATTTATTTTAAATTCCACTATATTGAATGCACAACAACAACTAACTACATAATGATTAACAACTCAATAATCAAAGAAGCACTTTGTATTAATGGGAATTCTTTCAGAGGAGTTCTCCTACTAGTTTGTGAACTAACTTGAGGAGCACACCCCCTACAGTACTATAAGTTATGCTTCAATAATGGACCTAAATTTCAATAGCACCTAGTTTTATGATGGTAGTCTAACTTCATAAGGGGTTTTACCCATCTTTACCCCCTCTATATATGTATTTATGTTGAAATGCTCCAGGATAGTGCTTGGGATAAAATTTTTGATAGAATTTTCATCCCTGTCCATGTTAATCACTTGTATGAAAGAAATGGAGATTGTTTTTATTAGTAACATTGTTATATATGTTTTTGTAAATTTCAGCTCATTGGTCATGTAAAATCTGAAAATAAGCATGCACTGGACAAAGCAATGAAGTCATATAGAGTATGTATTTCTCTTTTTTGTTTCAATCCTTTTAATTACATCTTGATTTCTACAACATCCATATCAATATGTGCTCAATTAATTGTGAAAGCTGAGTACAAGCTAATAAGGCTACATACTGATTTAATAGAAGATAGTAATTTACTTGGTATTTGTCATTCCATTGAAAGGGCCTCCTTTATTTAATGTTGACCAATTGGTGCAATGTATCTTTTCATTTTCATGCGTCAAATAGATTATGGTTTCATTCTCTGTTCTGGATTTTTGAACAGGATTTGTCTCTAATAGTAATGCTAGCCCAGAAATAGATTATCCTTTCTTCATGAAACTGCTGCAAGTACCATCATTAGTGGCTATCTTGTTTCATATAGACCCTGTATATTTCATTCTATTGAAAAGCTTGAAATATATGGAGAAGTAACTGCTTCACACGTAAGGGTCATTTATCCATTACGTAAAACCAATTTTATGCTTTTGAACACCCTCCATCCCTCTCTCCACCTCCCACTCTCACAACACATTGTAGCGTAACCTTCCACTGGAACAAAACAATGCTGTAACAAATCATGTTGTCCTCCCACTCTATTAGAGGTGTTACCTAACAGGTGAATGATTCCTCACGCTGGCAGCAGCCTTTGCAAATTCCAGTTTCCTCCACTGCAGGGTCATCCAAGTGGCATTGAAGTCCCCCATGGGTATGAACACATTGCCATCATATACTTGTTTTTGCTCTGCTCTGCTGTAACATGCGCACTAGGCATGCTAAATTTGTGGCATTTTTGGCTGATATCTCATGGTGAAACATCTATTGAAGTTCATATAAATAGCAAAGAAAGAAGACAATCTGCCAAACGAGGCATGGTGAGTCTCATTCTTTATTATTTCTTTCTATAAATAGCAAAACAGAGGCTCATTTTGCAAAGCAGGGGCTTTTTACAGATATCAAAACAAGACCAAAATGAAGGCATCTGATAGGCTGATAACTTAACGTTTAAAAATTTGCTGATTGCTCAGTTCATTGACTAGTTCAAGTTTCAATGAGGTCTCAAACTTGTCACTTGGATTATCATTGTGCCAAGCCAACTGCCTTATATGTACTTCATAGTCCTTCTTTAGATAAGGTTTGTATGGCTCTGTGCAACTACGCAGATATGTAAAGGGAGAACTTTTAGGCATTTCTTATCACTTACCTTTTCTTTGACAACTATTTGACATGCTGCAAGGATGGAAACATAATGTAGAGCATGACATCAATAGATTTAATGTTTAAAATATTATATGCTGTCTGTTGTATGCTTACATGACTGTGTTTAGGCCCATATGCATCACAATTTTTAGGGATACAATAACCCATATGACTATGGAGTGAAGCAGAACTGGAAATACCTCTTGGGCCTCTATCATGGAAGGTAAGCCAGCACAAACTGAAATATTATGTAAGAACTTGTTTTGAAATCAAAAGGACCTTAGCCTATGAAAAATGGAACTGAAAAATGGAACTATGCACCCATACTAAAATGCAGACACCTTTGTTTTGTGGACAATGTGTTGTTGGAATTTTATGACTGAGAACCTTATTCTTGAAAAATTTAGTCATACAGTGCATGATCAGCATGTCCTCTAGCTTCACCAATGGCTATAGACAGTGTTTTTGCATAAAAAACAGTGTTCTAAAGGAATTTCTAAATCATTCCATATTCCAATTGGCATCATTTGTTCACTTTAACAATATTTTTTCTGTAAGACCGGCTGACTACAATATTTTAGCACTTGAGAATCTGCAGGTAAATTTGATAACTAAGACACTTCCATTGGACATTTGTTTTCTTAGAATTTTGGTTTCTGCTTCGTTAAGAAGTCATCAAATCATCAAATTTAATTTTAGATCTTTCCTGTCTGTTTTGTTCCCATCTGCTCACCTACCTGAAGGAGATGGTTTGAAATGGCCAAGAAACAGAAAGGTAACATACTATCCAAATCCCAATATCCAGAACAAGAAAAGATGGACATTTGGTTTTTCAGCTATCAGAAAAATTTTTAGATGTTAACTTCACAATATTAGATTTTATTACTGCACTTTTTTTTTAATCAATAAATAGTTTTTTTTGATGCAGTAGGGTATTAAAAGATGTTGGAATTTAAGAATGTTGTTACACTTGTAAAGGAATACTGCTATAATTAGTTTGGAAATATGTTATGCCTTTGGTGATTTATCAGCATACCAGGTTGAGACTTTTATTTTTCCATTTGTTGTAGGATTTATTCACCCATACATCACTGCAATTTCACCATTTTTGAGACCCTACCCCTCTTTAACAATGCACAATAGCACAGCCCTTGATCTGGATGATACAATACCATACAGATCTCAGTACCTTCCCTTCCTATTAGATGTGAGATGTAAAAATTTAATAATTCCATATTTGCCTAGGTTAAAAGAAGCAATACCTCTTTATTTTGATGAGCAAATCATGTTTTACACTGCAGTAAATATATTGCATTGCCTATGAGCTGCATTAGTTGCAAGACTCTAATTAGTATATTGTTTGTTGTTCAACACTATAATATTTTAGTATTCAAATTCAAACTCATTATTAATAGGAAAAATGAATCTAAAGAATAAGCTTCAACAGCATAGGGCAATATAGAATGCAATAGAGACTTTCGCACAGATTTTATTTCATCTTTAAATGTTAGGTGTTCCAAAAAATATTTTACTGAGGTAGCAAACAGGTCTACATGTTATCACATTTCTTATATTGCAAGTTATTTAAGCTAGATACCACAGCTGCTGAATTTTCTCATTGCAGTAAACAATTAAAAACATCATCCTGTATCTTGGGGCTATTTGTAAAATGAAGGCATATTTGTAAGTCACAAGGTGTACTTTCTAACTGACTAACTTGTAATTCCCCTGCACTTCTAACATTCTGTTCCAGATTCACAGTGCTATTCAAATCTCTTAATGAATACCAAGCAGAGAGTGAAGTAAAACACTTGTAGCTAGCATTGCAAAGGATTTATATTTTTCAACTAGTGCATGTATTTTTGTCGTACAATTTTAACAAACTATAATCCAACTATAACTATCTTCAAAAAATGATAACTCCTAATTTTCAAAAAGGCACATGAAGTAATTGCTAGATAATTTCTCCATCAATAAATAAGATGAACCAATGATTCACACAAAAATTCTTCCTATTTTGATTTCATCTACATCAAAACCTAAGATATAGCTATGATTTCCAAGTGTTTATGTCAAAATTCTTCCAGTTTTGATATCATTTACCAATGACTTGAATGACCATTTGCAAGGCCATTTCCCCTTGATCTGCCGGCACCATGTGACCTGCTTTCATGATGTAGTACATTTTCAAGTTTTTGTATTCCTTCAAAAAGGCAGCTGTGTTTTTGCTTTTGTCCCCTGGTAGGTACAATGGCTTGCGACTTGCATTGAAATACATGCTCATTCCAGGCCATGTCAGCTTTTTGAGCCACAGTTCAGCTCCAGGTGTGTCGCAGATCATATCCAACTGTCCTTGGTAGACCACAACCATCACATTGGCATTTAGAAGCTGGTTCACTTCATTTGTGACTGGTTTCATGAACTCTGTGCTTTGGTATTGAAACACATAATTTGACTGACCACCCCATTTAACATTTTCTGGAATAATCCCAAGCTTTTTACGTATCACAGTGTTCATAAAGTCAGACAATGACTTTGCATGATAAATACCAACATGCCTTTGATATAGTGCATCAAGCACCTTGTTCCCTGTTGATGTAAATGACATCGGAGAAGGAGCATGGTGCTGAAGTACATTGTACACGTTGACACTGTCTGTAAGACGATCAATCACAGCTTCAGTTTGACCCCACAAAGCTGTTGCTTGTAAAAACCTTTTCTGTGCAACTGCCAAGATTGTCTTCTCAGCTATACTAACAACACTTTGATAGTCTTTCATGTCTAAGAGATTGTACTGATACAAATACGGTCCCCATGTGATCACAGAATCTACTGGTGAAATCCAGGAATCCCCAAGAGCTACACCGCCAAGCTTACAATTAATTTCCCTATTCCTAATTGCTGTGTATAGCCGTAATCCAAATGCAGCAGTCATTTTCCCGCCATAAGACTCAGAAAACACGTAGATAGGGAGCTTCTGGAATATAGGCAAAACCGAAACAAAGCTTTTCATGAGCGTCAGCAGATCTTCTGCAATTTGTGAGATGTTGGTCGTAAGTGCATTCAAGTCATCGACATAACTGAAGCCAGTACCAACAGGGTTGTCAATAAACAACACGTTTGCTACTTGCACCCAAGTTGTATTTCGTTTCTGCATGTTATCATCTATTGGGCCTATTTCCTTGAAATTACCAAATCCTGTCCCCGAACCACCGGGTCCTCCTTGAAGCCAGATAACAAGAGGCATCTCCGTTCTTGGTTTCAGGTTGCTCTGGGCACCATATAGCCACCAGAACATATGGGCACTTTTCCTAACCGTAACATAGCCCCATTTTTCGTCAGGAATGGTAGCACTCACTGACTCAGAGTAGTATTCATCTGCAGGAAAGAGCCTCACTACCTGGGCAGTTACGGCAAGCAAGAAAATAAGAATGCTTACCAGCCTGAAAGAATCCATCTTGTGTTTTGCTTTCCCAATTTATGATTAACCAGGAAGTCACAGGGAACTAAGGAGCACTTTGCTAAGAAGTCACGTTTTGGCCATAGAATTAGAAGGACTAGAATGCGTGCTTAGTCACGTGACGCATAATGACTATGGGAAATCAAAATGGTACCAACACGTTGGCAAGAAAACTGCAAGAAGTCACAGTAGAGAGTGTTTCGTAGCAGTCTCCCTTGCTTTCTCGAAATGTTTTCACAAATTTCATGCATTTATTTCGGAGATCGTGTGACAGCTTCAAACTTGAAGTCTTTTATGATGGATTTAGCTGTGATAATCGCTGAATTTCAAAGAGAAAGTTGTGTTCTCTACAGAAAAACAACTCATTTCGCCAGTAAGTAGGCCTGTCATGGAGCAGGACATAACCAACCTATGTATAAGAAGAGATAAAAATTTCATTTCTAAAGCGCTATTTTAAAATATGCACTCATTTATACGATTTTAAACCTTAAGCTGTTTGTCAAAAGGAGTCGCCCTGGCCCACGTTAGGTGGAAAGATTCCTAGGCCCATAAACATCACTTGGAAGATCCCTCGAACGTAGCTACATGTTACCAATAGATTTTCTTATATTCTCCAAAGAGAAATAAATATTGCTAGTTGCATCTCTGATTGGCTTCTTAATACACACTGTTTAGCTTAGACATTCAACAAAATCTTCGCCAAGCTAACAAATCTGAAAGGACCTTATCCTTGTAAATGTAAACACAGCCAACAATTTATGCTTTTCAGACAAAGATTTTCACTAATAACAAGAATTTCAAGATAAAAGAACACTCTTAACGCTTAAAAGCAGTGGCCTGGGAACAATTTTCATGCTATGCTGTATTACAAAGAAGGAGAAAAGTAACATTGGGTTGTAGAAGATGGTCCATAGTGGGAAGGGGCTGGGCCCCCTCGATGAACCACCTGCTTAGAAGGCAGTAATGAAATTAAAATGAATATCTGAGTTAATGTTTGTATAACAGGCTTACAAGAATTCCAAAATAAATGAACACTCTTCTGCTTAAAACATAGTAATGAAATTAAAATGAACTTTTGAGTCAATGTTTATATAACAGGTTTCCAGTCCACAAATAGAAACTGTAAGCCGGGTGGCTTATTGCAATGCATCTCAAAAAATTACATCCATCTGTATCACAATGAGTTTGTGAGAGCTGCTTGATTTCTAATGAATATATAACTGTCCTTATTCCTGGCCAAATTCTGAATCTATTGGAAAAAACCACTGAAGAAAATTCTGTCCAGTCTGTATTTAGTTTGCCACAACTTCTCAAAAAATTCCAAAGAAACAATTCCAATCACAAGGTCTAATTCAATCTATCCATAAAATGCTGCTTTGCATCCAAAACATGTACAAATAAATCCCAAATATGCCTCCAATATTTCACCTAGAATAATTAATTAAAGTCAGCTATACGAAAAAGAAGCTTCAAAAAGGAGAAGCCATTAAGAAACTCATTTCGATGCTTAAAAACTGATACTTTTATATAAATAAAATGAAAAATCAATCATAAAAACTTTGATCACATGGCTAATGAACTATTTCAGAACGAGACAGAAAATTGCAACAAATTATCTTGCTTCAAGTGATTTCAGGAAAGCAAAGCATTTGTCATGTCATTCCACTTCTACAGCCCAAGGGTTCAGAAATTGCTAAAGTCTTTAAATTTGCTGCATTCACTAATGATAAGATTATAGTCAGTAAATGTTGTATGTGAATCAGGATCCTTGAAAAGGTTAGCTTAGTTTCTTGATGAAATGTCAACTCAAAAACAACTCAGATGGGACAAGGGCAGTCCAAAATTGTTGGTAATGCTGGCTGTGGCACTTTTAAGGGTAAAGTGCATGACAAGGTTGTCACTAACATTTGTCCTGTCATGGTATTGAGGTTCTAAATGTCATATCTCCATTGCATACATCTTAACAACTAATTCAAATCAAGACATTTAAAAATAGTTGATGTATAAAACTATTAACCTGCTTACTGAGAAATGACCAGATGTCTACAGTTATTTTCAAGAGATCTCAAAAGTATTAGCATGATTGAAACACTTGGGCATAACATCAAGGAACTAGAAACACCCCTCTAATTTCCTTGAAAGTAAAATCGAATCTGCCACCTTGCAAGGATTGCTTCAGCTGATAGACTTGATAAACTATGAGCCCTTCTGTTCCACTGGCAATAATGTTATTAAGAAATATTCAGGTAGCAGGGTCTAAAAGCAACAAGGCAGTAAGTGAGTTCATCCTTTTGATGGCAGACTTATTTGACATAATAGAGTCAAGGAGCAATTTTGGGAAATACACAGAGGCCTTTTGACTTGGAAAATTCAATGATATTGAAGAGTACTTGATGGGTGCAATTAAAACCCCTACATTCTTGAAAGACACTGCAGGTACCCCTACCATCAAAGGTCCAAAGTAAGTTTATTTTGAGTCTACCAGGTCACCAAGCACTAGAATTGATAGCCTAGGTAATGGAACAAAGAACGCTAGAGTTTCTGACAATTAACCCTTCGTCTACGTTCCAAAACTTCTTTTCCCGATGCAAGTACCAAAGCAGAAGGAATAAGCAAACTACCATAAAGTTTAACTATTGGCAGAGGTTTTGCCTGAAAAGCAAGTCAAAACTAATGCCAAGTCAGATGATACGATAAACTTCGACCTACATTGCTACGCTCTGAAGTCGATACCTGTAAATAAATCAACTAAAAATGGTTGAAAATAAATTAATTTCAAATACTTATGGCACACTTACTAAAATATGACTTGTTCTCGATATTCTGTTGCTTTACTGCAATTCAGCAGCAAAAACGGAGGAGCGGTGTAAACTCTTTGCACTGCGAGTCCTTTGTTTACACACATCTTTTGCCAACGTGTTGGTACCATCTTTGCTCTGCATGTGTATTATGCACAAAACAAAAGGGGAACAATAGACCGCTCATTCTAGTCCTCTTATTTCTATGGTTTTGGCAGCATGCATTGATAGCATGTGACCTGTACTGTCAGGTGATCTCGTGACGACAAATTATGACAAGTTTGGACATAGGAAGAGGGTAGTCTATGCAATCCAGACGCTTGAAATTTGGATGGGGATAATTCAAACAAATAAATATTCGTTATTTCTATTCGAAATATTCGAAACTTTATTTCTATTCTTTAGCTATAAATATTCTTCATGCAGAACGGCTCAAAGTTTATAAATATTAAGTAAAATGAAACAAAGGTGAATGAAATATTTTCTTTGATTTGGTTAATGTGCATTACTCGTGCGCAGTTATGCCGACATTTTCAGACAATTTGACAATTCGTGCAAATAATAATTGGGGTTATTCAATTAGTATGTACGCAACAAAGCAGCAAAGATTTGACCCCCCTCCCACCATCGTACGCACACATGCGCTTGCTACGAGCCACAATTGCGTACGTACTCTTTCCCATCCAGCCCCCCCCC
>WIPJ01000172.1:67283-84313 GCA_018155075.1 Cassiopea andromeda
ACATGCGCTTGCTACGAGCCACAATTGCGTACGTACTCTTTCCCATCCAGCCCCCCCCATTGCTAATAGGAAAGCCTTCAAATATCCAATCAATAAGTCCATAGAGAAAGACTAAATGATTTGAGAGACAGGAAAATAATCATCGCAAGTGCTTTTTAGCACAGCAATGAAAGTCGTCGCCATAGACAATAAAGTATGATTTGTCAACCCTCATCCCCCCTTGTACGCATGACGTACGCTTTTACTCGACCCCCCTTCCCCAATTCGTGCGTACGTTCTAAATGAATGACCCCATTCGGAAAAATTTTTTCAAAAAGCCGCTTTTAAGATTTTTGCATTTAATTTTGATTAATGTATGCAGTGATGTGCTTGCCGTCCGGGGGCCGAGGGGGCACGTGCCTCCCCTTGAGAATGACTTTTTAGGGGCGCGAAACCGAGAAATCCATTTTAACATACTTGTTGAGATCTAAAAGGGCGCTAGTTTGAGGTCTGAGGGGCGCCATTTTTCTCAGTAATTAAAGTGCCCCCTAGAGAATACTCCCCCAGCACGCTACAGAATATATGTGTGAATTTTTCTTAACAGTTGATGTATTGTTGTATCTTCAGTTTGCCTGAGCGATGTTTTGTGATGATATACGTAAGTGGTTTTCAAGCAGGGTTCCCCAGAACCTTAAGTCTCTGCCGTAACTGTCATTTAGAAGAACTTCACAATGAAGGAGAGGTGGGTAACTTCTTGTGGAATTCAAAAACTTAGCTTATAGGATGAGACACTAATGAATACATGATTTTTTATAAGAAAAAAGTTTATAAGAAAATGAGGCTCAAATGGTCAAATCTTAAGAAAATCGTAAGAAAATCACGAGGCTCAATTTCCAAAATCATGTGTTTTTATTAGCCAAAAATTGACGTTTCTTCGTTATTGCATTGAAAATGTTAATGATGGAATTCGCATTCAAGTGTGCAATGTTAGTAACGAATGTTTAGCCTATTTTAGCCAGTTTATTTCATTAAAAGTTTAGAAAAATTTAAGAAAATTTCAGGTTCAATTTCGGGAAAGGTTAACTCAGGCAAAATTATGGTTTTCTTATAAAAAGAACGTGTATTCTATATTTCAGCATAATCTTGACTTCTTAGATTTGCTGTCTGCATAGCAATAGCTGTTCTCAGAAACACGCTACGTAGCGTAGTACAATCTCGTGACTCTTGTCACCTGATTGCGATGGGGAATTTCTGTTTAGTCGATTAGTCGATTATCCGATAAGAATCGGCTACATGTTGTTTTATAAGAAACCGCTTTACAAGCAGCCTTGTACAAGACTGCCTAAAATTTAAGAAACGTTTAGAACTACAAGGAAAGAGATAAGAAACTTTAGACAAATAGCACATGAAATCGTAACTTGGTTTAATGTAGAGTTGTACCAAAACAACGTGAATATGACATTGGTTTAGAGTTTCAGTCGTACTGACGCATATTGTTTGTTGTAAGACAAATAGTTTGCTACATTCACATTCTGCGTACCCATTCACACCAATTTAGTTCGCTAAATTGAGAATCCTTTTAAGAAACTTATAGAGCTAAAATGTGGCCAAAAGTGAAGAAACCCTTAGTACTTGGTTGTGAGTTAGGCCGCTTATGAAAAAGAGGTGTAATTATGCCCAACCTGAATGTTATGCCCCTCTGTATTCTATCTTCTCACATTGTCTTGCGTGTCTTTATTTTAGAGAGAATTATCCCAATACATAACCAGATTATTTCTTCATTCTGCAACAGTCGAGGGTACGGGGAAGACATGAATATCGATTGTTTTGATTGCCAAAGTAGATAGTGCACTAGAAATGCAAAACAGTTGTTCTTTTTTCCCTCATTCAATATGTTGGTTCCATCTACAAACTGACGCTACAGGTAACAAGATTGTGGTAGGCCATTTACGTTAAGTTAAAATTTGAAGTTCGATTGTCCTATTAGGTGTGACTGCGTGGAGCAAAAATAAGTTGTTTTCTCACTTAAGTATTAATCATACGATAAACTTCCTTTAAGCTCTTCCAGCTCTTCAAACTGATCGTCATCATTCTTAATTGGGTGAACAAGTGCATACTCGGGAGCGGCTACTAGTTCATCTACCCCAACACCTCGCTTGTACCCAATAGAATCTGCTGTTGAGTCGAAGGGAGTATGCGGACTTCTTTTCGCGTCTTGGAGCTCCTCAAAAGCATTTGTACCAGGTGGGCCAATACGAAGACCTGGGTCATCTAGCTGGCGCTCAGTATAAATGTTAAAGGCTTTTTCACCACTTTCCTGAGCGTTTAAGAATTCTGACTCCTGCGCAGAACTCGAATCACTTTCTATGGCCTGTATGTTTTCTAGGGCTTGGCCAGATGCGTAGGGCGCATTCACATCATTTGATGTGTACTCCATAGCTTCCCCATATGACACTCCCCCCTCTTTAGTCACTGATGTGGTAGTTCCATCGTTGTTTGAAACTTGATTTGCATCGAAGTCTTTCCCGGCAACTTCACTCCCCGAAGCCTGAACCTCACTTGTAACAGAGTTATCCTGCTCTTCCGATTTTGCGTTGTTTATTGAAGGCGTATCATTCAGTGATGGTGGAGCTTGATAAAATGAGCCCTCTAAGCCACTAGTCATACCATCATTGCCACTGCTTGACGTATCTGTTGAGGAAAAAAGGCAAGAAGTGCATAAACGTGCAGTTCTACACAAAATGTGCAGCTCTGAAAAAATGCGTGCATTTCTAATGAAAAAAACTGTGCTGCTAAAAAATTGTTTTGCAACAACTAAAGCATATAGGAAAGTGAGTATCAGTAAAAATTGCACACTTAATTTATTTTTATATGCAAATATTTAAAATATAAACAACAATATCATAGGAATGTACGAACACAAAAGCACTTTACCACACTACAAGGACGATACCACGGAGTGCAAGATGTCATACAACCCCGCAGCCATTGACATTTAGAACACGTAACTACACGGAAAATAAATATACAACTATGATAAACATACAAACACTAATTACTAAAAATTACTAAAAATTTTACTTAGGTTTGCTTTGTGTTGGGAAAAACCCGCAAACGCGCATGTAGAATAGCATTGCATATGTAGCCATTCATTCATGTAGCGGCGCGCTGTATGTATCATTATATTTTTTCTTCTGTATGTCATTTACGTAAAAGCTTCGTATGCACTGGAACTGAGAGGAGGTTTAGGAAACTGATTCACTAATTGAACTATAGGGGACTGAAATTAACGTAATAGATTATTGTTAAGAATTGTGCGTAATAGTTATTCATTTTCCTGTTATTGATTAATTTGATTGGTTAGTATTTTTGGAGTAATCTTTTATATACCGTTGTTAGAACACTTTTAGTTAGAATGAGAAGCAGAAGCAGAAGTAGAAGTAGAATGAGAAGAAGAATGATGAAACTAGAGTTCAATGGTGTCTTTTTACGAGTATGAATTCTCGGTTCAGACTTATCTCTTGAATCAGCGAAGAAAGGCATTTTAAGTCCTAACACTTTGTTTTGTTCGTGAGGCTCACTTTGGGCAGTCAAAATCGATATTCATCTATGCTAGGTAAGTTTAGCGACAAATTGGATGAAATTCTGCCCAGTGAGCCTAACCGTCCAAAATAAAACAAACCTGTAGAAAATCTGAAAGATGGGGGTTGTGACTATGGAAGACAGACGATAATCTGTTAGTCAACACGACCAGCTTTGTGAATGAATAATTCATGTGTGTAACGGTAGACAAAACGCAACTAGAAATGGAATTGTATGAGAGAGAGAGAGAGAGAGAGAGAGAGAGAGAGTAGCATTTATCCACCACTGTTCATCAAAAGCAGGCAGCTCAATCCCATCTGCAACCAGGATTTAATTCTTCAACACAGCATTACTGGATTTTAAGTGCAATTCTAAATTTTTCCTTAAAAAGACCTGTAATAAGGATACCTTGATTGTATTGTCAAGTCAACCCCCCCCCATCCCATACACACCCACATCTTAGTACCCTCTTATTTTATTTTTGCTGGAGGCTTCTTTGACAATTCGGAGTATACGAAATTATGCTCCTTGTTTTAATTCACACTTGATCAATTGATTTCATGTACAGTTTTAAATTTATCTTTAAAAAGCTCTGACATAAGTAAGTTGGAACTGAACGTGTAAGCACACCTTTTATGTAAGAATATCCAATATTTATTCTAAGCCTTAATACAGTGATCCAGGCACGCCTGAACCGGGGGTGGGAAGATGGAGGGTTTGCTAGTGTATGATGTCATACAATAGATAGCCTATCTAATCTAAGGGAAGATGAATTTTTATGCTCAAAAAGGAGTTTTCTTGCAATGTAAGGGAGCAGTTGTAAAACTTTCAAGGAGCTCCACCCCTGATCTCACTGCCACACCAAATAGGAGCTTGCTAGTCCTCAGTCCTCTCAATTAAAAATATGCTCGCTCCGGTGTCCCTGTAATGTTCTTAGATCTTTCTATTTTGAGCCATAGATTATTCTCAAATTATTCTCAAATACCATAGGTGTGACTTCGTATGAAAATTAAACAAATGTATTTAAGACTTTGGTTATGTCTTGCTTCAACAATTGTGTTGATACTCGTTCCCTATCCTAGTAAAGGTACCGAGCTACACGTGACATACTAATGGATACGGCCTAAAAACTAAATACAATTGGCTAGGATAAATTATCATAATTAATGCAAGCACTACATCAACATAAAGTAAAACCAAAGTGGAGACAGAATAATAAATATTGTATCGATAGTGCATAATTGAATCTAAAAGCAGCGTTATAACTCAAATGTACAAAAATTGAAGCTTGAACCTTGCATTATTTTAAAAGTACTCTTAGGTCCCAAATAAGCGTCCACCCTGGTTATTTTATCGAAAAGTTTTCCAACCCCCTCGCTCTTATTAGGGTCCCCCGTTTATTAAGTTTTAAATTTTTCTAGGAGAAGCCTGCAAAAAGTTGATACTTTTTTTTAATTACCTAAGTAATAAATGAGATATTGGTGGCCTGATTCCGAGAAGCATTTGCTTCAAGTGATTTTTATTGGGGGCTTTTTGTATTTTTACTGGTTATTGCACAGTTACCACAAACTTCCAAACCCCGCTTATTTCATATTGAGGAATCTTCCAGCCCCAAGCTTATTAGGACCCCCTTATTTAGGAGGACCCCCTTATTCAGAACCTAAGAGCATTCTTGAATTTCAGGGATTCTAAATTTACTCTTACAACCTCTGTCCTTATAAAAAATTATTAAGAACAATTATACTGTGAAGGAAAGCTCTGTGTCTTTCCTAAATGCATAGGTGGCACAGATTCAAAGTTGAAGATTTAACTGCAAGAGCACCACAAGGATCGTGTCTTGAGCCCTTTCTATTTCTCAGTTAAATCAATGGCCTCTGATTAGTTACGATTGTCTAATACTGTCATGTGTGTTGATGATTTTGGTATATGTCAAAAACTCATGCAATGCTAATTTCTAAACAAGATCTTCGTGTGGAAATGAAGGAAGGAGCTTGATGCTGTTCTGAGTTCTAGGTTTTTTGATGCGAATACTGGTCGCTCTCCTGAAAGGAAGGATTCATACCCTCTACAGTTTCTAGAGCGATTGGTTTTGTGAAGCATGCAAGAAAGTTCTTTTCCCTTGATGCCTTGATAACACTTCACAGGGGCGTCAAAAGATATGAACGAAAAGCTGACAATAAGATGTCGAGGAATAATTTGTTTCCCAAACCAAAGTTTCACCACTCCATTATTAATGGAATTCTACAAACACTATCGGGTTGAAGGTACATTAAAATCAGTCCAATCATAAAGTAATACCTCATGCACTTTTAGTTAGGTACATATGCATCTATTGGCCAACACAAGCCTTTCGTATCCTACAATCCATACCAATCCACATTCCATTCTGCGGTTCACTTGAAACTTCACTTCTTGAATCTTGTATCGCCCGGTAACGCCCTAACAACGGTGAAAAACGAGGCTGCTTTTTTCCACAACCAACCTCATAGATCCTCCTCCACTGCGTTACGGGAATCATCAATGTAACCAAATGGATGACCGTGGAATGTTAAGGTTGATTATATTCTTTTGTTATTGGTTTGACCAGAATCGACAACACAATTGCACGTTTAGACCTAGCACATGGCTTAGAGTTCACATGCGATTCTAGTGTGTATAAGCACGGAATCAAACAGATCATATTCGTAGTTGGATAATTTTCATTTCATAAAGCTGAATATGTCTTTAGTGAGACAGAACTTCCACGCTGAGTGTGAGATTGGCATAAACCGCCAAATAAACAATGAGCTTGCATCGTCCTACTTTTATCTTGCCGTAGCTTTTCACTTCGATAGAGATGACATTGGCTTGAAGAATTTTCACAAGTATTTCTGCAAGTTTTCGGATAAAAAGAAGGAGAACGCGAACAAGCTTATAAAGTTTATGAATGAGCGAGGTGGACAAGTGCAATTTAAGGATACCCCAACACCAGCGAACAATTTCCGAGAACCAATGGATACCATGAAAGATATACTGGACCACGAGAAAAGAGTGAATGAGGGCCTGGTTTCATTGCGATCTTTGGCAGAGAGACACAAAGATAACTGTCTCTGTGATTTCATGGACGAACACTTTCTCAACCCGAAGGTTGAAGAGCTAAAAGAAGTCTGCGATCATATTGCAAACCTCACGAGAGTTGGAGATGGCCTCGGTGTCTACCAGTACGATCATGAAAGTTTGTAAGAGTTATCGCCATTGAACAAGTTCCAAGTGCATTACTTTTATCTATAAAAATTATCACATATATTGATTGAATTGCTTACTGCACAGTATTGTGCAAAGATTCATAATGGTTGATGTAACTGAACAAAACACCATATTTCTTTTAAGTAAATTCTTTGAGCCTTTGGCCTTGCTTGCAACCAGTGTTTGAAGTGAAGAAAGAAACGGGTGTCACAAATTCTTACATGAAATACTCCAAACATTTGTTTATAGCTGATTGAGGCCCCATTCACACTATATCGGATTCATCTTGTACCACATTCTTGACCGAAACCGATATCAAAATTTTACATTGTTCACACTACTCCGCTTCATTCACGTCACTAAGCCTTTTTTTTGAGGAACTTTTCATAGCAACTAACTCCGGATTAAGCCGGAAAACTGCTTCTGTTCTGCTTTATGAAGTCCCCATACCTTGTTTTCTTTGGATTTATCAGACCCCAAAGACTTTTTGGTCCTGGGAAACTTTGTCCTCCTGCCCTCCCTTCTCTTTGGCAAAAATTCGTTTTCAAAGAAGGGTACACCTAGCTGCAACCCCAAGGATGTAAGAAGCAGTATAAATGCGGGGAAGATGTTTTGAGTGAATGGTATTCCGACTAGAGGCGTAAATTCGGGGGTGTTGTGGGGGTGTGACACCCTCAACAGATAAGTGAGACCGATTCACAGGGCAATTGAATCCTATTTCTGGCAGGCACGTACCTACAGGGGTTGCGGCGGGCAATGCCACCCGAATGAAAAATTTTGCATTGTTTGCGGGCAATGCCCCCTCCAACAGAATCATGAACATGGAGATTTATATAGTTAAATAAGGCTTTTGACCTTCCAAAGAACTTGTACAGGCTAGTTTTGCTCCCACAGGGCACGCCCTCCAGTTACGTGGTTGTTTGCATGTCAATGATGGTATCAAAGAATCGTATCGTCGCATGGACTTTAAACGGTATAAATTCCAGTGGACTACCTTTCCCTCAGCTCATTAGCGTGAGATTTTGTTTCTAGCGTTGGACTACAGACATAAGACACCAAACTGTCGGTCAGCGTAGCATACTCGTAGTTCCTTTCCAGGTTAGAGGATCAGCTTTCCTTCTGAACACAAAAATTAAATTATGACACTAATGTCCTCCTCCTGTATTACAAATGGGCGTTTTCTGACGTTGTAGATGGCGTGGTCCTAAGAAATTTTTCTGGGGGCTTGTTATTTGTGTTACCTTAGCATACAACCAAGTCAGTGATTTCACCTCTGGCATGATGTCCTTCATGGAATACGTATATTTTGGTGTCAATTAAATGAGGAGTTTCATCGTTGGTACCATAGAGATAAATGAATCTTAGCCATACTCTTTAACCTTCATTACTGTTTGTTTTAAGTATAGAGCGTAAATACCTTCAGCATTTGAGGAAACTTGATAAGGTATCCACAGCAACGCAGCAATAATGTTCGATATTTGACCCACTACGGTTAAGTCCGTGGCTAATAAATGCAAAAGTTTCTCCAAACAAGCATGAAAAATTCTTAGTCTCTCTTTAAAGCCATAATGTATTATAATATCCGTGAACTATGCACCAGAAACATAATTTATTTCCTTTCTGCGTCTAGTGTACACCAACTTTCTGCCTCAATAGGGCGCCATTATGGATTTGCATGGCAGGCCACTGTTTTGTATACAAAGGGATTAGTCAGTCAGCGCTCTATTTCTATTAACTCTATGGTTGGTACTGGTGGTGTTGTATCCTAAATTTATTACCACTGCAATGGTGTTCGGTTAAAATGTTATGACATTATGGATTTTCGCAGGGCAAAAGCTTCTGATGCCCCCCTTCACTGAAAGTATGGAAGTTACGCTCTTGATTCCAACACGTAACAGTGGGCGATTTTGCAAGTTGGAAAGAAGCACAAAGTGAGGAAAATTTGATGCTGTGTAGAATGTGCTTTAATCTCCAAAGTGAACAAAATGTGATTTGTGAGGCCCTACAGTAAATTAAACATGTAAAGCCAAACTAGTGGTTATAAATTTATGTCTTGCAGCGCCATGGATCCCCCAAACATTGCAGTTCGTACAAACTTGCGCCATGTGAAGATTTCCGAAGTGATCTGCTACAAAGGAGGGGTATGGGGACCATAGCAATGCAGAGAACACTCTGCGAAAACAAGAAGTAAATGCTGCGATAAAGTTGTCAAGGCCCCTCTCGATCTGCAGCCCTTTGTTCTTGAGTTAGCGTACCTCATATTGCATTATTTGACTTTACCACAGCAAACCATGATCCTAAGAAAGCTGTTTACTAGAATCATTGTAAGACATACCTGCACGAGCAAGTGGTTTGCTGTGAATCATTGACACTTTCAGGATCACCAGTAGTATAGATAAACACCGCATTCTGTTGAAATCAAAATTCATGGGATATGAACCTAGAAGCATAAATTAAGACGACGTAAACCAGCTATTGCAGAGGGGCGTTTATATTGAGAACTAAATCAGGGCCGCCGAGAAGCATCAGAGGTCATGGGCAAGAGCGGAACAGGAGGCTCCCTAAAAGCGAAGCAAAAAACTTGAGAGCTTAGGAATTAACTGCAGGTCTTTTAAGCCCTGGGTAGTTTGCACCCATTACTTTCCCCTCTCGGCGGCTCTGGCTACTAAGAGAGAGTCATCCTAGATCAATTCGGACATTAGTATGTAGAAGGCCCATGTAGCATTTACGCTCGTATCCAGTACCCCATGACACGGACCGGGTCCTACATTTTCCTAGGCCGGCTAATTACTTTCGTTATTGGGTGTTCTGCTATCAAGTCTGCTTTCTCCTCGATGCAACATTTCATTTTCTTTAACAGGCCATAAGAATATAAAAGTCCCTTTTGTTTCTAAGTCAAACTAACGAAAGGAAAAAAGGAAATAGAATGGACTATTAATTACCTTTTAATTACTTTTTAAGATGCTTTAAAGCAATTTAAAGAGAGTACTACTTTTACTACTAAGTCATAAATATCCTAAACTATGTATCCACGACAAGCAAAAAGGTCTTGTCCATTAAACTTTTTCATTCGGATATAAGAAGGTCAGTAGCACAAAATCTAATGTAGTGTCGAATCTCGCTATAGACAAAATAAAATTTAAATAGTTGAAATTAAATGGCATTACCTTTGCACTATCCAAAAGCTTCGCAGTAAACTTTGGTGCCAAAAGAGTCTTTGGGTATTTCTGCGATTCCAAGGCCTGGGTATCAAACTTTGGCTATGTAATAATACAGCATGTGACCTATATGTATACTGTTAGCATGTGACTCAATGAGTTGTATTCGACAGTGCTCGACAACCAGAAGAAACTTATACATACTGTTTATTGCTACCTCGAATCATATACCAGAGACGTCACAGGTACTAACCAGGAAAGGGATGGTTGTTAATTCAAAAGGAAAATAGTTTTCATTTCTGTATTGTTAAATGTTTCTTTATTTTTTAAAATGTAGTGGAATTTTGAATTTTATGAAACTGAAGTAGACTAGTGTGTTAGTGAATGAAGTCGTAAGACGCTGTAGATGTGGAAGAAAGTATAGGACAATGAGGAACTGATACGCCATTTCAAAGTCGGGAAATAAACTTAAATTAATGATGGCTGGGAACAATAATATGGTATCCTATACAAACAAAAATTGCAAAACTCTCATATTTTAACGGGAAAAATCTGAGAAAGCACAAAACATCGAGATGCGAAGTGCCCATTTATCAATAATATTTTCACATTCCTCAATCATTGAACTTGACTTGCACAAGGTGTTCCAGAGGCAAATTAGAACGCAAACATTTGAGCTGTAATAAATGGAAATGGTGCGGCCTAGTCTACGCCCAACGATTATCAAATGTGTGGAAACTTCTCTAGCACATCTCAATACAAATCATGCACCATAAGGAGGATGGAGCTCAAAAGGATGCAGTGTATCAAATATTTGAAGCAACTTCAGGACGTGGGAAGGCAGGACACAAAATAACATCCATTTGTTCGATGAATGAGAAGATTGCTTTTTCCACAAATTATATCTAATTTGGATTGTCATTATTCTAAGGATTGCTCAACAAAGCCTACAAGTCCTAAAGGACTACCACTTAAAACGAAATTCACATCATTATTACGATCTACAAAAACCTAGGGATACAAGACACAACGGAGCGTATTTCAACATACAGGGGCCTTTCCAAAAAAGACCCATAATCAGTTAAATTTAATTCCAGTTAGAAGTTGCCACTTGGAAGGGGCAAGGGAAAACTTGCCCCCAATACTTTCTATAAGCAAATGAACTGCTTCATGACTTCTTGTAGAATATTCCAAAAGCCTTTATCCTTTCTACACTCAATAAATTTCATCGATGCCAGATAGCAACATCCACCTCCTGCTTACACAGAAAACTATGTTTGGGGTTTGACAAAAATTTGAGACACTGAGAAGTGCGATGCCAATTTGAGCTGTCTGAGCATAGCAGCCTCTTTGTTAGTTTTCCCGTTGCGTCATAAAAATGTACAAAATCGCCAAGAAAAATACTCAAAAATTATCCCCTAAGCTGTCTGTCCACATGCGATTATTCAAGATAGAGATGTAGATCTCGATCAATGGTAACGTATACATACTTTATATGTTGCACATCATGTGTGAAACATTTATGGTATGTATTAACAGTCATCTAAGACAGGGGTCGGGAACCTTTTTGGCTGAGAGAGCCAAGGAAGCCCTCATATTTACAAACAGATGTCCATAAGAGCCATACAATAGGGTATTGGCGTCGCATTGGACCACAAATCTTCCAATTCGACACAAACTTAGCAATTCGGGCTAAATGACAACTGAAGACTAAACAAGTGGTAACTTTGGAAGGCCATTTTGGAAGTATTCCCTGTTTTGGAATGCTTTGAGGAAGGAATGCTAAGATTTTTCTGCAAGCCGGAGAGGCAGATGCAGTCTTGAAAAGAGCCACATGTGGCTCGCGAGCCATAGGTTCCGACCGCTCCTCTAAGATAGACAAAGACCACCTAATAAACGCTGGCTTCACCCTTTCCACGGAAATATCAATGTTCTAATAAATGTCACATATTTTAAGTCAAACATGCAAATTTCCTTATGTTACGTTCACACTATAGATTTTTGTCTATAGATTCAAAAAGTCATCGACAAAAAGGAAGAAGTCGGATAAACACTTGTCAACAGAAACTAGTGTCGGAAAACTAATTGCGCGCTGCATCTGATGAAGTAAACATAGAAAAAGAGATGCTTGAAACATTTATCTATGTTTAGATATTGAAAAATTAGGAAACAGACCAACGAAAATGAAATTCTATCGATCTATCGACAAAAATCTACGCGAAGTAGAACATGTTCTACTTCATCGACAAGTGTCTTATCGACTTTGTTCGCACGCGGCGTCTTTGTTTGCACTTGCCGACATTCTTCGTTTTGTCGATGACATTCCGAATCTATAGACGAAAATCTACAGTGTGAACCCAGCATCAATCATCTTAAAAAATGCAAAAGATTCCTCCTCCAAAATAGAAAAAGCTCGATCAACTGTAAATTGCAACAGTATTGGGGGCTACCAATTCTAATTACAAAATATTCACCGTATTTCCTATCAATACGGTGAATAATCACTTCTACACGTTCTACATGTCAAAGAGCTATCAATACTCTACTGTAAAAATTTGGAATACAATTCCAAATGATATTAGGGAGCTCCCAACTATTAGTCACTTCAAAAAGAAATTAAAGGAATTCCAAAAGAGCTGATTAAAAATATGCTTGGCCACTTAGAAATGCGACCCCCTGGAAGAACAGCGTCCTAGGATAAACATTTAGTTACTTCCTCTTTTTATTTCTATGTATTTAGTCTATTGTAAACATTATCTACTTGGAATTTTGTGTATTATGATGTAAAATAAAAAAGCTGAAGGATAGAATCGTGTATAAATAATATATTATCATATCATATCATATATCATATATCGTATAATATATCATATCATATCATATCATATCACCTCTTTCCAACGCCACCTTTTAATACATCTCAAGAGCGTATTCATACTTCAGTGCGCAATACAACGGTATGGGGGATTCTGTTTACAAAATAATCACCGCATTACCCCTTTTTAAGGCTGCCTTCTAACAAATGCCGCACCCAAGGAGTGTGTAAGTGAAATACTCGTCACAAAGATGAATAAAATCTTTCCAGTTTACCATTCTGGCTAACAGAACATTGGCAAGGCACACGAAATTTCTAAGTACGCAGTAAATACCTCCTTTTTCAGGCACTTTCATTTAGTGAATTCCACATTCTATAAAAGCAGGGGCCTTTAAAAGAGGACATATGATATTGCAAGACAAAGGAACAAATTCTTGTATAGGCTACGATTATATCGCATCAAGAGTGAGAAATAAAACAATTGATTAATCAACAAATCATTGGGGGTCGGTCTTGGGCGCTTAGAGGCCCAACGCTGCTTTACCCCACCCAACAATCACATCAACTCCAACTTGTTTACCGACTGTTGAAGCCACTTCAAAACCTCTCTTTTGAAAATCTTCCAGCGTCCATGTTTGCGCTCCGCATTGGAATTTCACGGTACCGCTTGACGTGTAAAAGTGATTATCACCGGTGTATGGTATAAGGTCCTCCAGTCCCTTATCTGCGCATCTGCCAAGAACGTATACAGACTCGCTGTTCATAATACATTTGTTTGATACATACGCTTCATCCCATCCAGATGCGGCTACGAATAAACAATCGCATACATGAACTTCTTCAGGGGTACTTCAAAGTTTATGGTCACATAAATGCAAGCAAGAAATCGTCAATCCTCAGTACAGATGCCAACAATTAAAACCGAATTCGCATGCAAGTATTGGCGTAACCGACATAGGCCTGGGTTAGGACAGCTCCTAAAGGTCCCCAAGTTTTTCAGATCATAAGGGGGGGCCCTCAGAGGTTTTTAAGAGACAAGTCGTTTTGGAATATTTGGAGTGAAAATAAAGGCGGGGCCCCAATTTTACTGGACTCTTAAGGGCTCCCACGGGGACAAAAAATTAAGGGGATATGGTGGGGTGAGTCAGCCCCCAACCTTGAAAGTTTGCCATTTCGCAGGTCAAAAGCGGTAGTACGATGTACATCTGCAGGGCAAATTACTGGACCCAAGACCCTTGGTCAACTACTGTTACCAAAAAAAGGTCACAGACAGAACTTTCGCTGGGCAACCTCTGACACCCCCCAAGAGTTATTGAGGTTGCGCCCCTGGGCCTGAGTGTCTCTGTTTCGCCAATGTATGCAGGTATTTCCATTTCATGGAAGCAACCAACTCAAATAAACTTACCACCTAAGTCAACATTCTACTTGATATTCCTAAATACGCAAAGAAAAAACATTGTATGTCTATAATTTGCTAAAATTGTAAATAGGACACATTTCATAGGCCTAGTATCAAAATCATTCCCCTTCTCCTTGTCAACAATCATGCAGCTATTTTTTAACGCCCCATACGGTTTTTAGATTTCTGCTTTGTCCGTCTTTGGCCAGAAATTCACTTGCATAATATATGCATGGAAAATAGAAACAAGAAAGAAGTTTACCTGTACCAAGCTGCTGACCAATTGTTTCCATACAGACGTGAGACGATGCATACTTATCAGGGTAGACATAAACATTCTCCAATGCCTTCTTGGAATGGCCGAAGAGGTTCTTGAATCCGCCATATGCAAGGAAGTTGTATGAATCTGCCCAGTAACTAGAACCGTCATCGTGGTCAATGGGCCACACAGAATTCTAATTGCTCATTATAAGACACTTAGACACAGAGTTCTCCATTGGCTGCAATGAAGCATGGCTGGGATCTAAGACTTTTGTAAGGTAAGGCACACGGTCCCACGTATTGATAGGTCCATGATCCAATGTTTCTGCAAACATATAATAAAATTTCCCCATTAGTTATCCCATGTACTTAACTGCAGGGGCACAGAAAGTAATGCCTACCAAATAAAATATTTTTCATGGTTCTGCACCCCAATAGAATTATTGACCTGGCGATTCAAATGATCAAACATGGTTCTTCGCCCACCCTAAAGTGATGGTACAGGCAACTTGCGCCCCCCTGGACATTTCCTCCAGCTAAGTGCTTAAGTTATCCTACAAACTATGAAACGAAAGTCACGTGGTACATAGAGCTACAAAGACTACAACTTACAGTTGACAAATCGAGATTTCTTCGAGAAAGCGAACATTCAAGACTAAGGGGAATAGAGACACCACACACCGGGGCTCACTAACCTTTTTGGACTTCGGGGCCAAAATCACAATAAAATACCATTACCAGGGCCAGATCCTGGCAATATAGATCCCTATTTTAGACAGTGCTGTTCACTGTGTGGGCTTTTGAGTGAAGCTGGCAGATTGCAAGAACTGCACCTTGTCAAAGCAGTAGCGTCCCGCCTTTAAGAAACAACCTTTTAAATTTCAGATCTTTGCCAGTTTCTTTGAAATGAGGGCGTTGCCTTGAGATTGTTAGAATAGAACAATAGTTTGGAACCGCTAAAGGTAGGAACGGGAGGGTAATTCTGGAAAACCTTCAAGCCATTGTTTTCAGATAAGGAACCCAGTCGAAAGATCATACTGGTTGAAAATGGAGAACTATTGTCAAATGACAAACGTATAAGTGAGTGCTTCAATGAGTATTTTATAAATGTGACTGATACTCTCAATATCATAAAACATGATAATATATCAGACATTAGTAGAACTATAGACCCCATAGTTGATGCCATAAGTAAATATGCTCAGCATCCCAGCATTCTACTTATTAGAGAGCACACTGCCTATTCAGAACCCTTTCGTTATAGTCCTGTGTATGCATTAGATGTACTAAATGAAATTAATGCACTGTATACTGGGAAAAAGAGCAGTGGACCAATACCGCCAAACATGCTTAAATGCGTTTCAATAGTTTGCTATGAGGAAATTACGCGACTTGTCAGTAAATCGTTTGAATTGGACACCTTTCCCAGCAACCTAAAAAGGTCTGATGTAACACCACCATTTCGCGGCAAAAAGTAAAGATGAGTTTTTGCTTACAAGCTGAGTAGAAGATTAGGCCACAATTTTGGTGCTTTCGTTCCAAAACTATTGTCAAGGAAATACACTTTGCGAATGTCGACCGTACTGCCCTCATGAGATCAACTGTTGATGAACCCCAGCAATGCAAAAAGTTGTTTCTTCGCCCTGTACTTCACTTCCCCTTCTCCCAATACCCTGCCAACACACGTCAGATACGTTTAAGCCACAAATTTACGTAGCAACAACGGCATAACATGAAAGAAAAATTTTAGCAGTCTAGTTGCTACAAAACCTGGAGAAATTGTAAGAAAGTCCATTTTTTGAAAAAGCCAGCGAAAACCTGGAAAACCCAGACGATATTTTGAAAATGTATCAAAGTCATGCAAAAGTCAGGGAACTACGGTGGCCCACAACGCTCACGTCATTTCGCGGAATAAGCAACTTTCATATGTCACATGACCATTACGTAATCTAACTTCTGATTGGTTGATCATCAATTGTAGGGCAAGCGGCGGGAAAACATTGCATGGGGTAGTGAGCTGTGTGTTGCGTACGATGAACAGCATCTATTTATCAGTGTTTTGTTTGTTTTGCTTGGTTTGTGTCATGTACAATTTATTGAAAAAAGTTTCGACAGTGATATTTGTGAAAATACGTTGATGTCTGCGAGGAGGAATGGTATGTTGTTGCCAGTCGATCGAATGGAGGCACGGACGATTTAAAGCTGAAGACTACTCCATATAGTATATATGTAGCACACCTCTACGTGGTTTACAAAATCGTAAATAAATCACTTCGTGGATAAAACATACATTTATCATTCTTGTCAAGGACTATCACAGATGAAAACTTTACTATGGTAGGCCATATCTTTTTCTCTCCCGCCACTTGCCCTCCAAGTCAGATCAGCCAATCAGAGGTAAGATTACATAATGGTCATGTGACATGTGAAAGTTGCTTATTCTCACGAAACAACCGCCAATTTTCACGTAACAATGTGAGTGTTGTGGGCATTGAACTTGGGCCACAGTGAAAATTGGTTGCTGTGTCGTGAGAATTCTCCAAAATGACGTGAGAGTTATTGGCCACAGTAGGGAACAATTCTCTGTTAGTGTTGGCCTTAATGGTGTGAA
>WIPJ01000172.1:86321-118593 GCA_018155075.1 Cassiopea andromeda
AATATCTTGTATCCTTCGAATTTCATATCAAACAATACTTGCCAAAAGTCCCTGGGACATTTTCAAGAAATTATGATAAAACATAGCCTTCTCAGCATTTCAACCATCACGCCTTGATTCAAACCCCCTTCCCCTTAAAACAAAATTGATCTGTTCCTCAGATACTTGGCGTTATTGTGCACGAAAAATTTTTCCGCTACCGAATGTACTTCTCTCAGTAACCAACATTGTTTAGGGGGAGGAGGGGGTGAATGCTCCGTCCAGATTAAAAATATACAAAGTATCCCAGGACTTTTGGCGAGTATTGTAGCTCTGTCTAATGACACTGAGCGCTTTAGAATAGGAGGATAATCCAGAATATATATAAATATATATAAATATAAATCTTTGAAATTTTCGCAAATTTGGCCCAAATTCTTAAAATTGTAAAAATTCCTCCTCGCGAAAATTAATCCACTTAAGTCACTCCGAGTATTGATCCCCTCTATTCTGTAGTCTACAGAATAGAGGGGATCAATACTTGGAGTGACTTGCTTAGCAAGTATTTCTAGCCGTTCTGCAACTCCTTCAGGTAAGCCTTATGTAACTGCTGATCCTCTTCTCTAGCATTCGTGTTCATTCATTTTGAAACAGTAAACGCATTTAGACATGGTGTTTTTGTCTGTAGCCCCATTCTGTTTATCTTTAAAAGTAGCTAAAGTCATCAGAAAATTGTAAGATATTTAATATCTGCCAGCGTCGCATATGAAAGGTGTAGTGTCATAAAACAGAATAAATAGCGAAATAAAATATCCAAGTCTAATGAGCAGGAAGTTTTGATATAAACCGCTGAAAAACTAGATATATAGTCACTTTAAATATAATTTCTTGAAATTCTTTCCTTTATCTCTTCTCAAATATCCTACTTTCCCTACATATCCCTCCAAAAGTGTAAAATTCCCGAAAAAAGAAATTTCCTTTCACGTGGAAACACTTGTTGTTTTGGATCGTTTTGACTCGTTCCGTGTTTTAGTAAGTACCAGCAGATGTGCTAAGTATCTATAAGATCAAACAAGCAGGTCTTACTCACATGTTTTAATTATGCTGCTCTGACACCACTTTTTCATGCTCAAAGTTGCCTGCTAAGAGAAAAAATATTGTTCACTGAAACAGAAAAATTCTTTCAGTGCATACCAAACAAAACATGCCTAATACCTGTCAATCTCCTTCGTCTTCAAATTCAGCTTTGATGTCAATGTATACACCTTAAATATATCCATCAAATATATAGTTGCCCTTGAATAATTGGGCGTGGGAATAATTGGGGGGTTAGAATATTTGCTGAAAAGCAACAATTAGGGGATTGAAATAAATGAAGGTGTTGAAAAATACAGGCCATTGATATTTCCATGAGATATTTTAGCACTTTCTTTCATACGCTAAGAAGAAATATTAATGAAAGAAAAAAGTGCAACATTGAATTGACTAAATAATCTAAACGTAATTATTCGACTTACCGCATCTCCTTCCAAAAGGCTCCCCGCCCAAAATAAGCGCACCCCTTGCGAGCAACTGAGCAATATATGCACCCCTTCGAATGAGTGTACCCCAGGTTAGGGTGGAGAACAAATATGTTAATATTCTAGAATAGGTACACCAATACTTTGATGGCACTTTTGCATCAATGACTGAGGAAAACAAAAATCGCAAAATCTAAGCAATTGGTTTTTAAATCCTTATAAATCTAGATTTTCATGTGTTTAGATAGAACAACTGAGATCAGTGCAAGAAGTGATTCAGTAGGCCCACTTTAAGACAGTACAGGCAGTGATGTGGAAGATGCTAGCCCAGAGGAAATCCTTCTCGGTGACTGCTCAGATCAAAGAACTAAAATGTCTTCTAAAAGTCACTTCCTGTGATTTATGCTGTAGACGAACTACAAACTCCCCTCCCCCGTACAACAATGTTGTTTGAAGGTGATAGGAATAGCACTAGAGGGAGAAATGGTGTATTTCCAACTAGCTAAGGGATTCGGTTATTGATTCAATGAAAATATGACAAAGGTGGACAATTCCTAGCGCTGCATGGGTGTTTCAAGGACTTTTGTCAGACATTGTCTGACTTTTAAATTAAAAGAGAGCAGGTAGAGTTGCGGTAATTGTTGAATGTCCCTAGAACAACGCTTTTTCTATAATTATGTGCTGAGCTACCCTCTAGGTATGTGTCCTCCGCAGCTTCTATGTTTCGCATACGTCTGTCAGTCACTGCCAGGAACATGTGATACAACGTTCAACAAGTTCTCCACCACATTACCCCTACCCCTGGTGAGAGCATTTTCAAATTTTCAAATCAGAGAAGATAGGTGTAGAAGGTTCAGTAAAATGCTCAAATAAGATAACTCTTACAACTCTTTTTTGTAACAAATACAATGGACTGACATGAGTCTCATAAGTGAGACCCCATACCAAGATACCATATTGCAGGAAAGGTGAAAATAAGGAGTTAGAAAGACAGGCCAAAATATCTATCGGTAAGAAAGATCTTACTTTGAAGAACACACCATAAGTTTTTACAAGTTTTTTTGACAGCTCGGTAAAGTGATTCTTCCATGAAAGGTGTTCATCTAGAAGGACACCAAGAAATTTGACATAACAAGTCTGCTTGATAGTAAAACTTCCAATTTTGACACTAATGCATTCAGGATAAGAATGCTCAGGAGACTTAGAAATTATGAAGTTGGTTTTGTCAATATTAGGAGACAATTTCTTGACATCAAGCAATATTTTTCTTTTTTTAATTCCTTGTTTACTACATTTTGAAGTGGATCAAGACTCTCGGCTTCATAATCGATGTTAGTATCATAAGTAGAAGGCTAATTTTGAGGTTGAGAAAGGTAAATCATTGATGCAAATTGAGACAAGGAGGGGACCAAGGACAGATCCCTGTGGAACTCCAAAGGTAACATTAAGATAGGTAGAGTTAGATCCATTTACTGAAACATATTGTTTCCTTTCTGTAAGATAGGATTTAAACCAATCTAAAGCATTTCACCTAATTCCATAATGTTCCAGCTTCAACAAAGGAATATTATGATTCACAGTATCAAATGCCTTTTGCAAGTCAATAAAAATTCGACAACCATATTTTCTATTATCTGGTGAATTCTTTATTGCTTCTGCTAGACTAACGAGGGCATGGTTAATGGAATGACTACCACGACAACCAAATTGTAGGGTATATAGGATTTCATGCTTTTCTAGGAATATATACAAACGTTCATACATGACCTTTTCATGACCTTTTGGAAAAGCTATCAAAACTAACGACGCGAGAGCATAACTTTTCTCTTCATAGAAAACAACGTAGTGTGGTGAAGAACTCCCATTTTAATGCGAACTGTTGAAATGAAGAAACCAGCATGAAACCTGGCACAGTGGTAGAATTTGACCTAAATGTCGTATATCGGAAGAGAACCCACCTCATAGCTGCCACCTATGTTCCCACAGCGGTGAAGTCATCTTTAGGCAGGCAATGAATTTTTTTGCTGAAAACTTAATTAGTCTGTTGGTACTACAGAGCTTTACTACAGCACAAAGATAATAGAAGATAGAAGATAATAGAAACAAGAATCTTGATATCCATTCAATTGTACTGAGAGGAAGGAGGGTAATATGTGATAAGAATTCTTAATGTGTAGAATTCTATGCCTGAAATAGGATTATAAAAACTTTGTAGAGAATTGAAATGGTAATAATTATCATCACTTGGAATCCAATTTTTAAAACTTCAACCGGGCTTTTGAGCCCTGTCAACCCGGTCTAGTCCGCTCCTGATGATTTTATAGTGATAATTTCATTCTGTAGAAATTCCTCACATATCAAGAACCAATAAATAAAGAGATGCCTTCTATTTTCCATAAGTAATAGTATTGTAGAATCTTTTGATATACTTAAAAGCTTTCTTCGTTCGACACTCATCAGAGTATGAAAACCTGAGGGTTAACCGAGAAATGTATCCAGATGCGGGTAATGTGATAGGATGCATCTAATTGTCCCCAAGTGTGACCAACTAGGACCTATCAACATTGTTTACATAAAGAGTCCCAATGAGAAAACAAACTCTTTTTGTCTACACAAGACTGGGTTTCGAGTCAGGATGTAAACAGATTCCAAAACACTTAAATGAAAAGACGATCTTGCTTACTCAATGATCCAAAAATTGTCGTCTGTATATGTTTTGGTGCATTCTGGATTTGCAATAAGGTGTAGTCCTATGGCCAACTCACAATTAATTTTAGAATTGCTCTTTTTACAAATAAGAGGTGGCTGCTCTCTTACCATATTACTTTTCTTCCTGATGCTCGTGCGAACATGTTGTTTTATTCTGTCTGCTAGCCTCTGCGTAGTGCATCCTACGTACCGAGCTTCACATCGGCACAAAATTCATAAACTATATTGATTGATGAGTGGTAGTAACGCTATCTTTTCTATCAGATGGTAGCATGACTCTAATGTTGTAAACCACACGGGGCTTCAGAGTAGAAACAAGATCTAATGGTTCCATTAATCTGATTTTCAAAATTTGATGAAACATTACCAATCCAGGGTAATTTCAGGTATACTGGGCACTTCTCTGGATCAAACATTTTTTTCTGTCACAAAGTTGGCTACTTTTGACTAATGCAAGAAAGTAGACCATCCGCTGGATATCCGTTTTTAATGAGCAGTTGTCTTATTCTGTCTAGCTCTGAGTCCAATTTAGTTCTAGAGCAAATCATAAGTGCCTTGTGAACTAAGGTCTTAAGACTAAGAATCTTGAATGTTGAAAATGAACTAAAAATGCTCCCGATTTTCATGCTGTAGTAAAAACTTAATCAAAATACATCAAATTAAATCAAAGATACAGGGGATTCGATGTTTCATAATCAGGGGGTAGGCATTCGAAAACATTTACACAAATATTCCGATTATCCTACAATTTCTTCGCTAAGAGGAAAAGTAAACCTTGCAAATAGAAATAAAATATTTCAAGTCCTTGCCATAAAAAAGAAATTTATCCTAACATATTTACCGATTTTCGACCTAACACCCAACCCCCCTACAGCTAATGAATAATATATTTATTGAATGGTGCACTATTATGCGCGATTGAAAATATCGTAAAGATCTTTGAAAAGTTTTACGAGCAAGTCATTCATATAAGATATGAGGTAAGATTACAAAAAGTCGATAAAAATAGTCTTTTTAGGTTATTGCAACTTCCGTAACACTTGCATAGCTTTGTACAACTGAGATTATTTTGTCTCCATTTGCACTGTCCGGTACAGTCACCTTGGCAGCTACAACTTATCAGCTCCCGGCATATATTGGAAGATTCTGTAATTGTCATCCAGTTGGGGAGATTGGTTTTTCAGTCACAATCCAGTCCCAATCGTGTGGTCCGAGGTCCAAAGTTTTGCATAGCGACCCATACTATATCGAACAAAATAGAAAAGACAGTATTCTCATTCTCATAAAATTAAGCAAAAGTAATAAAAGACATCTATGTGAAACGGAAGCCTCAAACGAAAGTAAGCATCTCTTCCTACATAAAGGCCCCATTCACATTATACCGGATTCTCCTTGTACCACATTCTTCACCGAATCCGATATCAAAATTTTGCATGTTCATACTATATCGGAATAAGTTTTAGACGCTGTACATATTTTCATATTCATGTTTTATACACAAAACCGTTCGCGTCAAACCAACATAGCGCTCGGTCCTATGTTTAGGGATTTGGTGATTTGGGTCTATTTCTTGTATTATAGGGTGAGAAACTAGACCTTGGTTTATACTTTTCTGGGAAGCTAATTGGGCAAAGTTTGTGTATGATTTTATAGGTCATAACATTCCTATTAAAGCAAATTATGTTTTCTACATTCATCGCAGGACATGGCCAAGACTCTTTAATTTTGGTGTTCCTGATTATTTTGAGAGCCCGTGTTTGTAGTCTCTGAAGGGCAGCAAGCTTTGTTCTCGACAAACTACCCGAAACAACATCACCATAGCGTAATTGACTTACACCTAATGCATAATAGACAATGGAAAGTTATGACTGAGGTAGTATATTTTTCAACTTCTTTAAGGCCCAAACAGCAGAGTTAATTTTGTCCATTGTGCGTTTGAACTGTGCTTGCCACGAAATGTTTTCAGCAACAAGCAGTCATATGGACTGTTTGCGTTACTCTTTTCATGTTTACACACTACTCCGCTCCGCTTCATTCACGTCACTAAGCCCTTTGGTCAGAGGAACCTTTCGGGGCAACTGCCACAGCTTGAACACTGATTGACGCTTGAGAACAAAGTTGACTGCAGCTCCGAGAGAGTTTCCGGAGAGCAGATGGATTGGATTCATGCATTCACACTAGCTCCAATGTGATCCGATATCGAAAGTAATCCCATAGATAACACTCCCATACTGCGGAGTGATTTCATCCCGCAAAAGCGAAACGGAGCATATCGGATTCATCCGTTATAGTGTGAATGGAAGGCCTATCTGATATAGGAAGTAATGAATCCGGTATAGTGTGAATGGGGCCAAAGAGAAGTGTATAATGTAATATTAAAATGACAAAGATTACAAACAATAGCAGTATAACAAAAAGTTTAAGACAGAGACGGATGATGAAATCTCATTGGCTTTTTACTGAGTAAAACTGCATACTAACCCTCCATGGCAAATAGATGTTTTCTAGTGCTGTAACAGTGCATCACCTGTTAGTGATAGGTTTTCACTGGCACGGTCTTTCTGTGTGAACTGCATGGGGTAACATTTGTACCGGGAAATATTTTCTCCGCTGACTGCCACCGACGAAACGATGCCAAGCAGCTTCACTTATACAAAATTATTGAAAGATACGCGTTGTAGACGTACGATCACGGGAGTGAACTAGATTCAGTTAATGCGAGCAGAAGATACCTTTTCACACAGAAAGAATGTGTCACTTTAAACCTACTAACAACAGCTGATGCACTGCTCCGATAGATCAAATTGCCAAGGAGGGCTAGTATCCAGTTTTACTTAGTACACATGGTCTCTATATTACATTTTGTTTTGCTGCTATTGTTTGTTTTCTCTTTGAGTTTAATATTGTACTATCTCCTTTCTCTTAATCACTGGGCTGGGAGAAATGATGCTTACTTTCTTTTGTGCACTCTGTTTCACATAAACTTCTCTTGCTTTGGTTTCTTAATAGCATGAAAGTGAGAATACTCTCCTTTCTGTTTAGTATGGTATGGTATAGTATGGTTCGCTATGTAAAACTTTGGACAGCGAATCATATGATTGGGACAGGATTGTGACTGCAAAAATAATCTGCCCCCAACTGGATAACAATCACAGAAGCTTCCAAGTCATGTCGGGAGCTGACAAAAGGTGACTGTACAAGGCAGCGCAAATGGTTCAATGAAGGAGCTCTACTACATTGTTTAAAATATCTTTAGCTGTGCTACTAAATTTTGCTTATTGTTCTATTATATGTTATTATGTTGTTATTTGTTGTAAGTAGTTTGTTGTACGTAGTAGAATTTGAATTTGAATTGAATTGAATGGAAATGCAGATTTACCTGATTTAATTAAAATTGTGAACAGAGAGCTGATATTAGTAATTAATTACTTGATGCTAGTAATTAACGTTAAACATTGATAAAACCAGCTGCATTATCTATCACTCTGCATCTGCTAGCATTCCTTCTCATTCAACTATCAAAATAGGAAAAAACATACTAAAAGAGTTAACTTTTTTATGTTCTTAGGTCTCTTATTGGATGAGCATCTCACTTGGAGATAGAATTTTAGTGACCTCTCCACAAAATTAGCTAGAACATGTGGAACGTTGTTCAAAACTAGGCAATTACTTCTTTTAGATGTTCTAAATTTGCTTGTAAATTGCCTTGTAGCTGTCCTTCTTACAATATGGTCGTATTGTTTGGGGTCTAACATGAATCATAAATTGATCCCATGTTCAAATTACAGAAAAAAGCTGTCAGGGCTTTCTCATTTTAGCTTCGCATGTCTCCGTCTCTTCCAATCTTCAATGACCTGAAACTTTCAGCAATTTTAGAGATTACTATCTCCATCTCTTTGCCTTTTTGCATCTGTTAATAAAACTCACTTAGTTGCTTTCATTACTTTTTCTTACTAGCTCATCTATTCATCAGTATTCCATATGATAGGCCAGTCAAGGTGATTAATATATGTTCCTGAAAAACTGTGCTCAATATGGTCTAAAACCAATTCACTATCTTGGTGCTAAACGTTGGAAAGCATTACCTGTTGAACTCAGAAGTGTTCCATCACACATTTTGCTCAAATCACAACTGACAGTTTATTTTTTGAATAAGGTTAGAAAGTACAAGTAAATTAATTGTTAATCATAACTTTACCTTTGCATCCCAATCCCACCGAAAACATAGAGATGACTTGCAAATCTCCCGAAAAAAAGAACACGAGGGGGAGACAACGAAAATAAACTCTTATTCAGCAGGAAGTTGCTTCATAATGGCTGCAACTTTCATAACAAATTTATTGTTGAATAAAATGGAGCTAGAGCCTTGCCAGATAATTTATGTTCATATGGCTGGGATAATTGCAATGTTTGAGCCTGACCTCACGGTTTCAGTCAATTCTGTATTAATCTTATTATCGTTGACGAACAGAAGAAGTTTTCACAAGCATCCCTGGTGGAGAGTAGAGACTGGCCTAAGGATGTTCCGTTGAGGGAGTAAAACTATTATTCATCTATCTTTCAATCAACAGGTATTTCGTTGTAGGATACAATTATCTAAATGAGCTGTGTAGACGCCTATACTTTGGACAAAAATCATTAAAATTGAACAGAATTCCTTCAAATTTAGATGCATACGGAAACTCCATTTTACATACATAAGCATGGTATTGCCTAAATCAATGCATGTAACAAATTTCAGTCCAGAATTAACTATTCCAATTGCTATTGGAGTAAGAATCTGGAAACTGGTCCTGACATTTTCAAGAAATGTTCATCGAGTATTTCGTACTTTGAATATGTGGTCCAATTTTCTATTATGAACTTTTTGTCTGTGGTGTAGTTGCTCAAAATTGCTCTTTATTTCCATAATTGTGAGAATTGTATCAAAGTTTTCTGAAATATGTCATTGCCATCAGCTGGGAAAAGCTTGCCCTTCTTTGAGTCCTAACTCACTTTGTTCCTCAACAGTCGCCCTCATTCAGTGAAAATTTGCTTGTACAAGAATAGCGCCTATGAAAATCAACATTTATTCTGGCTTCAGAAGTATCCTACTTGAACAGAACTGGACTGATCAGCTTGAACACACAAACATAATCTTCAAATAATCTGAATCTTCTATTCTGACTAAACAATTGCAATCCTGTTGATGATTACCAAATGCTTATGTTATTTGACTCGTTCTTAAATCAAAATGCTCTTTTCCGCAAACCTATACCTATAAAAGTCTCAGCATTAGATACATTCATAGTATGATACACATGGCTTTTATGAAAACTGCAAAAACCATAGAAACCGCACCGCAAAAACCGAAGCTTCAAAAACCGCATTCGGTGGTCAACACTATTCCTCACTATAGTCATTTACTATGTGCTATGGATTCCTCAAAATCATATCAAAATCATAGCATATCATATCATTCGCAGAGTTGAACCAATTCAAAGCCCTGTCAAAGTTACACAATACGAAACTCCATTGAGCTCCTATAGGATTGACAGGGTTTGACCAGGTTGCAATCAGAAAATTGTTCCTGGAGAGTGCTTAGGCAATTCTGACGAAACCCCAGTAGAATTTAAATGCAGTTAATAGCACACAACAAGGAAAGTTTGATACTTTTTACTAAAACAGTAAATGAAAGAAGCTTTAATGAATTCAAAGGAGGATTGTAGGAATTTGACAATGTCTATACAGCTTACATAGCTTTTCTCCAAGAACTACCAGTCAAATAGCATGAAATGAAATACAAATGGGTGTGTCCTAAATTTAAAAAGGCGTGGTCCCCAGAGTTTGAAGCTTGAACCTGGTCACTTGATTCGCTGGATCCGCGCTTGTTACTCCTCTATAATTTAGTGCATTCTTTATCACCTGCAATCAACTTAGTAACCTGCAACTGCAGACCCTTTTTCTAGCTGAAACGCAATTTGCATATGCCCCTTCATACCTTATATTCATATCTAGCTTATTTTGGAACATGACCCCTACTCTGTGAACATCTTTCCTTTTATCAACTTATGCATCTTGGTTGCAACTTTTCTGCTATGAATAGGATCAATTCAATTTCAGCTCATCCTTTGCAGAAAATTATGTTATTCAACTCTATGTCTAGTTTCTTTACCATCCTTGTACCGTGTACATGCTAGATTTCAATCTTTTGAAGAGGATTTTTTGATGACGTCCCCCATATCAGCAAGCCATAAAATGCTTCAGCTGGTAAACAGCCCGCTTTTTCCATATCTTGTGATTCAAGTTTGAATAATACGTACATACATACATTTGTACATACGTACATCGTATTTGATGAAGCAGGCCAGGGGTCGTCGAGAAGCAATACTGCTAATGCGGGCCTGCTCTACCTACATTAGTTACAATATTAAATGAATGAACAGCCTAAAAAGGAATGATATAAAGCTATGTATACATTTCCTAAAAATAACTAAAATCTTTATCCCTATTATGATTAAAAGGTATTTCCTTAGCAAATGAAAAAGAGGTTAAATAACTGGCACGTCTTTTCAACATAGATTTAAATGCTCTCTGATTTAACATAGATAGATTTAAAATGCTCATAGATTTAATTGCTGTTTTCAATGTGAAGCTACCCAAGTACTTAACTCTTTCATCATACTTCTACTTGGAAATATGCAGTTATACATAGAAGCTAAAATCAGACACAATTATAGGAGTAAAAAGATGCTACAGCTATAATGGAATATGCAAATTTATATGGTCGGAGGGGCTTTCTCCTTGATTAGTTTATCAATTGAGAGAGCTCCTTGGCTAGAAAGTCTTAAGATACAAATTTTGTTAGTATATAGTTGTTTTTTCATGTTAGCTCCTTTCTTTTTCTTAATAGTATTACACATTTATTGTCATTTAATAAGTAGATGTTTATACAATTTATACAGTTTGAATACAAATTTATACAGTTGGGATCTCAAATCAGGAACTTGAGCTTGAATTTTGGTCCCCTGTGCACTGCTCTTCAAACATTGGCAGACCTTCCAACTCTCACAGTTTGGCCATGTGACTCAAGGTTTGAGATCAAACCTCAAGGTCTCACAGTGTAACCTTGAAATCTCACAGTGTAACCTTGAAATCTCACAGTTTTCCTCCAGAAGAGCAAACTTTTAAAATGTCTAAAAAGCAGCAAAAGTATACAGCTACGAAGAAAAACCATATGGTTGAAGGCTAATCCAAAAGTTCTGGATGTAACACCTGAACACTTTGATCACATGTATAAGCCAAACAGTACTAGGTACATTGATGATATTGTACCCACTGATTACTCCCACTTAGGTAGTGGTATTGAAAATGAAAAACTGCCCTTCAAATTCTTAATCTAAATTTAAAAACTTATAGCCATTCAAACCTTGTTCCAGATGTGACATGCCAAATGCATCATTTTCACAACCTGTGCTTTTGGACTAAAAGTTACCAAATCTACCAAGTGAATTTTCTTTTCACTCATTTTACAAAATACTGAGTACAGTATCAACAAGAAATCCTATTTTTGAGGGCTGGAGGCTGTACTTTACCAAAGTTAGGCAAATTTATTTCTAAGACAGTAGTGCTCTGGATGTGAAAATTTAGATTACTGTAGAAAAATGCTAGAAGCTGTGGAACACATAAACTACAGAAACATATGAATCTAACCTTAGCTTCATATACTTATTGATAGCATCTGAAGTTAAAAAAGCAGCTTTTGATCCAATTCAATTGAAATAAGTACTCAATTTCAATTGAAATGGATCATTTGAGTTTTAAATTATGAAATCAGTTCCTGGAAAGATTTGTCCTTAATTTTCAATATGAAAGTTTAGAATTTGTTGAAATAGTGTCATTTATTAGTCAATAATGGACAATTGACTTTTGAAATGTTAAATCCTTCATATCATCAAGGACACCCAATTTGGCAATTTGTTTCATTTTTATAACCATACTATGAAAAGTTCCAGATATGACACCATGTTCAGAATCTACTTTACATAAATACATTTTTCTTCATTAAACAGCATCATATGCACATTGATGATGTCATATAGGGCAGAAAAAAGGCATACTGCATAAAACATATTGAATACTTTTACTGAATGAAAAAGCTTGAGTATTTAATATTGTGCAGATAAGAAGAAAAGTGAATCAAGTACTTGCACTTTTGAAATTCAATTAAGTTTTGAAACTACATTTCAGTGTTTCTACAATTCAATATGTAATATCAGACTCCCGTAGTTTATGAGCTGGGGTTGTTGAAAGTGCATTATTGCATATGGTAGTTTTAACATCTAGAATGCTCCGGACATCACAATATCTCATCAAAAACATGCAGAAAGTACCAGATACTTTCTTAAAATAATTTCATATCAGCTTAAGAATTCAAAATAATGCATTTGTCTGAACACAAGCAATTGCATAGATGATATCCTTTGAAACAAAAAAAAATTGCAACATCCTTGACAAAATAAAGAGATGTGACATAGATTGTCATTTTTCTATTTCTATATTAACATATCAATAGAAAAGAGCAAGCTAAATGATGTTTTTCATGAAATTAGTTCAACAATCAAGACATACCATAGGTATACCTTATGTCACATCCAGGACAAAATTTTTTGTGTTGAGCTACATTAAATGCCTGGCAAATAAATACAAGGGTAAAAAAACTATAACTGCTTGCAGAAAATTTAGCCTACATGTGTCTACTTTCCATGTATGAAGTTTATAGGAGCAAAATGTCAGTTTCAAATTGCACCTCTAAAGGGGGCAAGTCATGGATTGGCCCTTGAGCAGATGTAGCCTATAACAAGGTTCATATAGCTTTTGTGATAAAAAGTTCCCTGATTTGATGTATAATTTGTATAGTTTTTCTTGACTAACAGGATAATTATATATATACAGTTTTCTTTGATTTAGTCTAAAATACTACGTTTTTCCCCGACTAGGTATCAAAAACATTTGGTATCTTCAAACTCCATTTCATACTCAGTCAGAGAAAAATTTTCCAAGCATGCTCAAAATAAATTATTTTAATGGATTTTTAGTTTCATCTGTTTGCATCCTACTATTCAACTACATTATCAAATGCTGCAATGTATCATGTACCATCATTAGTTGGGGTTCATGCCCATAGACATCTGAACTGGATTGGGGGAGGGTGCAGATGTAAAGTTAAAAGGCAGAGGGTGTTTTCATGATACATACCTAAAGAAATAAAAAACAAGTATAAGTCAAAATTGTCTTTTGTCAAAGGTAGCCTGCTGGAAAATGGGGCAGGAGGCTTGCCCCAAGAAACAATTTTTGAGGTAATGCCCTTCGAGAACATCAGAAAACACCCTTTTGCAGAATGGAATGTAGCAGTTGTCACCATTGATCTTCATGCTAAGATTGGGAAACTGGTTCCTCTGCCTAGTTTCATCAATATCTCGAGATTTAAAATGGAAAGGGAATAGGCTAAGCATACTTCTTCTCTTTGTTGCAATGTGCATTAGGGTGTTGCAGGCGCCTCATAAGATTTAAATCTTTCTACAAGTCAGTCCAACTTTTTGTGGTAGTGAGGTTTCATGAAAAAGTTAGTGATGCAAAAGTCGGTACTAATGCAGTTTCGTACCGCCTCCATGTCTGCCATGTTGGCAATTTCTAAACATTGAGTGTTTGTGGGTATCATCGCACCGTGTTAAGGCAATCAGATAAGGTTTAGGGATAGCATATCACATTCATAGTTTATATAACTTGAGCTCATTTCCGGTAAAATCAGCAACTCTTATTCAAATCCAAATATATTAATGTCGAGTCTCATTTGAAAGCAAATCACGAGTAGAAGTAGAAAATCAGTACCTCTATAATTTTTGTAAATACTGATTTTTATATATTGTGACTTGAACAAACTGAGATTCTGTCAAACTATCAAAGTCTAACTGTGGAAGGTCTGCATGGGCCTTTTAATACCCTTCTTCCCCCCCCCCCACTTTGGCGTTTGTGCAAAGATCCCTTAGGCCATTATCTCAAAAATACTATATCTATGTTGTAATTTGCTCAGTTATAAAGGGATGCGCTCATATCTACATATAGTCCCTTCAAGATCTCTCATATTTGGTCCAAAACGAATTCCACATACCTCCTCTGTGCTACGATCAGGGCTTCACCGCTCGTTACCGCTTGGCCAGGGTTTCCAGATTAAAATTTTTAAACATTCCAAATGCAGGTTTAAAATCCCAGAATTCAATGATGTCATTTCCTTTTATCAAATTTTGAGTTGCCTAATTGTTAAACAAAACTTGCATCCTACGCTGCATAGTGTTTGCTTAGACTTTTAAAAGCACTTTTTAGAGATTACTCAACGGGATGGCTAGCCATGTAAAGATATCAGTTATTCAGGATGCATCGGATACTCATTTAGCGAAAAGAAACTTAACCAGGATCAGGTGTGGATCCAGTGAATCAGGTGACTGGGTTCAGCCTCGAAATTCTTGGGGACGTTGCCATGTTGCAACTTTGGACACACACATTTCTAAACCGTTTCTATGTCATGCCAATTGGCAAATAGCCATTTGAAAAGGCCATGTAAGCTATATGGACTCTGTCAAGTCTCCACAATCTTCCTCTGAATTCATTAAAACATTTATTATTTGCCGCTTTATTAACAAATATCAACTTTTCCTTTTTGCATGCTATTAAGTGCATTTAAATTCTACCAGAGTTCAATCATCACGACCTAAGCACTCTCCATGCATTACTTTCCGATCGCAACCCGGTCAAACCGTGAAGGCTATAGGAGTTCAATGGAATTTCGTATTGCGTAACTTTTTTTGGTTGACCGGGTTCAACTTTCTTTCTCTTATGCAATTCAAGACCCACAGATATTCACCAGAGACACTCACAGTGCTATTTGATATGGCACTGTGCGTAAGTGACAGTGGACAATTGTGTATTGTGCTAGGATAAGGATAACAAAGACAAGAATCTTGATACCCATTCAATTGTACTGAGAGGAAGGAGGGTAATAGATGACAAGAGTTCTTAATGTGTAGAATTCTATGCCTGAAATAGGATTATAAACACTTTGTAGAGAATTGAAATAGTAATAATTATCATCACTTGGAATCCAACTTTTAAAACTTCAACCGGGCTTTTGAGCCCTGTCCACCCGGTCTAGTCCGCTCCTGATGATTTTATAGTGATAATTTCATTCTGTCGAAATTCCTCACTTATCAAGAACCAATAAATAAAGAGATACCTTCTATTTTCCATAAGTAATAGTATTGTAGAATCTTTTGATATGCTTAGAAGCTTTTTTCGTCCGACATTCATCAGAGTATGAAAACGTCAGATAGTGGCCAAAAGGTTAACCGAAATATATATCCAGATGCGGTTAATGTGATAGGATGCATCTAATTGGCTCCAAGGGTGACCAATTAGGACTTATTAACATGGCTTACTTGAAGAGTCCCAATGAGAAAACAAACTCTTTTTGTCTACACAAGACTGGGTTTTGAGTCTTGATGTAAACAGATTCCAAAACACTTAACTGAAAAGACGATCTTGCTTACCCAATAATCTGACAATTGTCGTCTGTATATGTTTTGGCGCATTCTGGATTTGCAATAAGGTGTTGTCCTATATCTAGCAGATATTCTACTTTCTTGCATAAACCAAAAATTAGCCACCTTCGCAGCAGAAAAAGCAGTTGGTCCAGAGAAGTGCCCGGTATACCTAAATTTGCCTTGGATTGGTAATGTTTCATCAAAGTTTAAAAATCAAAGTAATAAAGCCATTACATCATGCTGTGATGCCCCATGTGGTTTACAACACTAGAGTTATGCTACCATCTGCTAAAAAAGACTGCGTTCCTACCACTCAAAAGAGTTGTGCTGTTTATGAAGTTTCGTGCCAATGTGACGCTCGGTACGTAAGACGCACTACGCAAAGACTAGCAGACAGAATAAAACAGCATGTCCTCACGAGCATCAGGAAGAAAAGTTGTGCCGCAAGAGAGCAGCTACCTCGTATATGCAAAAATAACAAGTCTAAAATTAATTGTAAGTCGGCCATAGGACAACACCTTATTGCAAATCCAGAATGCGCCAAAACATATACAGACGACAATTTTCGGATCACTGGGTAAGCAAGATCTTTTCATCTATATGCTTTGGAATCTGTTTACATCAAGACTCATAGCCCAGTCTTAGACAAAAAGAGTGTGTCTTCTCCTTGGGACTCTTCAAGTAAGCTATGTTAATAAGTCCTAATTGGTCACACTTGAGGCCAATTAGACGAATCCGATCACATTAACCGCATCTGGATATATATTTCGGTTAACCTTTAGGTCACTATCTGACGTTTTCATACTCTGATGAGTGTCGGACGAAAAAAAGTTTTTAAGTATGTCAAAAGTATGTTGCCGCTTTTTCATGCTGTGGTAAAGTATTTTAGAATCCTATAGTTGCACAATCTTCTTTAAAGGAATGAAGGTCTTAAGAATATTAACACAGAATTCAGCTGAAACTGGAAATATTGTGAGCCTTGTCAACATCATAGGGAATATGGCAGATTCTATCAAGGAACTCAATGCTATGTTGAATTCTGAAAGAAACAAAACGGAAAATCTTCTGAATGAAAATACATCGTTAAAATCTAGGAATCACCAACTTCAAATTCTTACAGAAAACTTGTTACAGTCCCAAAATATCCACACTAAGTCAGAAATCGCTTCATCATGTAAAGCCTTTGAAATTCGCTCTGAGATGATAACTGAAGCTGATCGTCATCACAAAGATACAAACAGCAAAATTAGCACTACTATTAAACTATCAAACAGTGAACAATCAAAGGGAGAGCAACACAAGAGACCAAACAACGTCAAAAGAAAATCTTTATCCATGCAAAACCAGAGAATGCAAAAAAACACCAACAAGTAAAACAACAAGAGTCTGTAAGTAGCTCCATACAAAACCAGCATCAGCAAAAGAAAATAGCATCCATTGATGAAGGAAGTAGCGGAAAAATTTAAAAGTAAAGATATTCGGTGATTCACAAGTGAAAAGATTAAATCCAGAGAAATTGTGTAACCAATATCGAGATGTAGAAGCAATTGGACAATCAGGACTAAGAATCAAACAAGCTGTTCTGAAAGCAATGGAAACAGATGAAGATGTTACAACAATACATGCTGGAACAAATAACCTGAGCACAACCTCTCCAGAGCAACTGTGAAAGGAGGTTTTGGACACTCTTCAGAAAACACAGGAAAATAACAAAGAGTCAAAGATTGTTTTTTTCCTCAATATCCAAGCGCACTGATAACGGTTTGGACCACAAAATCATCGCATTACAAAAGATCCTAAATGAGGAACTGACTCTCAATGGTTTTGACATAATTGACAATGATAATATACATTTTTTTCTAATCTAGCCAAGGATGGTCTATACCTTAATGAGGGTGGCACTAGAAATATGCTAGCAATTTGAGTAAAGTTATGAGATATTGCTAAGGACGTCATTGCTCGAGCGTTGATGACAGTGCTACGTATAGGCCTATACGGAAGAGAAATGGTCTTAAGATAGCATTTCTTAAAATTGTATCCTTACGCAAACACAGACATGAGCTCAGTGTGTTGCTCGACGAACATAGCATTGACGCTGTTGGTCTGTGTGAGACTAAGTTAGATAATAAATTTAGAGATTCCAATGTTTCAATCGCGGGTTATAGAGTTTTTAGGAACGAGCAAAATCTAAATAGAGCAGGTGCTGCAATGTATGTAAAAGATTTCCCTGAACATTCCATAAAAGTGAAGAGCGATACCCTTGAGCCTCTAGTTCTTGAACCTGCCCCAGAGAACAGTAAATCTTTCTTATGACATGCTGGTTCGACCTCCAACATCTGGGGTTGAAATTCAAATGTTTGAAAAACTAAGAAATGAACTAAAAGTTCTCGATCAAGATGATAAAGAAATAATTCTAGTTGAAGATACAAACTGCTATTTTAAATACAACCAAAATAGTAATACAGAAAAGCTCAAACTGATCTACTCTGATTTCAGCTTGAACAGCTAATTAGATCCTATACGAGAGTTGTCAAAACTTACAATGAGAATAATGGTAATGGAACTAGCAAAACGATTATTGACCATTTCCCTTCCGATAAGCCGAAATACATCCCTAAAGCAGATACAATATGAAACAGGAATGGTTGACCATATGATTTATGGTATTAGGAAAATAAACGCAGCGAGACCCGACTCCTTCAAAAAGCAAAAACTTGCTGAAACTCGTAGCTTGAAAAGGTACAACAAAGCCTTGTTTCAGCAAGACTTGCAAGGAATAGATTGGGCAACTCATCTTACGCCACTAGAAAATGAGCCGAGTAAGATTCCTGCAGCAGTCCATGACGTCTTTGATTCACTTCTAGATATGCATGCGCCACTCAAGCTTAAAAAGCTACGCAATCAATTTAAACCTTGGTTAACTCGTTCAGTAAGAGATCTTATGCCAAAAGGGATAAAATGAAGAAGCGGCTACAAAAAACCCTTCCCTATGGCCAGCTTATAAAGGGCTACGTAATCAATGCACTTATTCAATAAGACAAGCAATTCAGGATTACCACCATGGGCTGGTTGAAGAGACCAGGAATGACCCTATGATAGTGGAAGACAATTAACAGAGTATCGGAAAGAGACTCGGCAGGTTAAATCTATTCCCAGTCTAAATGTAACTGGTAATGTAGTGACTGAAGATTGCAAAACTAGCCGAGGCCTTGAATAGGCATTGTGTTTATGATGGCCCTAAGCTGGTAGAAAAAATTGCCTCTAAGCAAAGCGACAATCCATTTAAGTACATCACAGCAAATGATTCAGCTACCTTTGTTTTAAAACCAGTTACTAGATCTCAGATCCAATTATGCTTAAAGCAACTCAAAAATGGCAAAGCATGTGGACCTGATAAAATACCTACAAACTTGGTAAAGGATACAGCCAATTTCATTTCACATCCATTAACTCTCAATTACAATTCATCTATGAAAAATGGTATTGTTCCCGATTATTGGAAAATAACCCGGGTAGCTCCAATATCTAAGTCTGAAAAAAGATGCGACAGCAACAATTATAGGCCAATTTCAGTGCTTTCAATGTCCTCAAGGGTATGTGAAAGGATTGTACAAGATCACTTACACAAGTTCCTTAAAACAAATTTCATTTTAACAGATAACCAGTACGCCTTCAGGACATTGTATTCCACGATAATATCCCTATAAATTGTATTGAATATTGGCGTAATAATGCTGAGAACCAGAAGCTTAATATGACCATGTTTCTAGATTGATAAATTAATGAAGTACGGTATCAAAGGACAAGGAATGGAATATTTTAGATCGTGCCTATGTGGTAGAAAACAATTTTGTACTATAAATGGTCAAAGATCAAGGATGGAAAAAGCTATTTGCGGTATTCCTCAAGGATCATGCTTAGGCCCCCTTCTCTTTATTATATACCTTAACAACGTTGAGAGTTGCTTAGAATTCTCTAATGCAAACATCTATGCTTACGATACACATACAACAATTGCATCTAAAGATATAACAGAGTTCATAAGCATGACAAAGAAGGAGCTGTTAAATATCAGTGATTGGTTGAGGGTAAATAAACTAAGTGCAAACCCCCATAAAAAAGACTTTATGGTAATTGGTCACCAACGTAGAATAAATGAAATCAACAACCTCCCTCCACTCAAACTTAATGATAACGAAATAAAACGCGTAGAGAAAGTCAAATCCTTAGGTGTCATTGTTGAAGAAGGGCTAAAATGGAAGAATCAATTTAAATCATTGACGGGAAAGCTAGCAGGCGGTGTGTCATCTTTAAAGAAGCTTAGGAATTTTCTTCCCCAATACAAACTGTATGATGTTTATCGTGCTGTTTGAGAGTCACCTACGCTACGGAAGTGTAGTATGGGGAAGTCTATCGTCAACCGAACTACAAACACTGCAATGTTTGCAAAATAGGGCTCTATCAATTATCGAAAGTGCAAGGTTTAAGGACCCGTGGCATAAAAAATGGCTAAATGTTGAGAAACCTATTCGCTTTGATCGATCCGTATTATTCTATAAGATTCTCAATAAGCTTTGCCCTGAAAACCTATGGAATATGTTCCACTTTAGATCATCTCTACCTGATTACAATACTAGAATCATAAAGACCTGCATATTCCAAAAGTAAATATTGAATTCTCCAAGAAAGGATCCAAATAATATAAGAGAACTGTCATCGCAAAGTCTGCTTAAAAGCCATCTAAGATGACATTTGATGAGCAGTTAAAGTTAATCTATGCCCCCTCAAAAGAACGACTCCCTATAACATCAGCAGTTTTATTTCTTTGTTATTTCAATTTTGCTTAATTGTATGTAATTATGTTTATATTTGTAAGTATGTTAAGGGATATCGTTATAATTAAATTAATTTTTAAAAAATAAAGGTCAATATGAGGTGTAGCAATATTGATGTAGTAACTTTTTACAAAAGTTGTGCAATTGTTTCTTTAGCAGTATGTGTATAGTATGAGCTCCTGCTCATATCCCGTCCGAGTAGAAAGGACGATCAAATCGTTTTTTGTTGTTTAGAGTAGCAAGGAGTTAATGTTTGAGTTGGATATAGACAGTACGCTTCCACTAAACCAAATACTTTTCATTTGCTTTTGTCCTCTTTAATGTTCCAAGAACCTAGGTCTGACATCAATTCACACTGCACGCGTCACAATGCATCGACGACGATGCGGTGCGTCGCACCATATGCGTTTCTTTCAGTTCACTGCTAAAGCGTTGCCTGATATTTTTAGTTACAATGGCGTCAAACCAAAAAGACATGCTTCTCACTCTCGCTTTACAAACTCAGATAATAGCCTTAATTGTATTGCAAAAGCAAAGAAAAAGCAATGGTTCTCGGTTCTAGAAGTTTGGAAATAACGAAAACATCAAAGTGATCATCACAATTTAATCTAAGAAATGAATTGCAAGATTACACGATGCGTTTCAATTATCTCCGAATACTGCCTTCCGCGTTTGATGAATTGGTAAGTTTGCGTGGGCCATTTGTTGCTAGAAAAGGGAGCATTTCACTTTTTTTCTTTACAACTAGTATCATAAAGACAAGGCAGTTTTCTTATTGATTCGATAAGTTGTTCTTTGTTGGCAAATTTAGCTGTCATTAATTCTGTCTTACTTCGGAAACCTTGCCTATTGTCCTGAAGCAGAGCGCCGCGTCAAAAATGGACTTTCTCATCTCTGACGCATCATGAGGCATCCATGAAAAAACGCGATGCGTACGCATAGCAGAAGTTCTTACGAACCATATTTGGTCAGCGTCATGACGCGACGTGCCACGCCACGTCCAGTGTGAAGTGACATTAAGGCTCAGAATCGCTGAAATACAGTATTCAAAGTTTTAAATTCATGACTGTCGGTCCGTATTTTCCTCATCAAAATGAGCAACACATGTTCATCTTTCTGACCAGAGATAACAGATGACGTAATGAGAAATATATGCTGCTTTCCTTATCACTGTAACGATCGGAAGATTGCCTGCGATGTGTCGCCGACCTCGTGTATATAGGCCCATTGAAGCAATTATATGCTTTCATTATGTTATTTGTCATCTCTGATCAGGAAAAAATGGACATGTGTTGCTAATCGTGCTATCAATTGCTTATAAATATCACATATGCTTCATATATTAATCCCCATGCAGTGATGTTTGTAAGGTTACAACAACTTGCAGAGGAAGGAGGCTTAATTAACTGTTGCTGCTAATGGGGAAGGGGCAAATAAGAGAGTAGCTTAATTGGAAAGGGTGTCAAACAGAAGATTAGTAATATGTGTTCCACATTCTAAAACAACCATTCTGTGGCAATTCATGACGGAAGTTCAATAAATCCATTAAAACCTATATAACACAAATAATTGAATAATGATCTTTAGTCACTACTAAGTTAGCACTCAATATCGATTTTGGAACATGGTAGCATTTATATTTTGTCTTTAAATCCTGAGCATCTGATATCATACTTTGCATCAGCATTTCTGCAACAGCTAATCATGTTATTGATTACATCTCTGCATTTTGATTCTTGATACCTATGTTCTAAAAAGAAAAGACTACACTGGTACATATATTTAATAGGGCTAGAATTTGTAGTAGCTATGGAAGAAATAAATTAGAACAACTAATATAAGAGTAAATAAAATAAATAGGCATAGTCACTTACTAGAAAGGCCAGCCATGTGAAAATACAACCCTAACCCTAACCGTATAAGCAAAAGTTAGGAACAGCGATAGGTATCAAGCTTGCTCCTGCATATGCGAATCTCTTTATGTCGAGCTTAGAGGAAGAGTTGTTGAGCAAGTGTGAAGTTAGGCCCTGGGCTTGGTACAGGTATATTGATGATGTATTTTTTATTTGGACAGATGGTGAGCAGAAGTTATCTAGTCTTGTAGAGTATATTAGTAGTTATCATCAGACAATACAGTTTACAACAGAGATATCAAAGGATAGTGTGAGTCATTTAGATGTTTTAGTAAGCAGAAACTGGCGTGTCTTGGAGAGAGGTCTCTAATGCAAATCTACTGATACCCATCGGTATACCGAAACGTACTGTTTCTACTGTAGGTTTTTGCGCAGAATATTCAATGATAATAATATGGTTCTTGGAAAGCGGGCCCAGCAACGCCGGGATGCTTTTTTTGCAACTCTGGTCAGATCTCTCGGATACCGCCCACTTTTCCTGCCAATCAAGCCAGGGTTCAAGCCTCTATAAACAGAAACGTTGCGGGCGTGAGCCCATTTCATAAGAGTTTAGACCATTAGCTGAGGAGCATAGATGCAAATAAATTCCAAAGGCTTTAGATTGGGAAGTCTAAGCATTGGGTTATTCACGAATGGAGGTATAGAGCCAGTAAGTACAAGACTTACTTGCTTTTACATGGATCAGCTATCATAGGCATCTAACCTTAATTTGATCTGAGTAATAAGGCCTTATGCACTTCTTTTATATGCAGCTTATGAGCAATTGAAGCATCAGGCACTCATTCTTCATTGCTTAGATAAAGTAAACATATTAGTTTTGATATTCTGCAAAGAAAATAATTGCAAAACCTAGACAAGATTGGAGCCAAAACGTCCCTTGAACTTCCAACGGCTCTATTTCAAAAACAAGGACTGAAAAAGGATGAGTTCCACGGCAGTTATTTGCGGAATTTATCTATGAAATTGTCTATCAGTCTAGTTTTCAAAAATTGTGCAACAGATTTTACACCACACTTTTTTTAGTGAAGGTTGGCAGAAATGGCCTAAGTTTCGCAAAAAATGCGATTTGTTTATAATTTGGAAGATTACTATTCGTCTGCTCGTGAAAATTGACACGTGACTTTGCAAACTTTCTCCTCTAATGACGATTACTATCATCAGTTGTTGCAGAATATAACAAGAATCATTAGAACACATATATGTATACACATTGGAGAAAAGAACGATAAACCGTTATAAAGAGAAAAAGAAGGGGGATAGAAACTTAGAGAAATATCGAAGTGTTTGACCAGTTTAATCAACATTGGCCCCTCCCACATAATATGTAGAGCCTAATTAATTTTAAGGTGGGTATAGCTGCTTGCCATATCCAAGACTGTAAAGCTGCTATCAGTACAAGACTTCCTGCATTTATCAGAAGCCTTAATATGTTTATATATGTGAGAGTTTTTATCAGAATGTAGATGCTCACGCACTTTATTGGACAAATGTCGGCTTGTCTCATCAACATAAACGGAATTGCACCCCATATATTTAAATTTATAACTCACATTTGAGCAAAGCGATCTGGGACCGTTTAACTAAAGTGTACATCTTACGTCTGGTGAAATTTGGCCACGAAAGGTTAGGTAACTTAAAATAAAGGGTGAAAATACCATCAGGTGGTATAGAATCTACAGAAAGAGCAGTGTACTGGTTAACCTTAACAAGATACATATTCAGTACTTTGTTTATTAAACCTTCAGGGAATTGTTTTTTCTTAAATATAAAGGAGAGTTTTTTACCTTCCTCATTAAAACCAAGAAGAATATTGTTAATCTTGTAAGCCCTATCTATTAGCGTTATGACAAGCCTAAGTGTACAAGAAAAAGAAGTGAAGCTGAAAAAATTAGTAAGAAGACCAGTAAAAGTCTTCTTGCGATAGACTGAAGTTATAAGATTAGTAGGATTCCTTTTATTGATGAAGGCTATTGTTTGTTCCCTTTTCCATAGTGAACCTAACGTCATTATGCTGTGAATTGAGAAATTAAAGGAAGAGAAAAAATCCATGCTCATTGTTGAAAAGACGAAAAGTATCATCAACATATCTACGGTAGAAGTGGACAGAAGGACCTTTGTACTTAATAAGCCATAATTACAAATGGTGAAATTATAAGGTAAACCATTTAATATCAGCATAATACAACACACAGAGATATGTTGTACACGGTATATACACCAACACAAGATCACAGTGATGAAGAAATTGAAGAGTTCTATCAAGAAATACAGAGAGTAATGACATATCACTTCAATTCAATTTCAATTTTAAATTCAACTACTACAAACTAACTAATTCATTATAATTACATAACAGCAACAACAAATAAACTTTACTTAATTACAATACTACGGTTCAATATTATTAGAAGAAGCAAAAATAAGAAACTAAGAGGTATAATTAAGAGGAATAATTGATCAGTTGATATGCCAAATCAGATGATGTCATGTGTGTTATTAGAGACCTTAATGCAAAAGTAGGGGATTAAAAAGTCACAAATGTAACAGGAAACTATGGATTAGGGGAAAAATAATGGAGGTGAAAGACTCATAAAATTTTACGAAAAAAAACAGCCTATAACATACACGTTATTTAAACAAGCAATTCGACAAATATGCACATGGAAAAGCCCTGGAGACATTCTGAGAAATCAGATTGACTTTATAATAATAAACCAAAGATTCAGAAATAGCATCAAACAAGCCAAGACATACCCTGGAGCAGACATAAACTCGTACCACAACCCTGTAACAATCAAAATGGGAATGAAGGTAAAGTGAGCCAACAAAGTAACACCTAATGTAAAGTAAAGCACCTGGATTTATACAAGGATAAAAACATTCATTACTTAACTTTCATATTTAGTTGGTATTACTTGCGTTACTTCTTTGTACTAAGGCCGTTTATTTTACATTTGTTCCTTTTACATATCACTACGGGTCTTTCCCATGCAGCTAGTGCGTCGCAATGTTTGCATCAATTCTGATCAATAGCATTCGCGCACTTCTCTTCCTGTTTAGGATATAGACATGGGATTTTCCTAGCCTTAGTAAACATTATGCATAACGTAGTTATTTGTTACTCATAGTATTTGCGTATTATTGTAGTTGTTTCACCTATATACTCCCAGCCTAGCCCTTCCTTTTATTAACATGTTATTCATCTATTTACGTAAATGCTTAGTATAATTTTAGATATGTTTTACCTATATATACGCGAGCATGTAGAGAGAAATTTGATAGAGAAGTCGGAAGATCTAGTAAGAATAGATAGATTCAACAAGTAAAAGAGAAGGGAACAGCCTTAACATTACAGCAACTTCACAACATAGCAAGAGCTATGGAGATCAGTACGATACAGGCAGATAATATCGCTAGTTTTCATTCATCTCATGAAGTAAATAGGCTTCAAAACAAGAGGGTAAAGCCCAAGTCTCAACGATATTAGTACTCAACTGAAAAAGGATAAAGATGCTACAGATGTGATAATCTAGGACACCTAAGTAATGATGAGAAGTGCAGAGTAAGGGAAAGGCATGTCATAGGTGTCAAGGAATAGGACATTGTGCAAAAATGCTGTAAAAGCAAAAAGAAACAAGGCCACACAGCAAGAGGGGGCAAATATGTTGCAAATCGTGTTTCAAATCGTGTTGGTGTGCCTAAAATTCAGTTCATAATTGACTCAGGGGCAAGTTGTAACATCGTTGACAGGCAGTTATGGGAAGAGCTCAAGAAGAATAAAGTGAAATATATTTCAAGGAAGTACAAAAAGAAGTTATTTGCTTATGGCAGCACTGAACCCCTTGATGTAGCAGGTTGTTTTTCAGCAACAATTGAGCTAAATGAGAGAATAATACAGAGTTTATTTTTATCGAAGGAAAAGACCAGGCCTCACTAGGAAAAATTACAGCAACAGCACAAGGGGATCCTAAGATTGAATATCCTATTAATGCCATAGGAGAAAATACATGTGATTGGCTGATGCAGCAGTACAAACGCTGTTTTTAAGGAATTTGTAAACTCAAGAATTTTCAACCTGAAGTGCCAATAGAAAGAATGTTAGTCCAGTAGCACGACAACCTAGACATATACCTTTTAGTCAGAGGGAAAAACTCTCTAAAAAGCATGAGGGATTGGAGAAATTCGAACAAGTATGAGTTTATCACGAGGCCGTCCGCATGGCAAAGCAAGAATTATAAGAAAGCAGATTGGAGAAGTTAAGGATCAGGAAATTACAAGTTTAAGGGAAAAGGTTCACCTTCTTGTAAAAGAAAAGATTAATTTAGGTGATGCAGTAAAAACAAGCATTGATTCAATCATTTTTGATCATTCAAATGTGATAGCAGAGTTGGTGAAGACGACTGATGAAGAGTGTGCAAAGAAAGATGAAGTTATCAGAATTTTCTACATTTTGAAGGGTGATAGCGAATCAAAAATAAAGTAACTCATGAACAAGTTGAATTCAACTTTGGTCGAATATGACACTTTGAAGAGGAAATGTGAAAACACTCAATCAAAGCTTCATTTGTCAATAAAATAAAGGAATTCGAGGAACTCAGGGACCGATTCAAAGAAATAGAGGTACAATTAATGCAGAGAGAACAAAAGAGGTTGGAGCTAGCAGATAGATTAAAAAGTGACAAAGCTGATACTGCAGTTGATAATGCCAAGTTTAATGAGGAGATTATCGCAAGTCATGCTGAGGAAACACAAAGGACAAATACCGAGCTTCAAGAAGTTTTTAACACAGCACGAAAAAGCGGCAACATTCTTTTGGTATACTATGCCAAAAGAATGTTGCCGCTTTTTCGTGCTGTGGTAAAGTTCTATAGTATCAACAGACTGTTTAAGAAGCTTTTAACTTAACTTGCGCGTTAGGAAATGATCACCAAGATTTAGCGAAGGAAAATGAGTCATGCATAAAAGAATTTAATTCTATAGTTGATGCGCATAAATCAGATGCTGAGAGGATGAAGATTGAAAAGATTGAACTGGAATAGATGATGCAAGAAAGGAGAGAGCAGAAGAAGCAAACTGTGGAGAAGAACAGTGTAGTGGACTATTGGAAGAATGAAAATAGTAGATTTTTGGAAGATAATAGAGTAGATGATTTAGATGTTACAGACAGAGACAATAAAGGAAAAGAGAAAGGAGAGATCTATGTTGAAAAGACGAGACAAGCAAAGACAAATGAATTAAAGGAAGTTGACAAACTTCTTATAAAGCAGAGGTCGTTGAGTAAATTGACTCCGCCATTTGACCTGCATCCCTATCATATGGTATCAAAATATGGCAACAGTGTTATCCTAGAATCATCAAGTGGTGCTCAGTACAAGAGGAATTCATCACAAGCAAAAAGTTTTCATGAGCGAAAGTCACCTCAGGATCAAGGGGAGAAAGCAAATTTGCAACAAGGACCGATAAAGAAGTAGGTGATAAATCATTAACCCCAGATACCTCAGAAGTTGTTGAGCCATGTGAAATACCTAATTTATCTACAATATCAGATTCACCACTTAAGTGGAAAAATTTACTTCTATTCGTCCTAAATGAGCCAAAAGAATTCCTGCACGATTGAAGGACCTTGGACTATACAAATAAACTTTATGAGATTCATTATTGACAGAGGAGTAGTTGTTGAGCTTGTTCTGTATTTATATTTTGATTACTTTCATTCATTTTAAGGATGGTAGATGAGCTAAAGGTGGTAGAAGAGCTAAAGGTGGTAGATGAGCTAAAGGTGGTAGATGAGCTAAAGGTGGTAGATGAGCTAAAGGTGGTAGAAGAGCTTGCTTCATCGTCCAGGGAAGTACCACCACTCTATCTATTGGTGCCTTTAGTGACCTTGTCTATTTCAGCACTAGGATAGAGATTCCGGGTCTTTTCAGTGATAAGGTTACTGGGATTAGTTGCAGTAGGAAGCTGTTGGGCTTATCTGATCCCTTGCTATGCCTGAGGGCTCTGTTGGAAAAGGTGTACTGCAGGACTACCGCAAGATAGTACAGAGCTCCAAACCCATTGGTAGCACTTTTGGGAAGCTGTCTCATCAGCTGGTGTATAATCTTCGGCTGCCTGCTATGCCAGTTTGCGACTGGAGCCACTCCTAGCTCGCACTGCTGGGGGGCCTTTCTGAGGCCACAGGATAGCTATGCGAACTTTCATAGGCTCGCTGACATGCTGCTTCTATCACTTTGACCAACCCAATCATCACTTACTCATTCTATATTCGTACTATGCCTCTCACTCACACAGATATTAGCTCTACTGCAGTTACCAATGTGGCATATTTGAAACTATTTTCCATCTCATTTTGCACTATTCATGGACTACCCTCCAATCTTAACTCTGTACACCAACATTTCCAGTCCTCTAATCCTCATGCACTCTTCCTCACCAAAACTAAAATTAAACCACTGGACCCAAATGACAACTCCATTCTCTGTCCTCATCTAAAATGCTTTGGATATGAGCTTGCTTCCTCTTTCTTCCCACATGGTGGTGTTTGTGCAGATGCCCGTTCTGATGTAGAAAGTTCTTGTCTATGTCAACTTGACCTTGTTAATCCTGGTTTTCAACTCATCTGGATGAAAATCTCCCTACCTAATACTTCAAAATTCATTCACACCCTATACCGCTCACATAACTCAACTAACCATGAACTTCTATTCAACTATTAACTATATACAAATCCCAGATTCGTCCTTTTCTGGAGTACTACTCTCATGACTGGGGTGGTGCTCCTAAATCATCTCTCCATCTTCTTGACAGAGTCCAGTCTAAAGCTATCCATCTCATCAACAATCCAAACCTCAACAATTCTCCAGTCTCTCTCTCTCTCTCATCGTCATCTTGTTGCAGATCTTTCCATTTTCTACTGGTATTTTAACAGACATTGCTCTCAGGAAATCAAGAACATTAATCCTGATCCATTGAGGCATGTTCAAATTACCAGAAGCTCTACCTAATCACCCCCTTTCCAAGATACACTGCCTAATCAACAAACTCTAGCTCACAGATCATCTTTCATTCCTAGAACTTCTCAAGTTTGGAACTCATAGCTACCCACTCCCTTCCCTGAATCCTATAATTCTTCATCTTTTAAATCTAACATCAACAAACTTGATCCTATCTCCCTCTCTACTTAAACTTTCCTATTTTCTCAGTCTTTCCTTGCCAGAGCTTTGTTGTAGGCCCTAAAGCCTTCCTCCGACATTACTTACTTAAAAAAAGAAAAAAATTCTACAAGGGGAAAGGATGTAATGTTTACATATGGGACTCTAAATACATATTGATAATGTGGAGGAACTTCTTTATTTTAGTTTACTTTTACGATTGTGCAATGATTATGAGGCATTACTATATGTTTATATATATTTACATTTTTGCAATAATACAATCACAATAGATGGAAAACCCATTGACCAAGTAACAAATATGGTCTACCTTGGGCACATGGTGTCAGATGATGGAAGAAATGGAAGTGGTATCAAAAGAAGAATTAAAATTGCAAGAAATGCCTTTATCAACATGTCAAAAATGCTAGCATCTAGAGGTATCTAAAATAGAAACAAAACAATTAGTGAAATGCTACATCTAGTCAACAATCCAATATGGAGTAGAGACATGGACAATATCAAATAGTATGGGGAAAAAGATAAATGCATTGGAAATTTGAATCTATAGAAGAATGCTCCATATACCATGGACAGCCTATAAAGCAAACAAGGAAGTATTGAGGACGATGAATACAGCATTACCATTATTAGTAACTGCCAAGCAAAGAAAAACAGTACTCTTTGGTCACATCATATTAAGGAATGGCCTACAAAAATTGCTGCTAGAAGGACAATTGAATAGAAAAAGTGGAAGAGGGAGACCCTGGCTTCTGTGGATGGATAGCATGAAGGAATGGATGAAACTGTATTATGTAGAATGTGTAAGGAAGGCTGACAACAGAACATGATGGAGATCCATGATAGTCGACTTGCTGAGAGCAGATAACACTTGATAATAAAAGATGATGATGATGATGAAGGGCTATGTATACTTCAGCAAAATATTGTAAGTTATATAATGTCTAAACTGGACCAATTGAAAGTGGTAATGGATTAAAACAATATGTGTTGAGTCTTAGGGTGTTTAATTTGTTTATTAATAATGTAGACAATGTCTTACATGATAAGAATGTGCCAGTAGATCTCTATAATTTCAAACTAAACCATCTACTTTATGCTGATGACTTTATCTTAATGCCTAGGAGTAAAGAAGGACTCCAAGTTTCTTTAGATAGACTTGCTAGCTATTAAAACAAATGGAACTTAAAAGTTAACACTGAGAAGAGAAAAATGATGGTCTTTAACACAGGATCCAGAACCTGAATGGCCATAAATTCCATCTTTATGACAATGCATTAGAACCAGTCAAGGACTTTACTTAATAAGAGATAGGTATTGCACTGAATGATAAGTCTGACAAGACCAATTTAGCTCTATGGTAGTGAAATATGGGAGCTAAAAAGCTGTACACTATGATGCAACTCAACATGGAAATGACACAATTACCCCTAATAAAGAAAGATCTCAACTTAAATGTCATAAACAGATGCTAGGTCTTAAACACAGTGCTCTTCTCCTGCAATCTTAGGAGAACTGGGTACATCACCAATTACTCGCACAGCCTTTATCAGGTTGATAAGGTTTTGGCACAGATTAACGGATGAAGAATGCCTTGCTAACAAAGCTTTGAGAACAACAGACAACTCTCTAGTGGAATTATCTTGCTGGTATGTTATAACCTAAACTCTTCTAAATCTAATAGGTTCACAGATCTATGGGAGCACCCTTCCCTATATATTACAAATAGAGTTCATGCACTATGTAAAGAGAAGCTCAATTTCTTTTTCAAAAGTTTTGGAAAAATGAACTCTACACTGCTGACAAGAACAGTACCTTTAATAGAAAACTGTGATCTTACAAGTTGCTTAAGGATGAGTTTAAGATGGAGCCCTATACAACTTTTCACATGCCCAGCAGCCTAAAAAAGATTTTATCCAAATTCTGATGCTGTGAATACAACCTATATATTAATTGGGGGAAATACAAAGGTGTGCCAGTCACAGAAAATTACCAAGTGCCCAAAAAGTTCTATAGAAAATGAAACTCATTACCTCACAGAGTGCTCAGCTTATCAGGAACTTAGAACACCCCTCCTAGGATGTACACTCCCTGCAAATTTACAACCTATTGAACTATTAAGAAGTAAGAGTGAGCCAGTGATACAAGCCTTGGCCGAATTTCTACAAAAGCATTAAAATTCCAAAACAAAAACAGCTCTTAAAGGCTTTGCAACCTTCATACATAACTGTTTCTGCTTGTTTTTCTTACTTCCTGTTAGTTAGTTTATGTTAATCTTTTATTCTGTTAAAATAGTTGTGTTATGTTATGTTCTTATTACCATAATGCTATCATACTTTGTAAGAAGATAGTGCATTTGCAATAAATGTAAACAATTTTTCATAAAAATAACAACTAAATACAATGGTAAACCTCACTATTACAGGTAGTTTACTATTGGCTACTTAAATTGACAAAACGTGGTAGAAGCTAGTAGTTCATAAGTTCTGGGTTACACCAATCTTTATTGCGACAGCAGAAGATAAAATACGAGGACCTAATTGCGATGTTCATTATTCTTTTAATTAT
>WIPJ01000172.1:124431-139190 GCA_018155075.1 Cassiopea andromeda
TATATGCATGTGGTTTTGGGTGCAGTCTGGTGTCTGGTGGGATTGCCTTGGGTATTGGGGATCCATACTGAGGGCTGTCCTATGGGGCATGATTGCACCCAAAACTCACCATACTCTCAATGTTTTGTATGTACTGCTTACATTAGTTTGTGTATAATGTAGTTGTATTATTGTAGTGCCAGTATTGGTTCTATTATTGTCATTATTATTTGTCTGGTCTTCTACTTAATGTATGCATTTTAATTTTGGTGTATATATGTATTTAGAAAATTTATCATAAATAAACTTGAAACACTCAGAATTTTGTTCACAAGTCCTACAAAAAAGAGCTCTTTTTGAATAAATGCCTCCATGCACTACATTTGTGCACAAAAAACGTCAATATTCTGCTTTAGACAAAAATTAAAACAGGTTAAGACTTCAAATCGTGTTGCAAATTATTACCGATGGAAAAGGCTGTGCTCTGTTCGCGAGTTCATAGCTGGCCATCACAACAAAAAGCGGGATGAGACTTAAACACGCCAAGCCTCTTATGAAAACATACCACGCCTTTTTACACAAAGATTCTATACTGATCCAGTATTGATGTAATAAATCATAGTCAAATAATGACATGTTTCATGCATAATTGTATGCCTAGTACTTACCTTTTAAACACCTTTGTATCAAGCATGCTTCTTTCTTACAATAATCACCTCTTTCTCCAGGATGAGGCATCAACGCGTTCACTACCAGTCGCTATGTCGTAAATTCTCTCTTTTTACTCCTTCTTATCTTCATTCAAGAGCAACTTATATTTACCCGCTGCAAGCAAAGATTTTGTGAACCTCGAATTCGTTTACACCTTCCAGACCAATATGATCCTGGCCAGACGACGCTGGGAGTCATATTTGGTTCAAGAGTCAAATAGGTCCGGAACATTGCCACTCGACCATTACCACTTTCCCGAACTGTGCACGCGAAATTCAACTACTTTCGCCTACAACCTCTAAAATTCCCATGTCTCCCCCTACTTCTCAGAAACACTATAAAAATTCATTCTGGCCTAATACATAGATTCAAATCAGTATGTATTTGTGCTGTGCAATATCTAGCTATATTAGTATGAGCGTAGGAGGCAACAGGTTGCAGCCCCCCCTCAGTTGGGCAGAAAACCGTTTCTCTCGGGCAAATTTTCTGAAAGAACAATAGGAAATAAGGAAAGAAAGTTTGCAGAAAGTTTACATCTCCCCCCCCTAAGTTTGACGTTCCCCTACGCCCATGTTTATTGGTATGTTCAAAGTAGTACTTTCAAAGGAGTTCTGGTGCAAATGAAACACACTCTTATAAGTGGCAACAGCTCCAGGAAAACAATCTAGTGTACTGCTTTTGCATAATCCTAGCCAGTAGCAGTTATCAGAGGGAAAGGGGGCAATGTTCCTCCCAGATGTCATTAAATCAGCAAATTATCAGCAAAATTAGTCCACTAAAGGATGAATGCACACTGTCTTAATGAGAAAATCATTTTTTGCCTGCGCCTGAATGTTCTTGTACACTTTCTCCTCGTTAAAAACTCACATACTCTGTAAACACTCAGCTACTTCTGAAATACTCCTTCCTGCTGATTTTTCTTTAAAAATCACCACTAACCTTGACAGTTGAACATACATAAGCAACACAAATTCCTAGCATAGTCACGAAGTCAGCTTTCAAATGGCAGGCAACCAGGCCAGTTTAATGTAACAGAAACTTCGGTACTCCGATCAGAAATTTTGCTATTACCACGCCCTTTTTGGCTATAATATACCAATGCTTTTTGCAGAAGTATTAGTGGTCATCATGTCTCAATCAAAGAAAGTTGTAGCAAGATATCCTATAGTTTCACTTTAAAGTGCAATAACCAGCTGAACTGGACTGGGAGGCCAGGTGGTTTACCGGCTTTCCCAGAAAAATTATCAACCAGTCACATACCTGCTGGGGGCAAGGAGGGCAATGCTCCACATGAATAGTAGTTTCACGATTCACCATTTTTCAAGAAATGAATTCCATTCTATTCATAATAATATTGAGAAAATGGCAAACCATGCTATTTATCGCTTTTACTAAACTATGTGTAAAGCAATATACATTTCTCTTTTTCTTAATGCAGTACTAAGCCTCGTACCACTTTTAGAAAAGTTGCTGTCTTGAATACTTGTATGTAATAGAAGGGGGAAGGGAGAACAGGATGGTAAAGCGTCGCTGCGCCGTGCTCTGTTGCCGTTACACAAGCACTGCTAGCTTTCTTCGCTATGGGTTAACAAAGATCATTCAAAAGCGACAACTACTTTTCAAGCATGTATCAACAGGAAGTTAGCAATCGCCGTCGTACATCCATCATTTCAGTTTCATGATCGTCTAGTACAGAGCCCTTTACAAATGATATGAGTATTATCGAGTTGGCAAACACTGGGCTTCACGGAAAAATTCAATATCTTCCTTGTGTCCGTTTTTCGTGCGCCAAATTGCAGGGCACGCCCTTAAAATAGCAGTAGCATACCACTCCACAGACGTATGAGGGCTGACCAACTGAGGTCATTTAGAATAGTGACTTCCTTGTCTTCAATCTCAAGCCATTCATACAACCAACAAGCTGGAGAAAGGAATACCATAGCTATGGTCCTCAATGGATGGGAAATAAATGTTTATCCAGGGGCAATAATTTATGCATTGCAACCCTTGCCTCAACCTAATGCCAGCAGTGCAATAGCGGCATCTGAAGAAATTCTATCCACTCGCCGTTGTAATTTTACAGGCTCTTAAACAGCCTAATTCAAATAAAACTATATTCCTTCTTAATGTAGACTAGAACGCGACATACAATAGCAGCAGGCATTGCTTTATTTATATATAAGTTCTCTCATAGAGTACATTATTGATGACGTCATAAGAATAAATTTTTAGAACTTTTATATTGTGACCGAGAGGAGTGAGACAGCACCATAAAATAGATATGTTTTGACAATTTTAGGTGAATATTGTCTTAATGGATGACATACGACCATTTGAAGATCGAAAACTTGCCATACAGACCACACTGTATTCTTCTCCTGGTTGTAAACGTTTAGACCTTACCTTAGACCTTAGTCAATCCTGTGTATTTCTACGCATCGGGCGGTCAATAGCTTCCATTGATTCCGGTTTGCAGCGTTTTCATTGATATTTTGCAAAGTCCTATTGATGGTACTTAGATACTTAGATCCTCCGTAAAGGTCTTGCGTCAAGTCATTTTTGGGCGGCCTCTTTTTTTGCACACCTCTTAGTGGGTTCCAGTTAATGGCCTTTTTAGCATGCCGTTGCTCAGGCAGATGGAGGATGTGGCCGGCGAACCTCATTCTTCTTTCGGCAACAATTGTCTACCTCCGGCAGGAATTCGCTCTACGTAGTACTTCTTCATTTGTGATACGGTCGAGGTATGTGATCTTCAAAACAAGTTTAGATTTTGCAATACTGTTGCTGTCACCTTCCACGTTTCGCTTACATACAGTGCTTTTGGTATTACGATGGTATTGAACAGGCGTAATTTGATTTCCTTTGTTATTTTTGCGCTTTTCCATATGTTACCCATTTTCCGAAAGACTGCTGCCGCTTTACCAATTCTAACCCGAACAGCTACATCTGTCCTATCATCAACCGCTAGGATACTTCACAGATATGGGAAACTGGTTACATCTTCCACCGCTTGCATTCCTATTTTGACTTGGTCCTTTCATGGCTCATTTTCAATCCCAACTTGCTGGCCAAACCAGCTACATCATTTGTAAGCTGCTGAATACCTTCCCTGGACTCTGCTAACAAAGCAATATCGTCCACAAAGTCAAGGTCAGTAAGTAGTTCATGCTGTGGCTCGTGAATACATTTCGGACAGTTCCAATCTCTGGTATATTCCCGCTTAGTTATTCCACTGCATTTCCCGTGCACTCACTGTTGGCAGTTGAACTTGAATGAATAACCTGTAAGGTTTATATTCATCTTGCACACTGAGCATGGCCATCGTTGATTTTGTTGCTGTTTTTGGTCCAGCTCTTGCCAGCAGAGTCCGTATCTGGAGTAAACCACGGTTTTCTCATAATAAAATCAGTAACAAGCAAAAATAGAAACCTTGAAAGAATACAGCCCTGCCTCTTACCTGTTTCGATTTGGTAATTTCGGTGTTTCCTTCTTGCATTTTTATGCAGCAGCTGATATTCTCGTAGATGTTCCAGAAGCTGTTGATGAAATGAGACGGGATGCCATAAAGACCTAGTATTTTCCAAAGTGACTAATGATGTACCGAGTCAAACGCTTTTCTAAAATCCACAAAATTTATATGGAGCTCTTCCTGCTTCTCCGCACATTGCTCAATGATATTCCGTAAAGTGAAGATTTGCTCGCAGCATGATCTGCCTTTTCTAAAACCCGCCTGTTCTTCACATAGTGTGTCATCCACGGTATCCCACAGTCATTCAAGAAGGACGCTACTCAAGACCTTCCCTGGAACTGATAATAGGGTGATACCTCTCCATTTGTTGATCTAGGCTAAGTTGCCTTTCTTAGGCAATTTGACTCCATTTCGCCAATCCTCCGGTACCTGCTGTTGTTTCCAGCAGCAATTCAAGAGGTTCATTAATGCCTTAATTGTGTCCGGACCGCCATGTTTCATTAGTTCCTCTGTGAAGAGACCTGCTCCTGCTGCTTTACTGTTTTTCAATTTTCTGATGGCTCTTTCCACTTCATCCTCGCTGAAATTCCCTATGGCGGCTTCAAGCGGCTGGCAACTGAGTTCATTTTCAAAGCTTACGAGAGTTGTTGGTCTAGACTGGTTTAGCACATCGTTGAAGTGTTCTACCCATCATTGCTTTTGCTGTTCTGCTGTTGTTAGCACACTCCCGTACTTTCCTTTCACTGGAACTGCACTGCCGCCGCCACTTCCTGTGAGCTCTTTGACGATCTTATAGAGAGTTCTAGTGTCATTTCTACTGGCTGCTTCTCGTGCTTCTGCCTCCTTTTGCTGGAGCCACTCTATATTATCTTTATTACAGCTTTTTTCCCCGCCTTATCTGCCACTCGATGAGCTTGCCTTATTTCTGCATTGGCTTTGGGTGTTAGTACTTGCTGTTATGTTTGTTTAATTTTCTTCCGTTCGTCATTTTGTTTCCACGTATTTTCTTGGATCCACATTTCAGATCTTGTCCCTCTTTTTCTAATGAGTCGTTCTTCGGACACAATAACAATTGCCCCTCTAAACATGGTCCACTGCTCCTCGTAGTCACCAGCTTCTTCAAGTAATTGGAACTTGTTGCTCAATTGGAGCTGGAACTGAGTGGATTTCTGTTTGTCTTTTAATTTTTCAACAGCTAACAGCTTGACTAATTTGGATTGCTAGATCTTCCTGAGTTTGAACTGGATTTTACCTCTGAGTAGATGGTGGTCAGAACCAACGTCTGCACCTCTGCATACCTTTATATCTTTCAATGCTGATCGCCACCTCCTACTAATGCAGATACAGTTGATTTCATTTTCTTTATTGCCGTCTGGTGACTTCCAGGTCTTCTTGTGGATTTTTATATGGACAAAGTATGTGTTACCCATACACAGTCTGCTTATGTTGCACAAGAGTAACATGCGCTTGCCATTATCGTTCGTTTCTTGGGTAGCATCACTTGTTGGTATGCTGTTAAGCACGTCCTTGAACTGGTGGTAGAACTCATCTTTATCTGCATCATTTGCATCTTCCGCTGGAGCGTAGACTATCATAATTGCTGTTCTGTAGTGTCTTGATTGAAGTCTTGCTGTCATTATCTTCTCATTGACAGGGTTCCAGGCTATTAGTGCTCTTGCTGCTTCTTTTCCTAGAAGTATCCAGGTACCTCTTTCGTGATGCTCCTTTGGACCCTAATACAAGAAAGTCACTTCAATATGCTTTCTTTTTCCCCTTCCAGTCCATCGCACTTCCGTAAGGCCGAGGATTTCAAGTTGGTACACTTCAATTTCCCTAATGACCTGTGCCATTTCTCCCTCCTGGAATAATGTTCTAATGTCCCAAGTTCCAACAGTTGTTGGATATGTGGCACTCAACGTAGAGTTCTTTATCAAACACTGGGCTTCCTTTCAACTTTCACCCATTGTCGTCATACATTGGGGTGAATCTGTCGTGTTGTGCCGGTTTTTAGTAGATTTGCCCTTGTCCGTTTATGTAGAGATTTAAGTTTTTATGGGGTAGAGGTGCTAACCCTATGCCCAACCCTCCTCTTTTTCCATCCGGTCTTGGGACCAGCTTTGGTAGAGTTAAACGTTTAGAACCAGACTCAAAATACAGTGATTTGATAGGAACTATGTCAGTATTTAATTGCATATATCTCGGTGATTATTTTTCAGATCGAGCCAAAATTTGTCGATAGTAGCTATTTCTAAGTGCTTTCTCGAGATTTAACACCAAAATCAAGATATTCTAAACACAGAATTTTCGTAACGTCACACTGTTGTACTCTATTGTGAACATAGAAGATCTAGTATATAATGCTACACCTACCCCTTGTGCTATGAGATTTATAAAGCTAAAAGCATCACCAACGAATTCTGCGTCATAGAAAACTCTGTATCCCATATGTGCATCATAGTGGTGTCTTGTCGAATTCCATACTTACCTTAGACAATCTCTGCCAAAGTCTTTGGAACACCAATTGATTAATGCATAATTTCTGATAAAAGTAATTTTTTTATCTATGTTGAACGATTGAAATCCCCTCCCCCCCTAAAAATATGTTGAATGACGTGTTTATTTATCAGAGAATAAAGTCGGTCTGCAAGCATAGCAACTTTGTCTGTACCTGTCAACACTGTATATAGCAAGATTGTTTTGAGGGGGAGAGAGGGTACTGCTAAATGAGGAGCAGAAATAATGCTAGTGTTCCAAGACTTTTGGCAGAAATTGTATACATTTTATATTAACCTCTCAGCAATTGCAACCTTTGTATCATTGATGGCCTCATAACCATTTATATTAATAGATTTCATGAATTTTTGAAAGTCTTTATTTTTAAACTCTGTTCCTTTATCATATCGTAGATTTCTAGGTATTCCTTTGCTACTGTCTAAAATATTTGTAAAAGCTTCTACTGTGGATCTACCGGTCTTCTTTTTGAGTGGTTGTACCTACACATATTTGCTGAGGGTATCTATGCATACAAGTAGAAATGAATAAGCCAGGAGCGGATACAGGGATAAATCTGACCGGGGCTCAAATAAAAGGTCGTAGGCGTGTCTAAATGGGTATGGCGTTAAATGTGGGGCTTGATAAACATGACTTGCTGAAATCCAGGAACATCTCAGCTGACCTCAGTTACACAAAAATAAACAGTTGAAAACGGAGCTAGTGTTGGGCGGAAGTGGAATCCAGCGCAACGGCTAAATGCAAGGAAGTAGGAAGCAGTCAAAACTTTGAGTTCACAGGCAAGGGACACTCTCGCAAACAAAGGACACAAATCTATAAGCTTCAAAGGAGGACCTTACCAACAGTTTTATGAAACTTGGTAGGGGCACGTGCTCCCTGTACCCTAGGGCTCCTACGTCCTTAGTGAAAGTGCCATAATGTTATCCAAACAATAGAAGCGAATTACCTCACTGGTGTCATACCTCACTGGTATTTGGTTTCTTGACAAGCAAGGAACTGTAGCTCTGAGAACTAGCATAATGGATTTCTCTAATCGATTCAGACATTTCTAGTACCTCAGAAGTAATTGCACATTCTCATTTAAAACACCCGAAAATACTGTCTTTCTCGTCACGAGGGCACTGTTTCAACATCAACAATATCATGTGTAGTGCTCATGTTGGCATAGTCGAGCCCTGGTCACGGAGAATTGTGATTGGCTAAGAGAAATTGAGATCTGGTCAGGGAGCTGTATCATTTTATGAAAGAGAATATTTACACTTGCCCAGGGCTCGTGCCAAAATTTTTTACAAAATAGAGAGATCTGATTGGATCTAGGGTAGTTGAGCCTCAGTATATTACAGATCCATCAGGGTTCAGAAGGATTGCAGCATGTGGTAGAAAAGCTGAGTAGTGATTTGGCGAGCGTATTTCCAATGTGATAACTGATTGGATATTGCTTTCTTCGTGGTCTTTAATAGATACCTGGTAGCTTAGAGGTGTCTATTCCGAGAAAGAGTAAAATACGCAGCGATATTGGTTTATTCGCATTGTCAATGAGAAGTAAATACTGGTGAATGCTTTAGATAATTCCCGTTCAATTCAGCCATCTATTTAGGATTAAACATCTGACCAGTTCTCAAACCCTGGTAGCCCTGGCTTGGATCTGTCACTGGTATAAGCATCATTGAATTCTTCAAGTCTACTCACATGCACCAAATCAATTTCGCACAGATAGTCTATACTATTAAATTTCTCTATGGAAATTTGTTCGGCATTTTTGTGCAGTATACTGTATATGTATTTGATCTCGTACTTCATTTCACTGAATCCTCGTATTTCAAATCTTTAATAATTTTCTTCGCTTCACAATTAAACTCGAAAATGAAGCTGGAAATCTGGGATTGAAATATAACCCGTCAATTTTTCATTCATTTCCTTATAATTTTTAATAATTGCTTCTTTGTCATTGCTGAAAGTACCTGTCTTACCCCTTTCTTTCTCTTTAATAATCTTTCTTCATCTTCTTTTTAGGTTTACTTTTTTTAATAACTTCATTATTCTTTATAGGTACTGGTCTAATTTCAGGTACTGGTTGTGCTACCTGTTGATTGCTACTAATTAAATTATGGTAAACATCCATGGGTAGCATTACCATCTTTGTGTAAGTACTCATATTTCATATACAATAAAGGTTGTCAGTATGGAAATAAATTAGTGTTATATCTAATCTCCTCAGGTGTGTTCTGTGAGAAATCACAGTGTAAATATCCGTAACGTTTTTTCTTGCAATTGTTAGAAACGGCTAAAACAACTTTCAACTTTTCCCGGAGCTGCTTGTTGGGCAAAGAATCGTATCTGACTCTTACCACGAGGGTTAATAAAAATGACAATATGTTGTGCATTTATTGATAAACTCCACATCTCAGGTCCCTTTGGAAAAAAAGTTCTGTCTTCCCTTTGTAAATAATTTCTCTATATCACCATGTGCAGAGATTTCATGCATTAGATCATCAATCACAATGATTGAGTTTTTCCTTTCTTCTTCAATTTCTGAATAAATCTTATTATCAATTGAACCTAACACTCAAGCAGGGCCCTTAAAATTACTCTTAACTCCTTTAATTAAGTCTGACTGGTTGGTGCTACTGAACCACAAGAACTTTTCGTATTTTCCCTTTCCATCTTATCAAACAGACTCAAAAACTGTTCCAACCACGTTGTCTTTCCAGAACCACTGGATCCAGCTAAGATCAGTGAGAAAGGTGTCTTGCATCTTATATCATAATTCATATCTAAATGTTTTTTATTCCGCTCCTCTATTTATAGGATTCGTGTATGTATAAAGCATTGTTTATATGACAACACTTTATAACATAATATCATCTTAATAGCATATTATTATCTTAATAACAAGTTCTCTATCAAGCTAACAATAGTATTTAAGTTTCATTATTAGCAACAATCTTCAAATGACTTTATGCTCTTATCTCTATTCCATTATCTAGTATATACCTTTAATCATCAAATGCTGACAGCACTAGTTTCCTCTTCTTTGCGGTAGTCACTTCATGTCTTATAGAATCAATGGTTTCAAAATTTTTAAAAATTCTTTTTCTTGGATTTAATACCACATCTTAATAGTCGTGATATGTTATCTCAGTCTTCACAATTGTCTTCTCATACCTTTTGCTTTCTTTATAACATTATTGTCAAATGTTGCATACGCATAAGATTTTGGCCTAAGACCACAAAACTCTTTTATATCTGTGCCGCAAATTCATTCTTCATTCTTGCAATAACCTTCATGTTTTTAATTTAACATAGTAGATGATCTTTGGCATAATTGCTACAATCAAATGAATCTTGATTCTCCAAGATTTTTCTCTCTAGGTCTGCCCTTTTCATATTGTACTTAATATGAAATGAGTCTGTGCCAGTATATATAATTTTCAAATCTTCACCATATACTTTGGAGGCCTGATTATATCGGAACTCGAACATGTGATGTTTACTCCTATCTAACACTGTTGCTCAAACATGCAATATTGTTTTCATTACAGTAATAGGTGCTTGTTCAACATTTATCAGTGAGCAGCTGTAAAATTCAGGATTTCGTACATACTTTTCCAGCTTTTTTCTATCATTAACTAATCGCTTTTTAGTTCTATTATGCATTTTCTCCAATGTCTTTCCATATACCACATTGTTCATTAATTTAACGAAATCCTCCTCAAACTTATTTTTTGCACCGTTTCTTTTCTTGGTATTAAAATCAATATATGGCTTCAAAAACTTTGAATGATTAGAACGTATCACATTGTATATATGTCCCGTCTCTAATCCATTATCAAGGCCAAGTTTCAAATGCTTCTCATGTACAGCATACTTTTCCTTATCATATAATGTCGCCATAAGTTTCTCATTAGTTTTGAATTTCACATCATCTAATAATTCGTTCTGGAATGATGATCATTCCTCTTCCTTTACTTTTCTATTCTCTGGGTAAAATGGTAAATCATTATGTTTATCATGAAGCTCTTTAGGATAATGAATATCAATCACCAAGATGTAACCGTATTTACTGTCTTCCTTATCATAATTGAGTTCTTTGGTCAAATCTTATCATTTATTTCTTCTCTCGATAACATTATATGTCCACAAGTTGGAAGTGCACCAGATATCGCATGACTATATAAATTGTTTGCATCAATATACGACACATTCTTCTTATCATCTGCGATTACTGGTAGTTCTGTTGATTGGACTAATCCACCTCTAACTTGATCTTCTGAGCTTCTGTATATGTCCTGTTTGTCTTCTGTCAACAATTCTAATTCTACACCTGCATGTAATAACATAGTATCCCAGGCTAGAGAAGGTGCTGTCAGATATCTTGCGGCGTCTAATTGATAGTATTCCATAAACGTCTTTCAAAATCTTTCAAATACATCTTGGAATAATAATACGTCAGTCTTGAGACATAAATTATGATAATCTTCAAATGTTTTACATTCAAAATGTTCCCATACGCTTTGTGCGAGAGCATCATCTTCATTGGAAATATCGTCATTATTTAGCTCGCTATCAAAACATTCGTTATCAGGGAGCTAAGTTCTATATTATTCCTCTTCATCATCCACCCATTCATATGGGTATACTCCTTTCCGCATTAATAAATCCAATCCATCATTAATTTTGTCTTTTGTTACATGATCTATATTTTCATGATCATTCTCTGTTCTCCAGTTCCTATAATCACCTATATTGGAAGTGAATAAATAACAAACACTATTTTTTTCATGAGATATTGGGAGATGAAAATGTCTTCCCTCTTCCTTCACTCGTATTTGCAATTGACTCTCCAATTCAGTTACTCGTGGTTCGGGGTAGCATTAATGTAATGGATACCTATTCCTTATAAAGAATTCTTTACAGACTCGAAAATACTACTGACATCTTCCTTTTCTAAATTAGACGATAAAGTTGTGAGACTGGAAACCATGAAAGCAAATAAATCTTTCACTCTGTAATTCAATTTACTGACATCAAATGGTTTCAATCCATCAATTTCATCACCTCCATCCTTTAATAATATGGTGCATATCATATCCTTTAATATTTTGAAAGAAGTTGGTTGGTATCTCAGTACCTTTCAGGGACAAATTATCCATATTACAGTATTGACATGCTGCTCCACGATACTCTCCAGTTATATGACAATGATCTGCATACTTTATTGATGTTTCTTCACTATCATGGAATTCTCTATCACATAAATAAAAATTTGTTTCATTCAAATGTTTCTCTTCTTGATCATGAGTTGATTTCTTCATGGTTAGTTGTAGATGTATCATGCCCTTCAACTATAATATGTATTCATCCATGCTGTGTAAAAATTGTCGTATGCAATCAACTCCAGTGTATAACTGACATTCCCTTTTCCATTTTAGATCAGTAGATACTATGCTACATGCAGCACTAATAGGAATATGATTGCTGATTATATCCTCTTTACTGGATTCTACAGGTTTGCATTCAATATCCGCATATACTACAAAGGGTAATAACCATTTCTTGTTTTATTTCTTGAGTTTCAGTATTTTGTCTTTTTTTTGGGAAATGCATTTCTTTGAATAAAACACTTATCAGTGAAAATCTCCTTATGCGTATCTAGCTTTGTTTATGAATTGAATGTGGATAAACATCTTCTACATATAAATCTCTTATGACTAGTTTTGTAACCTACGCCACCTTCCATGAGAGATGACAGATTCTTCAACCAGGTATAATGTGTATTACCTTCATTATCTTCAATCAGTAATAAAGCAACTCCTTCTCTACTTTGTTTTTCAAACACTCGTAATTGGATCGCTTTGTATTTGGACACTTATGGCAGTAAGCGACAGATGAGCGTAGAAGTGTAGAAATGGAGTCCTTAAAGGGGAAAAAGTAGAAATACGCTTAGTGGTAGAGAAAACAATCCGTAATTTATAACCTGGATAACATTGTTTAATAAGTCTAGAGATACGAGATTTGAGATGTAAGCTACCAGGATTTAAACAGGGAGTACTAAATGTCTAAATAATTTGAAATGTCATAATTCAAATTTCGTAATTGGAAAAGTCAATAATGCAGCCATTTCTTTTGTTATCATCGTCTTCATTCTGTCATTACGTCATAAACACTATTCTGGTGCTATTGCGTCGGTCCTGCCCATGCGCATCAATTAAGTCACTACTGCACATGTGTACGCCAGAAACATGGTACCTATGGCTAATAATCAATTTGGCATTTCAATTGGAGCCTGTGTCAAGAAGTAGCACCCTGATTACTAGAACTACCTCATCACATATGGAAATGAGCAGGCTCATTTCAAAATTATAGATTCTTATGTTTGAGTTTCTACAATATTGTGGAAAGCTCCTTTTTATATTGTCTTTTTCACAATACAGTATGTTATGTTGGTTTCTAATTTTCCTACAAATTATAAGTTTTATCTGGGATAGTAATCAGTATAAGCAAGTAAAATGTGACCATTCTAAGTCAAGTTAGCTTGCATCTGCTTTTTGATAGTTAGTGACTGATTGTTTGAATTATAAAGCAGTGCAGTAATATTCTGAATTGTCTTCAACTCTTCTATTCCTTTGTTGGTGTATTATGTTTTGCCCATGGCAAAGGTTGTCAGCTGGATGAAACTCTTGCACTGGCTGGAATGTCATTCGCATCATGGCAAATGCTTCTGACATTCTCCTATTTAGATCATGTGATAATTTGTGCATTGTTAAGGCGAAATGTTTGCTAGACGATTCAAGATGATCAATCAGTTTGCTTTTCAATTTAAGTCATCCTTCCTCATCTCAGTTTCATCAGCTGCAAGATTTAACATTTACTCTTGAAAAGTAGCTTGCTATATTGATCTGGAATTCTGGTGCTCTGACAAAATGTTCGACAGTTCTCTCCTGAGCTTCATTTTTACTTTAATGGCTCATGCGAATCATTATCAATTGAATCACTGTCATTTGACTCATCGTCCCCCTTGTTCCTTACAGAAGTCGAAGAGCTTGGTCCCTGAGAATCTATATCCAGAGCAGAATAATCCTCTAATAATCTATCGTCTGTATATATGGCTTCAGCATGGGTTATAGTCTCAAACTCTTTACCAATGCATGTACAATACTTGCAAAAAATTCCCTGGGACATTTTCAAAAAATAATGAAAAACCATAGCTTTCTCAGCATTTCAACCATCACGCCCTTCCCCCTAAAATAATGTTGGTCTGTTTCTGAGACGCTTGGCGTTATTGTGCACGAAAAATTTTTCCGTTACCTCATGTACTTCTCTCAGTAGCCAACACTGTTTAGGGGGAGGAGGGAGGTGAATGCTCCGTCCAGATTAAAGATATACAAAGTGTCCCAGGACTTTTCGTGAGTATTATCTGGTATTGAAAATTTCCTACTAACGTTGTACTTGCAATGCGTTTGTCGATCATGGGGTAATCGATGGTGCTGAACAAGATGGTAATGTTTAAAATCGTGTAAATCGTCTCTATGACGTCATTCTGGGTGGGGCTCCAGTTCTGTATCTCTCTGCTTGAGTACCTGCCTAAATTTGTGCTAAAGAGTGACTCTTAATGTCTGAAAACAGTGCAATCAGCAACATTTGTATCACAAAACATGTGTTCAAAATTTATCAATAACTATGGAATAACATATCCCCTAAAAGGCAACTAAATACTGGCTGCACTTGGAATTTATGAAAAACTGGAAACGAGGCTACCACAGAAACTAAGACATAAACTGTTATTACTTTTACACTGAGTTCTTAGATGCCGTTAGTAACCAATTAATTGTGTACTCGAGTGCTATCCACCTGGCATCGACCTTTTTATGATATTTTTGTTTATGCATTGATGGTATTTTTGCATAAAAGAGATATTATATCTAACGCCGTATAAAAGATAATTTAAATTGCGGGACATGTACCCCCAAATTGCTTCCAAGAAAAAGACGCATTGAAATAATCGTGAACGTCAGCAGTATTTCGGTTATAAAACAGTAAGCAAACTCCACTATTGAAGAGAGAGAGAGAGAGAGAGAGAGAGAGAGAG
>WIPJ01000172.1:139546-153573 GCA_018155075.1 Cassiopea andromeda
GTTTTCCACTACCAAATGTCAACATGCATGATGTCTTTGCAATAAGGAAAAGGTTGTTAAAAAGTGCATTAAATAAAAGGTCCAAGAAAATAGAAAGCTAAAATAGGAGAAAGATAAGATCGAGAACAAGATCAAGAAAGTGCTGTCTGGCATTGAATTCTACATTTGCAACAAAGCTCTGCAAAGAAATATTGATCAAGAAGTTAACAGCATTGTTCGCAACCATCAGAAGAAACTTAGAGCTTTGACGAAGAATTGTGTTTTGCCATTTAATTCTACAGAAACTGTCGGGAACATCTCTTCGCATAAATTAACTAAGGATGAAAGTGAAGCACTTAAATTTGGTTTGTCACATTCTATATTCCCTCCTAATATCAACAAAACAAATATTTATGGCAATCATTTTCTCTGCGTCCTTTCAATGTAAACTTTAGAGTTGTTTTTAAAGGAAACCAGATATTACTGTGACGTCGCTGCATATTATAAATTACCGTAATGGACCTAACATATGTGCACATTATCAGGGCCCCCCACAACATGGAGCCTTAGACCATTTTCTCCTATCACGAGAGACATTGCCTATTTTCATTTTGTATAATATTAATCTTCCTAAATATCTTTTTTGTCCTTGTTTTATATTAGTGCTCTACCTACACTGTAAACATTAGCTTAATGACAATAAAATACTTTATATTTCGATGGGCAAGAATTATTTCCTGTGATCTGAATTCGATGCTTATACATGCTGCTAAAGGCTTAATCTATTACATTTTTATCATAAAAGGACATTGCTCCATTTCTGGGCGGTTTGCACTCCATACTCTACTTGCAAATGCACTCGATGCTAGATTTAGAAATATTACGTCGAGTTGCGATCTTACGATATGACCAGTTGAGCTCTTTTCGCAAGATAGTAGCAAGTGTTCTCCTCTTTTCCGAGATGTCGGCTTGTCTCGCTATCACACCTCGATCTTTGAGGCCATTAACTTCAAATTGTGTCACCACAGGCAACCTCTTATAACGTTATTTAGACTTTCCACATTAATTTTTCAAATGTTGGTAGCAAGTGCGTGAATACGAGGTTACGTCTTGGGCGCTTTATCATGAACGCAGTAGTAGTCACAATTTTGTTGTTTTGCATTATATAGAGCCTACAGCCTCAGTTTTGTACACACAGAATATATGGTTGCACTCGCATGTGCTAAACTGTCTTTTACATGCACTTTGAGAAGGCAAGAACTGAAAATTTACCCCCATTACGTCAATATGACGTCACAGGGTTCATTTATGCAAAAACTTTGTTCACCATCGTAATCAGCGCCCCCGAAAACCCTGACCTCCCCATTGATTGCAGCTCAATATCTTATATCCTTCGAGTTTCATATCAGACAATACTTGCCAAAAGTCCCTGGGAAATTTTAAAAATTATGATAAAACATAGCCTTCTCAGCATTTCAATCATCACGCCTTGATGAAAATCCCCTTCCCCCTAAAACAATGTTGGTCTATTCCTGAGACACTTGGCGTTATTGTACACGAAAAATGTTTCCGTTACTGCATGCACTTCTCTCAGTAACCAACATTGTTTAGGGGGAGGAGGGAGGTGAATGCTCCGTCCAGATTAAAAATATACAAAGTGTCCCAGGACTTTTGGCGAGTATTGTAGCTGCTGGATATCCAGCCCATATTTCATTATACTCCTTGTATGGGGAGGGTCCTATTCTCCTCCGTCACTTTTTCTTCTACAGTCAAGAACCTTCCTAAACCTATTTCGCAATGTCTTCAGCTGTGATTAAACTCTAGCAGCTGTAAAAGTTTCTTTCGCTTCTCCTCTTGTAAATTCGTCTGTTGTTAAATGGAAATAGGCCTCTATGAATTGTTTTAATAAGTCATCATGCTTTGAATGGATTGTTTCCCAGTCCTGTGCTGCTGTGGACTTGGCTGCCTTGTATTCAAAAATGACTTTCAACAATAGTGCAGTCTCTCCCTCTGTCCAATGGAAAAATTTTTTGCTGCTTGTCGTTGCCATTCTGTAATAAATCAGTGTTAAATGATAAATGGCGTTGCTAGCTGATTTTGGCGCGTACTGCGCACATTCTTCCTCAACTGTGCCTATTTACGGAACTACTTGGAACCTTATCACGTGTAAATTGAAGTACGGAAACGTTCCATTTTTTCAAGTGTATACAGGGCCTTAGGCTGCATCAGAATTTTTGCCAACATAAAGTAATCGTTCCTCGGCATAAAATACGATAAATGCTAGTTGATTCTATTATACATAGTCTAGTAGTGTATGATGCAAGGGTAAATAATCCTTATTCCTTAAACAATAGAGTAGAATAATGCGTCATGCACAGTCACTATTACGGGGATTCCTATGGTGTGCCTAGCTTCACAAAATTACTACTTTTGAATTATTTATATTTAACCTAACTTATTTCTTAACGACTAATATAAAATACTTTGGGACATATACGTGCGTCTTAAAATTATTGAACAGAAACTAACGATATAAACATACGCTTACATATCCTGTGCATTATAATGATTCTTAAATAGTCTGTTGGTACAACAGAACTTTACTACAGCACGCAAAAGCCGAAACATTCTTTTGACATATTTAAATGCTTTTTTCGTCTGACACTCATCAGAGTATGAAAACTTCGGATAGTGATCTAAAGCTTAACCGAAATATATATCCAGATACGGTACAACCAAGACCCAAGAGTGGCCTATTAGGTCCTATTAACCATTGTTTCCTTGCAGAGTCCCAGTGAGAAAAGGAACTCTTCGTTCACACAAGACTGGGTTTTGAGTCTTGATGTAAACAGATTCCAAAACATTTAAATGAAAAGACGATCTTGCTTGCTCAATGATCCAAAACTTGACTTCTATATATGTTTTGGCGCATTCTGGATTTGCAATTTGGTGTTGTCCTATGGCCGATTCACAATTAGCTCTAGACTTGTTGTTTTTACATTTACAAGGTGGCTGTTCTCTTGCGGTATTACTTTTCGTCCTAATTCTCATTGGGACATGTTGCTTTTTTCTGTCTGCAAGCCTCTGTGTAGTGTGGCCTACGTACTGAGCTTCATATCGGTACGAAAATTCACTCATAAACTGCATAATTTTTTTGAGTGGTAGGAAGGCAATCATTTTTAGCAGATGGTAGCATAACTCTAGTGTTATAAACCACACGGGGCTTCACAGCATGGTAACAAGATGCAATAGCTTTACTAATCTGATTTTCAAACTTTGATGAAACGTTACCAATCCAGGGCAATTTTAGGTATACAGGGCACTTCTCTGGACCAAATGGCACTCTGCTACAATGCTGGCTAGTTTTTGATTAATACGAGAAAGTAGAACATCTGCTGGATATCTGCTTTCACTGAGCGGTTGTTTTATTTTGTCGAGCTCTGAGCCCAATAGAGCTTTATAGAAGATCATAAGCTCCCTGTGAACTAAGGTTTTAATAAGGCTAATCTTTCTTGTCTTCAGGCTAAAGGAATTCCAACGGATGTATTGCCCAGTAAACGTTGGTTTCCTGTAAATGCTGGTAAAGAAATCCAGTGCCCTCCTTCTCTACCCAAACATATAGAAAATTCAAGTAGTTGTTTTGCTCCTTCTCTACTGTGAATTTTAGAACTGGATGAAGCAAGTTCAGTTTTTGTTGAAAGTTGTCACAATCCAGTTCGGAACCAAAGATGACAAAAATATCGTCCACGTATCGAAAATAGACACCTGGTTTTGCGGTGTTGTGTAAAAGTCTACTTTCATGAAAGACAACAAAGATGTTTGATATTGCCGGCCCCAAAGGGCTGCCCATTTTCACACCGTCTAACTGCTTATACATCTGGTTGTAGAAGTTAAATTCAACTCCTCGTGTATCAATTAGCACCAAGTCATTGAAGGTGTCCTCAGGGAATGGTGGGCAATCAAGGTGACTTCGATGCAAGATTTGACCAGGAAAAACTTCTTATAGATTTCAACAGCCATAACTTTGATTACCTGACTATCACTTAAAATGATGTCAATGCAAAATTTAATAGATTTCTTGCTAATCTTGATCAAATTGTTAAAAAGCATGCTCCTCTTAAGAAGCTTACCAAAAAAGATCTGAAAATACGCATTAAACCATGGGTAAACAGTAGAATTCAAAGAAGAATGATGCATCTGAAAGATAACTTTCTTACGAAACTCAAGAAAAAATTTCATGCTGCAACAAACCGTCTGTACAAACAATTCAGAAACCGAAGTGCCATTGAACGTAATGAAAATAAAGCTAAATATTTCCATAACTATTTCAATGAAAATAGCAAAAACATTAAAATTCTTTGGGCAGGGATAAAGTCAATCATCAACATTAAGAACTCTCGAGTAAATACCATCTCCACATATCTCTGCTTCACTGTCTCTTACAATCAATGAGTCCTTCCTGTCTGGTATTTTTCCTGATAAAATCCAGCTTGCAAAAGTTATACCTTTGTTCAAAAAAGGATGTCCTATATCAGTTTCAAACTACAAACCAATATCTCTCATCTATTTTGAGCAAAATTTTAGAGAAACTGATGTATTAGCGTTTATACATTTTTTTGGAGGTTCACAAAGTCTTGTACAATCTACAGTTTAGTTTTCGTGCTTTTCATTCAATAACAATAAGTCATGCTGTGATCAATTTAACAGAATCTATTAAAAACGCTTTGGATGATAACAACTTTGGATGTGGCATTTTTCTTGATCTCCCGAAAGCTTTTGATACTTGCAATCACCAGATCCTATTTAACAAACTTCAGCATTATGGCATTCGCAGTAAAGCTCTACAATGGTTTAAATCCTACCTTAGCAGTAGAAGTCAGTATGTATCTGTAGATGGACACAGCTCAAGTTACCTTAGTGTTACTTGTGGTGTACTACAGGGCTCTGTTCTTGGTCCACGTCTGTTCCTTCTTTACATAAATGATCTTTCAAACTCATCAAACACATTATCTTTTTATCTATTTGCTGATGACAAAAAATTCTACTTTGAATTAAATAATGTAAAACAGCTACAAAAAGTGGTTAACAAAGAATTGAAGCATGTTAAAAAATGGCTAGATGCTAACAAACGTGTATTGACTGATGACAAGACCAACCTTGTCATTTTTCATTCTCCACAAAATCTTCTAGAAGAGTCTGTTACAATCAAAATTAGCAAGGAACATGTAAAGCAGACTAAATATTTCAAGTTCCTTTGTTATCTTTTGGATGAAAGCCTCAACTAGAAATATCACCTAAGTGAAATATCAAACAATTTAGCAAGAACTTGTAGTATATTTTTCAAAATCAGACATATTTTACCTACTTTTGTTTTAGTTTCCTTGTATAATTGTTTCTTTGCTTCCTTTCTTCAATATGGAATCATTGTCTGGGGTCTTACCTATGACATTCATATCAAACAATTTTATATTCTGAAAAAGAAAGTTGTTAGAGCTAATGCATTTATGAACTTTACTTCTCCTATTTTTTTTGACTTGAAGATTCTTAAGTTGTATAATCTATTCCACTGAAAGTGGCTTATATTTGTCTATGAGTCTGTAAATAGGATATCTCCTTCTGTCTTTCACAATTTTCTAAAATGTTGTCAAATTTTCATCAACATGATACAAGGGAGGCTCGTAAGGGTAATATTTTCATGACTCGTCATAACACCTTGCAATATGTTGAAAGATCTATTAAGTACACTGGTGCTAAATTTTGGAACAGCATTCCCTTGAACATTAAATAATCTCCTTCAGTGATGAGTTTTTGTTGTCAAATAAAATTACACCTGTTCTCTACAAATTACTAACTTTAGAGTTTTTTTTAGCTGTTTCTGCATCAATCAATCTCAAAGTGTTAAATCAAACATTAGATTTTCAACAAAAGGGGCTCTCTCCCCTCGAGTAATCTATCTACTGAGAGAGCTCCTCCTTTAAGAAAGTTCTTTTTATACAAATTTCTTATGCTTCTATTGTAATCTTATTGTAATTTTGTTATCATCTGTAATTTGTCATGTTGTTTTGTCATGCCGTATTAGCTTGTCATTGCGTTAGTTTAAAGGATTTTCTTTCTGTAGAGGAATTTTTAAAATGAAATGAACTGAACTAAACTGAACCGAATTGATGCGAAGCATCAGCACAAATCCCTATAGTCTCATCTAATGGGACGTTTGTGAACAGACTGCTGATGTCAAAAGAGCATAGAAATGTTTATGCAGGTTCAAGAGTACAGTTTTGGATAACGTTAGCAAATGTAAAAGAATCTTTTACACAATGTGAGGAGTTAAATTTTAGGACTGGTACCCAAATTTTTGCTAACCATTTAGCAAGTTCGTGTTGGGAAGAGCCAATCATAGATAAAATCGGCCTAAGTGGAATGTTTTCCTTGTGTGTTTTGGGCAAGCCATACATTCGCGGTCGTTGTGAGCCTGTAGGTCGAACCCTATCATAGACATTACAAGCCAGGATGATTTGGTGTACTAAGTGTAAGAGACGCTTGTGCAACTTCTGCTCGCTCATTCTTGGTCGTATTGCTATGCAAGTCTACACCGCTCATGTTCAAAAACTTGGTATTATTGTCAAGAATACTGCCCCTCTTTTTGATATAATCACTTTTTTTTGAAATGACGACCCCAGATCCTTTATCAAGTTTTGTGATAAGGATCTGTTCACTGCAACGCAAGGATTTGATAGCCTGAAAGTGTTCTTTATCCATATTGAAATCTCCTAGGTCGACTGGCGTGCCACAGTAGGCGTGCGCTAAATCACTTAGCATGGCTTTTGGAGAACTTAGTTCGGTGGATAAAATTGGCTTTTGCCTGTGAAGTTGAGCATATAAAACTTGAAATTCAGCAAAAACATCTTCTCTGTTTACACTTTTGGGTGGGAGACAAAAGTCAAGGCCGTTACTTAAATCAAATTTTTCCGTATCAGAGAGACAATAATCCAAAAGGTTTAGAATATGTTTTTCTTTATCACTGAACACACCACCAAAACGTTTCTTACGCAAAAGCTGCATGCTCCTGTCGTGCTTTTCTTTAGTAACATTTTCCGTTCGCTGATTGTTACTGATGTTGCTATTGCTTTTTATATATGCATGTCGTACTGATTTTGATATTCAATTGTTGTTGTAAGCTGAACACGAAACATGTCTACTCTCTGAGCATAGCCCTCCGATATAACACCGGTGACGAGATTTTGATTTACCCTGCGATGTGATTGGGTATGGCTTCCATAAATTTACAACCAGTTATTTTATTTCCATAAATTTCCATAAATTTACCTCCCTTTGCGGTAAATGCTGAAATTGGCCTGAGCTTTGCCTCTCGATGGAAATTATGGTTGCGTGATTTCGAAACTTTTCTTCTTGTAAGTGGCATTACGGAAAAGAAATGTCAGCGTGCTTTACTTCTTTATCAGGCTGGACCTCAAGTTCGTGAGAATTTTGCACAACTCTCGATGTTGGGAGCGAAAATGATTTTGCGTTGGCGAAGGAAAAGTTAAACCAGTACTTCGAGCCTCAAAAGAACAGAAGGTGCGAATTTTACCATTTCAGAGAACAAAAGCAAGGTGAACAAGAATCACTTGACAACTTTCACACTCGGCTTCGTAACATGGCGAAGGTTTGTGAGCTTCATGATGAAAATTTCAAAATCGAAGAACAAATAATTATTGGAGGGCGTTCCTCACGAATTCGAAAACAAGCGTTACGTGGTCCTGATTATTCGCTCAAGGATATGTTAATAGATGGTAGACGGGATGAAGCAAGCAACTACCAAGAGAAGGACATTGAATCAAAAGAGGGGTACGCAGAGACTACAAATCGGTTGGAAACGAAATCTAAGAAAACATGCCATAATTATGGGGTGAGTGGCCTCATTCAACACAATGCCCAGCCAAAGGAAACTGGCTGTAAATGTGGGAGCAATAATCATTTTCAAGCCGTCTGTCGCAGCAAAAAGTAAAGACCTACCCTTTCACCCGTTCAGAAGCAGTAAGTTTTAAAGGGCACTTCAAATCTGTCATTGAGACGAAATTTAGATATGCAACTGGAACTTTCTTTGTTCTGAATGAAGCACAAACAGGAGGTTTATTGTCTACAGAAACTGCACAGGAATTAGGCGTCATCACTCTACGATTAAGCAAGCTTTCTGAGAAAACAGATGTTGAAAGGCCTGCTTTGACGTCACACGACCCTGATATATTTCGCATTCTTTTCCAGTTCCAGGATGTTGTCAAGGGCCTTGGTAAATTGAAAGGTTATACTGTAACGCTCAATATCGATGAAGATGCAATTCCTCAAGCTCAGCCGTAAAGAAGGGTTCCATTCCATGTTTGAAGCAAAGTGAAAACAGCAATTAAGGAACTTATTCGGGATGAAATAACTGAACCAGTGCCGGAAAATTCTTCTTCTCAATGGGTGTCTCCGATTGTAGTTCTACCAAAGAAAGATAATTCAGTTCGTTTATGTGTCGATATGCTCATGCCCAAGAAAGCAATAAAACGCGTTCGTTATCCAATCCCCACCATCAATGATATTAATGTAATATTGAATGGTGTAAGATATTTTAGCAAACTGGATTTAAATCAAGCGTATCATCAGTTGCCTTTAGATAAGGAGAGTCGTTTTATCACAACGTTTGCAATGCATGTGGGATTATATCGTTGTAAGCGTCTCAATTACGGCACAAATGCGGCAATGGAAATATTTCAACATGCACTGCAGCAATCTCTAAAGGGTATTGCAGGAGTTTTTAATTTAGCCAATGATATAATAATATTTGAATCTAGTCGTCAAGCACATGATAAAGCTTTAGAATGCTGTTTAGCGCGTCTCAGAGACAGGGGTCTCACAGTAAATGCAAAGAAATGTAAGTTCTTGCAGGCTACCATTGAATTTTACGGTCAAATTTTCTCAGCTCAAGGTACATGTCCAGACCCTAAACACATTGATGCCATACAAAAGATATCCGCTCCATCCAATGCTAAAGAAGTACATAGTTTCCTCGGGATGGTCAACTGCATTTCAAAATACATTCAGGATTATGCTACATTAACAGTCTCTATTCGTGACTTAACTAAGGAATCAGCACCATTTACATGGACCACAGAACATCATACATCCTTAGAACAGCTCAAAAACTCGCTCTGACAAAAGCACCTATCATGGGATATTTTGATTTATATAAAGACACGTGCGGTACTGTTGATGCTAGTCCTGTGGGTGTGTCAGCCATTTTAACGCAGTGTGCATTGGGTTCAAATGATCACAAAGTCATTGCATATGCCAGTCGTTCACTGTCAGCTGTTGAGACTCGCTACTCCCAAACCGAAAAATAAGTACTCAGCATAGTTTGGGCTGTAGAGCATTTTCACATTTTCCTGTATGACAAGGAATTTACTCTAATCACTTACCACAAACCTTTGGAGATCATATACGGAGATTTGTCTTCAAAGACATCTGCCAGGATAGAACGAGGGGTTTTGCGGTTACAGCTATATACATTCATTGTTAAATACAAATCCAGAAGTGAAAATGCAGCTGATTACCTTTCACGGCATGTTGCTGATGCTTTGTGTAACGATCGTGTGTAATTATTTAGCGAGGATTCGACAGAACCAGACACATAAAATACAACTGCTCTCCAGCTATAGCACCATAAATGGAATCAAAACGAGGTCATTATTATTATTTAATAATTACTAACGGAAGGAAGTATTACGAATTACGTCACTGCTACACCATTCCCCCTTTTTTTTAATGTGCAACAAAATCTCCAAACCTCAAAGGAAGGTTTATATTTTGCCTCAGCCTTGCGGGGCGAGCCCGTTTGGGTGGTGGGGCCTCCCTTTCACCCTCAGCATTGGTGGGGTCTTTTCAAATAGGATGGTTGTACCCTCAGCTTCAGGAAGGGGATAATGCGTAGTTCCAGTGCCTGACGGAAGTACACAATATTTTAAATTATTGTGATGCACAACTCTATCTCTACCTTCAGGAGATCGTATGGTATAATTGACCCCTTTTCTAGAGATAACTCTGAATGATCCAATTCACCTTATACCAAATTTCCAGGGTATTGGGCGACGAAGCCACACTGAACTGTCTACTGAAAAAGGTACCCACTCCTTAAGATGCTGATCGCAGTACCTTTTCTGTTGTGATCTACTAGCAACCAGATTCTGCTGGGCTGACTGCTTGAGGGACCTGAGTGAGCGGCTAACTGACTGTGAATATTCGGACTGACTACATGGATTTTTCAGGGGTATGTCTAGATCTATCTCAATGGGGGTGCGAGCGGTACAACCAAATACAAGCTCATAAGGACTGAAGCCAGTAGCCTCATGGGTACTGGTATTATAGGCATAAGCAATCACACTCACCCAAGTATCCCAGTCGTCTCTATGCTGGGAAACGAATGCTGATAGCATGTCTTGGATGATGCGATTTTGTCTTTCAACCAATCCATTACACTGGGGGTGATAGGCAGTGGTTCTAGATTTATGTGTACCCATGATTTGGCAGATTTCATGCATTAAGTGACTTTCAAAGTTGCGCCCCTGGTCAGAGTGAATACTTTGGGGAGGGCCAAAGCGGCCGAAAAGACTCGAGACTAGGGTCTGGGCAACCGTGCGTGCCTTTTGATCAGGAGTGGGAAAAATCTCGCACCATTTAGTGAAATGGTCCATGACCACCAGCAAGTGTTTGTTACCCCTAGGCGTTTCAGGGAGGGGACCCATATAATCCATTGCCCAGAAAACGAAGGGCTCACTAACTTGGATGTGCTGCAGGGGGGGCTATGTTTCGGGAAGAATCGAGTTTGTTTTGAGCACAATCTGGACAAGAGCGAACAAAATGGGAGATGTCGCTTTTCACCATGGGCCAGAAAAAACGGTTATTTGTGCGCAAAAGGGTTGTTTTTAGACCAAGATGTCCTGCAAAAGGACTGCTATGAATGCCCTGAAGAACGGACAGAACCAAATGTGAAGGGATAACAAATGAGTATTCTGGTAAAGCACTCTCAGGGTTGTCACTTTTGACAGGCATATATTGTTGACAATATGCAAAGAGTCCCAGCAATGCCAAAGTGCATTTAAAATAGGATTATGACGCCAGACAAAGAACGGGGGTTTTGGCATCCCTGACGATTTTAAATCAATGACAACCTTCAAACGGGGGTCTTCCCTTTGCGCGGCCTGTAGATTATAACTAGGGTTAATAGTTGTTGCAGAAGTGGTGCTAAATTCGCCAGTATCAGCCACCTTAGGTGTACCTCTGTATAAAGGTGTGAAGCACGAAAGACCATCAGCATTACCATTTTCAGAACCAGCCCGATGGACTACATCAAATTCGTATTCTTGAAGGTGCATGACCCAGCGAGCTAAGCGCCCCTTTGGCTCCACCGAATGCAGCCAACGTAAAGCACTATGATCGGTAATAACTGTAAATTTTGTTTTCTAGGAAATAGGGATGGAAGTGATCAGTAGCAAATACAATTGCGAGGGCTTCCTTCTCGGTGGTTGAATAGCCTTTCTCACAGTCAGTTAAGGCTTGGCTTGCATATGAGATCACACGTTCACTGCCAGCGCTATCGCTCTGAGTCAGCACAGCTCCAAGGCCTAGATCTGAGGCATCTGTTTGCAGGATAAATGGTGCATCAAGACGGGGGTAAGCCAGGACGGGGGCAGTAAATAATAGCTATTTAAGATGAGTAAATGCTACTTGCTGTTTATCACCCCAACAAAATTGTTTCCCTTTCTTAGTTAACCTGACTAGCGGCGCAGCGATGGTGGCAAAGTTGGGAATAAAGCGCCTATAGTACCCAGCCAGTCCTAGAAATGAGCGCACATGCTCTATGGTGCGTGGAATAGAAAGAGGAGAAACAACATCAATCTTTTGTTGGTCAGTGGGAACCCCCTTGCTAGAGACAACATGGCCAAGTAAGCGAACACTTTTAGCACCAAAATGGCACTTCGTGGCTTTCACGCGTAAATTGTGCACGCGAAAACGATTCGAAACGTTGACTAGACGATCACAGTGTTGTTGCACGTTAGTAGAAGGGATGATAATGTCGTCGAAATAACACAGGCAAGTATCGTAGGAGAGGCCCGATAGCACAATTTCTATAGCTCTTTGAAATGTAGCACAACCCCCTGTAACACCAAATGGGAGGCGAAAAAATTCCCACAGCCCATCAGGAGTTACAAAAGCGGTCTTTTCTCTATCTTTGGGGTCAACACTCACTTGCCAGTAGCCAGAGCGTAGGTCTAGTGTGCTAAATAAACAGGAACCATGAAGTGCGTCTAAAAGGTCATCTACCCTAGGCAAGGGGTGGGCATCTTTTTTGGTGATGGAATTCAATTTATGATAATCAACACAAAAGCGATGGCTGCCATCTTTCTTTTTAACTAAAACAATGGTGGAAGCCCATGGGCTACAACTGGGCTGAATAACCCCCTGGTTTAACATGTCTTGCACTTGAGTTCTAGTTTCAGCACAATAGGCATATGGCAGGCGGCGGGGGTATTGTCGAATGGGGGCATTATTACCTGTATCTATAGTATGCTGAATAACATTAGTGTGGCCTAAGCGTTCCTCAAAAACATCAGTGAAATTGAGTAAAGTATCGAGAATAGTTTTTCTATCACTCGGACAGAGATCAGAGCTTAAGGAATCTTCGAGTTGCTGCTTTATAACTGAGAGGGAGGGGATTTTGGGGGGAGAAGACAGTTCAGTAGTAGACACCATACACTCATATGTATCAGGGGTATCAAGAACGGGGTAGAATTCACTTACCTTTTGACCAGCGTGCAGCTCAATATCAACATTTGAGGTGTTCATAATACGCACTGGAAGAGTCCTTCCCTGCACCTGACAAAAGCTATATGCTGCTAGGATATTTGAGGGTAGAGTCAAATTGTCTGAAGTGGGTGAAACCATCCCTAGCTGTTCTCTACTACTAGAAGGGACTCTGCAACTAACTAATACCTCTGAGCGGCCAGGTACGCAGATATTATCAGATAAAGCTACAGGAACAGGACTCCGATGGGCAGACTGTATTAGAAGGCAGGGGTAATGATTAGGAGGGGGCACACTGTTGTGTAATGGAGAGCCAGAAGCATTGGGGGAAAGTGAGGTGTGAGATGTGTAGGGGTGCAATGGGGTGCACCCATGGGGCCCTTCCAAGAAGTAATTCCCATTTGCGTGTTGCTTCAATTGCAGAGCATTTGAGGTTATGAAGTCCCATCCTATAATACACTCTAATGATGGGAAAAGATTGGGGGACACAATAAAGGTGCCTAAATAGGATAAAGATGAACTACAGTTGGGAAATGATAGCCTTGCTTGTGCACTTCCATCGACAGTTAAGGGCTGTCCAGTTATGCCAATGCAGTTGGACTCACAAGGGGCAAGAGGAGGCTTGGGCAAGATCTTGTCAAAAACTCCTCTACACAAAAAGGATGTCATAGAGCCAGTATCAATGAGTGCATTAACATTCACACCAGCCAAATTACATTGAATAAGGGGCTGAGACGGTGACAATTCCAAGGAGGGAACAAGAGAAAAAATAAGGGGTGTCCTGCAGCCTAGCCCTTTACTGAGGCACCCCTTTGAAGTTTAAAGAATTGCTATTAGCAGTTACTCCTGAATTTAAAGATTGAAAATCAGTCTGTCCATGTTCCTTATGTCTAACAGCATTGTAGGGTCAATGGTGGAAAGGTGCAGATCGACGGCTAGGACATTGACTTTGAGAATGACCCCATCCACGGCAGACGGAGCAATGGGTGTCCCAGGGGCACTCGCGGGCAAAATGGCATCTTTGATTGCAGTTAAAACAGTGGCCACTCTGTTGCCTCCACCCTCGATGTGGCTCCTTCAGGGCGGCTTTAAGCTGTTGTTGCTCCGTTGAAAGGGCAGTGACAGCCGCAGTAAGGCTGCGAATTGATTCGTGCAGTTCATCTCTTTGTGCAGACAGGGTTCTCCACTGTTGCCATGACAGGGCTGTCATC
>WIPJ01000172.1:158049-176304 GCA_018155075.1 Cassiopea andromeda
TTGGGGGGGGGGGGCAGACTGCTTGTTTGCAGTGCGCTCCGAATTTATTCGGATGAATAAGTCAATTCCTTATTTTTGATCCAGAATTTCAGATGCAAAAGCTCGACTTATACACCGGTCACTAAACAAGGGACAAGCGCAAGCGACTATCAGTTACGTCCTAAGAAATACATTTACATTCTGTACTGCTAATATTTTTCAACTCCAGCAAAAGAGCGTATTATTTTTCCCAGAACTGCCAAAAGAGCGCAGTTTGATCCCAGAAATTATCTTCCGTGCGCAATTTTCAAACTTAGCAGTCTGCTGTGGGGGGGGGCTGGGATGGATGATATTGAGGAGGACCATCTATAAATGTCTGTCATTCAAGGGGGGCTAGATCAAAATTGGTAGACCAGAAGGGGGCTATAAGAAGTGTCAATCAAAGTTGGCAGTTATCATACCACTCTGAATCATAGGAAAAAGGCACTTTAGATAAATGCAGAAACTACAGATTAACAGGCTTTCAAAAGTACTCTTAAAATATTGCTATAGACCAGTGGTTCCAAAAATAATTTCCATGGTGGTTCCTTGCTACATACTTTTTGTACTTGCAGTCTCTAGAACAGAGGTGGCTTCAAAATTAGCATGGCTGCTAGAAATTATTTCATGCCACATCCTTAGCTTCCTATGAAATTCAGCAAAGTACCTCTGTCTGTTGCAGAGCTATCATTTTACTTCAGAAGCCCAGCTCTGTAGGCCATTCTTTATGAATGTTAGTAAATGAAGGAAAATAAACACCTCTACCAAATGGCATGGTTTGAAAAGAGGGGCCTGGGGGACTGAGTCCCAAGGAGAATTTTCCAAATCACTCCCTTTACTTTGGCTTAGAATGTATCTCCTAATATCAAGAATGGTATGGGCAACATGGAATTCTGATAGTTTGTGGCAACTGTTTACAAGACATGGTTCATGGAAGATAGTATCTTGGTCAGACATCATTGAATGTGACTCAAACTGTGTCCAAATAGATTTTGTTTGCATACTTCCTTTTATCTGTAGATAATGATGCCATCGGCAAATAAGGTCATCTCTCTCTAGATACAGGATGCAAACCTCAATTACCAAGTAGTAATAAATAAACTTTTACAGACAAATACCCACAGAGTTTGTCATGGTTTCTAGCTTTCACTAAAAAGGACCTAAAAGTCTATGAATGTGGTTTTGCAACTTGCAAACCTCAAAAGCTTCTCTCGGTCCTTCGAAACCCTTCAGGGTCCTTTGCGCGACCACAAACCACAGCTTAGGAACCACTAGCATAGGCTGCAGAACAAAAATTTATTACTAGTTTATGACTAAAAGTGCCAATCTCAAGCTTGGTGAATGAAAGAGGAATCAACTATAGAAGCAGCAGTTCCAGAAGAAATGAATTCAGATGTAAGACCTAAATGCTTCAAATAAAGCAAAATCTAAAAAGTTACTGAACCATGAGGGCACTTAAGTGGTGGGGCAAACATGTTGCACTGGTGGTCAATGAAAAAGGCTGTTGGGGAATTTCCCCACCACTTTATATGTTAAAAAATGCCCTGGTATTCATGAAGGCATTACCTGAAAAGTTTTCCTGGGGTGATGCCCCCAGACCCCATTTTACTGCAATGGTTTTGTCCATTGGCATATTTGTGTCATGCAAGAGTTTCCTCACTCTTCATTGGGCTGGATCTATGCCCTCAAATCTGGTTCAGCTGTATAGGGAATATGGAGGCATGCAGATCTAGTTTGGCTTTGAATGAACTGGAATGCTCATGTAGGCTTGACCACACTCTTTAAATTGTCTTAAAAGCTGTTGTGTCTTCTGGGAGCATAGCATAAATTGATGATGATAAGCTCTTTGGGTCTCATTCTCCTATTTGATGGTTTTTCATTGTCCTCAATTGCATCCTACTTTACTTTGCCATAGTCAGATTTCCTGCTAATTATGCTAGCTCTAATTTTTCTGTTCATCATGGTAGCTTTGAGGAAAATATCACCCTTTGCTGTAATTTTCCTTTAAATGATGCAGATCTTTTTGATGTCTTCTGAAGAAGGATGCTTTGCCTTCCATGGCTTTATCTTCAGCAATTTATTTCTAAATAAGTTTGACTTTCAATGCTTTAACTTCTGCCATGAGCATTTCAATTTTTGGACACATCTTCATGAAGATGATGATAATATCAGTTTGATATCAGGTTATGTGACACTCATGATCCCCTTCATATTTCTACCTTTCTGCTAATATGTCTTTTATCTCTGAAAGCTGACAATCAATGACTTAATCTGTGTACATTAGTCACAAACCTTTTCAGAATGACAATTTTTCAGTTGAACATTTGACTGAATGTTTGTATGCCATATGCCAACAATCTATCTTTTCCAACTGTGACCAAAAATTTATCTCGCTGAAAATTTTAGAAAACTGACTTCTTACTATTTGGAAAAATGAACCCAAGTAGGGGCACCTAGTGAAAAGAAGAAATATTTGAGCTCTTTAACACTGTCAGGCTGAGACTTATTTTTGGTATTTAATGGCATTCCAAATTTTTCTCCAAAAAGCTTAGAAAGCAGAGAGTTTTTGCCTGCTTGAAGGTGGTCAAAGCACTTCACAAAGCCAGTTCTATTTTTGCTTTATTCATGTAATAATTTCTTCTCTATAGCAATCTATGCACATAACTATATCATCTCAGTCATCGATCAGGTGGTCTTTGTGCAAACATTCTAGAATTGTTCCAAAGTTTTGAGATCACATATTAAAATTGTCTTTTGTCATATATAGGGTATTTACCAACATTATTTTCATATCTCCAATAATGTTCTGGAACCTTTCAAGAATATTTCTTCTGCTATCTTCTATCTTCAGTTCAGCTTCTACCACAATTCTTTGTCCTCCTTTCTGTACCAGTGAAAGCTGATACTTCTCTTCACTCAGAAATATTCCCTCCTTGCGCCAGCAAAATTCAAGTAGCTCTTGACAACTCTTTTGGGGACTGCTCATTATTTACAGACGAGTTGGTGCCAAAAAGAAATGATTTCTTGTTCAAAAATTCTTGTTACTCAACCTTGAAACTGTACTACAATGTATTTCCACAATATTATTCCATCATAAAATTCTGGTCACCCAGCCAATTTCTCTTTGGTGGAAGCCTTTTTTACATAATGAAAGATCCCCTAGTACATGTCCAAAACTCTTGCTTGCTAATTTTCTGCAACTTTTTATCTTCCATGCTAGGAGTACTGCATCAATGATATCATGTTATTTTCCTTTTTTGTATACAACTAGGAACTGTAAATGCTATTTTGTGTTTAGTTGGTTTCAGTATCTTTGATGTCACATTATGGCATCAAGGCTATTTATCCTGAAATAAGAAAAATTGTAATGAGTTAAGAGGGTATTTTTTCTTTTTATTTTTTTTGGTAAGTAATCCCGGGGAAAGGCCATAGGGCCTATAAAAAAGCCTCAACAAAGGAAAAACTGAGAAAATGAGGGAAAGTTTAAGTAGAAAGGGGACAAGATCAAGTTTGTTGATGTTAGATTTAAAAAATGACAAATTGTAGGATTCAGGGAAAGTAGTGGGTAGCAATGAGTTCTACAGTTGAGAAGTTCTGGGAATGAAAGATGACTTGTGAGATAGAGTTCGTGGATTAGGTAGTGTAACTTGTAAAGGGTGTGAATAGGTAGAGCTTCTGGTTGCTGAAACACACCTCACTGGATCAGGAATAATATTCTTGATGTCCTGAGAACAATGTCTGTGAAAATAGTGGTAGAAAATGGAAAGATCTGCAACAAGATGACGATGGGAGAGAGACTGTAGAGAATTAATGAGGTTTGGATTGTTGATGAGACGGATAGCTTTAGACTGGATTCTGTCAAGAAGATGGAGAAAAGATTTAGGAGCACCACCCCAGACATGAGAGCAGTACTCCAGAGAAGGATGAATCTGAGAAATAACCACTGGCTTTAGAAAAGAATAAAAGTTTCTGAGATGCAGGCTTTGCTATGGAATTGATATGGGATTTCCAAGTGAGATTAGATGAAATAGAAAGACCAAGTTGAGTGATAGAAGATGAAATGTCCAGTTTATGGCCATTCATAAAAACAGAGGGGAGATGGAGATCTTGGTGATGTTTACGTGATATGACAACCTGTTTTGTCTTTTCTTCATTGAACTTAACAAGGTTGGCACTACCCCACTTCTCTACATTTGTCAAGTCATTAGTGAGAAGTGAGGCTGAAGTGTTACGATATGGTGAAATATTTGAATAGGCAAGGTGTTGAGGATTGGATGAAAAAGATGAACTTAAGTAACTGTCATCAGCAAAGGAGAATATACTGGAAGATGTAGAGGAAGGCAGGTCATTTATGAAGAGGATAAACAGAACAGGAGAGATAACAGAGCCCTGAGGTACACCTGAGTTGATAGAATGAGGATTAGAGAGGTAGCCATCAACCCTAATTACAATTGACCTATCAGATAGGAAGCTAGAAATCCATTTAATGAGGGTGTGGTGAAGACCAAACATTTGCAGCTTAGCAAGAAGACCTTTGTGCCAGACGTGATCAAAGGCCTTGGAAATATCAAGAGAGATCACTCTACTCTCACCATAGGATTCTAGAGCAGAGGACCAAGCATGAACAGCACAGGCTAGAAGGTCACCAGTAGATCTGGCTTGTCGAAACCCATATTGATGATCAGAAAGAAGGCTGTTTGTTTGATGGAAGGCAAGCAGTTGTTTGGTGATAATGGTCTCCATAGTCTTAGAGGTGAGAGAAGTGATTGCAATAAGGCGATAGTTTGAAGGATCAGATTTGTCACCTTTTTGGGGATAAGGAAAATGTGGGCGAGTTTCCAAGAGGAAGGGAAAATGCCAAGATTGTAGAAAAGTTGGAAAAGCTTTTGAGAACAGGGGCGAGTTCAGGGGCACAGGACTTTAGAACTGTAGCAGGTATACCATCAGGTCCACTAGATTTGAAGGTGTTGAGCTGAAGAAGGACTTTCCGGACTTTGTGTGTAGAGAACTTAATAGGAGACATTGTGATGGTGGATGTGGGGAAGAGAGGAGGTTGGAAATCTTGATCATCAAAATTGGAATTGGAAGCAAAGGTTGATGTGAAAAGGTTAGCTTTAGAGGACGGAGTGCATGAAGATGAGCCAGAGTTGTTTTTTAGAGGTGGAAAAGAAGAATGGTAAAAGTTTTGTGAGACAACTTTGGCTAAGGACCAGAAGGAGCGAGATCCTGTTTGACATGAAGCAATTTTATTGTTGATGCATTTGACAAAAGAGGATTTGGCATGATTGATGGTTTGGAGCATAGGTTACGAGCTTATACAAATAAAGCTCTTGAATGTAGAGTTTGGTGTAGTGTCCATTGTTTAAAGCGGTGGTTTTTATGTTTGACAGGTTTTGCACATTGTGAAGTGAACCACTTTGGAGATGACTTTTTCCCAGGTTTATAGGAAGATGATATTAATCAAGTCACTTCACATTTTGAGTTTTCTGAATCATAATTACTTTGTAAAATGCATAAAAAACTGATTTGTAGACTCAAGAATTTGACTGAAACATTTGACTGATATATAACATATTTTGACCAGAAATTTTTTTGCCAATATTTTTTTTGCCAAATTTCTTTCTTTTGAAAATTTTATGATTATTGTATCTTTTTGTCGTAGTCTCCACCTTAACTGTTTCTGTTCTATCACATATATCATAAAATTTTTCAATACCAACAACAGCATTTCAGTTTAGTTTGCTTTCCAAATTTATGCAGAAAATGTGTGTTGTGCTATGGAAGGGGGGGGGAGCTACAAAAACAGTTTTTCCCGCACTACATCAGTGAGTGGAAAAACTTAAGGTTGGAGTTTTGTGAAGTAAGGCCTCTTTCACTTTGTAAAACTAGATTGATCAGCCTAGTAAGGCCCGCGAAAGGACAATTATATTTCTTGAGTGTGTAGATTACCTCAATTGCGAGTGGGTTTGAGCCCTATTTGTGAACATAAGTTTAGACATATCCTTCTTGATACCAGTGATCCAATGTGTTTGTCAAATGACTGCATTGAAAACACTATCCATTATATGCTGCTCTGCCAGGAATACACTGTCCACAGAACTGTTCTCCTTGGTAAAGTTGCCCCCATTTGTGCATCTTGTGGAGTTGATTGTGATACAGTGAACAATGAAGAACTGCTTGTTCTTTTACTGTATGGCAACAATGCTTTTAATTATTCTTCAAATAAAGACATTCTCTCTTCAGCATTCTTTTATATCAACTCTACAAGCAGATTTATTTAGCTGGAGTGATTTTGTTATGTGGCATTTTTTTTCTCCGTATCAATGTTGTTAATTCTTCCTTATTTTTATTTTATTTTATTTTTATTTTATTTTATTTTTTACTTATTTATATTTATCTTTATTTCCTTTTGGTAAAGCGTTTTATTCCAATAGGGATTAAGAACATATCCACAAAAATTTAGTTTTTGTGATGCTGGAGATGTCTGAAAGAGTTTTTCTTGAAAGTGTTTTGTTGTTCAAAGATCCCTATTGAAATATAATTGTATCTTCATTAGATATGTGTTAGTTTGCACTGTTCACTGTTTTTGTTGGCTGTGGGAGAGATGTGCTTGATCACACCTGTGGCTTGATCCTGTCCATCGCCTTGTAGTGTGATGTAGTTGGTATTTGATGATCTTCTGAAAAAATGTTTTACTTTGTTATAACCTGTCGTTGTAGTAGTTGTAACTATTAATTACTTTTAAAAAGCTACAAAAATTTCATTTAGATTTAAGGGGGCTACGTTGTTGCTGTCCAAAATTGAGGGAGGGCTACAGAAATATCTTCACTCTTGGAGAAGTATCTTCTGCCCCAACTCACATTATTACTAATGACTGGTCCCTAACTGTAAACTACTTAGCAGGTTTCTATGAAATTTCATATATGCAGTTTTGTGTTAGTATGCTGAATGATCACAAGTGTCCAACAGTGTGTGTGTGGATGTAGTATAGAAAAGGGAACTTTTGTTGTTTAGATTTGTGCTAAGGTTGATGTTCAGTCTTCAATCTTACTCATTAGCCGTCTATTGCAAATTTTCTTGACTCTTTTATATGAAGTACCACACACGAAAAAGTGTTCCAATGTTTAAAAAATATGTGGAGTTGATTTGTTTTCTGAAAGTATGCTAGCATAAAATATCTATAGCACAATTTCATAAATATTTATGTCAGAATATAATTTGTATGTCAGAAAAGTATACATTTGCCAGAAAAAGTGTTTATGCCAAGGAAAAAATTATGTCAGAAAATACATATATGTTAGAAATAAATGTATTTGAGAAAAGTATTTATGCCTGAACCAATTGGTCAGCGGATATTCTATACATAAGCCATAATGCTTGAATGACAGTGGCCTTCCTTGCTACTGAATGTGCTTGCAAAGATGGCGTCAAGTTAGAATTCATCAGGGAGTGGTCAGGGAAGCAATCCATAGGATGAGCATGTTATTGATATAGTGTAACACATAAATTTTCAAATGGTTGTAAATTATACTCCTCCATGAGAGAGTAGCCAGATTTTTTGTACACCACAGCCTATGGAGGAGTACAATTCATAGCTGATTGAAAACTCAGGTGTTGTGTATTACAAATAACAAGCTCATCCAATGGATTGCTGCCTTGACCACTGCCTGGGTAAATTCTGGCTTAACACCGCAAACATTTCCAGTAGCAAGGAATGCCACTGTCATTCAAACATTACTACCTCTAAGTTCAGTATCTGCTGACTATTTGGTGGTGGCATCTTTTTTTCTGGTGTGTATTTCTTCTGACATATGTATTTTTTCTGCCATATATATTTTTTGTGATGTGCAGTTTTGTATACTGAGAAGATACAAACTACAAATTTTAGCCCTTCAAGAAACCAAAATAAATGAAGATGGAAACATTGACATCGAAACCACAGATGGTAAATATAAAAATGACCTGATGTACGTAGGCAGCAAACATCATGGCGTAGGAATAGTAGCAGATAAGGACATCAAAGCAGAATACAAGGTAATATCAGATAGAATATGTACAGCCACTTTCAGAATAGAGCAGAGAACAGCCATTTTTGTATCCACCTATGCCCCCACACTAGAACAGACACAGAAAAGCCCCCAAAACACAGAGAAATTCTATGAAGAACTAGAAGGCATTATCAATACCACTAGCCGCAAGTACTTACTCACAATAGCAGGAGATCTGAATGCAAAAACAGGTACAGGCCACACAGATTACCCAGATAACATTGGAAGATATGGATACCTGGCAGAGATGCTACACAGAACAGATATGTACCTAACAAATACTACTTTCAAGCACAAAATGTCGCATAGAACCACATGGGAACCCCCCCCCCCAAGAGGCGAAACACACAGAGACAAAGACGGAAAGATCAGAAGAAATCCATACAGAAATAAAATCGACTACAAAATAGGAAGAAACTCTCAGAAAGTATTCTACCAAGACTCCAGATCATATAGTGGCATTGAGACACCAACAGACCACCGACTAGTCAAGGCAACAATGAAGATAGAATGGTATAGAATCAAACCAGCAATGAAGACCACAAAACTTAACCTAGATGATCTAAGGAACCCAGAAACACAGAGGAGGTATAAAGAAGAAGTCAAAAATAGACTGGAAAACATGACAGCAACAACAGCACAAGAGAAATGGACATCAATACAGAAGGCATGCAAAGAAGCAGCAGAAAGCACACTTGAGAAGAAAGTAAGAACCCGGAAAATAGAAAATGAGGAAATCAAACAACTATCTGAAAAGCAATTGAAACTATGCAACGAGATAAACTCGAGCAAAAGTGAAAAAGAAAAGGTAGCCAAGAGGAAAGAAAGAAACGAAACACTCAAAGAGATACACCAAAAGATAGAGGAGGAGGAAAACAACAAGATCATCAAACAAGTAGAATATATTGAACAATGCAAAGATGATTCCAGAAGAATATACAGAGTAGTTAAAGAACTCCAAAGAAATGAGCCGAAAAAGAAAATACTGGTAGATAGTGAACATGGAATAACCACAAATGAGAAAATCCAAACAGAAATAGTAAAGAAATTCTTCCAAGATCAATTCCATAATGAGAAAGAAGAGATGATACAAGAAGTAAAACTGATGAAAATGCAGAGAGCTTTTACAAGTACAGAAATAGAGAAAGCAGTGAAGAGACTGAAGACCGGAAAGAGTGCAGGAATAGACAAACTCACCAGTGAGCTGATAAAATATGGACCTGAGATCATATGTGAAGGAATTGCGGAAATATACAACATCATGGCAGAAACAGGTGAATTCCCAACAGAAGTCAAAGAAGGAATACTGATACCCATACCAAAACCAGGGAAGAAACCGCCCCCCCAGGACACCTCAGACCCATAATGTTACTATCAGTACTAAGAAAGATCCTTGCTATCTGCTTGCTCCTCAGAAACTTAGAAAGGCTTGAAACCAAAATCCCCCTCACCCAGTCAGCATACCAGTCAGGCAGAAGTACAACAGAACAAGTCTTTGCCTTCAAAATACTTGCAGAAAAGGCCATAACATCAGCAGACTACAAAGTGACATTACTCATGTTAGATATGTCAAAAGCCTTCGATACAGTCAAGAGAAGAAACCTAGTAGAAATACTCAGAGAATTCCTGCCTACAGACGAACTACACATGATGAAAATCCTCTTAGAAGACGTAAAATTAAGAATAAGAATTGGAACCGAAATCTCCGAACCCTTCATCACCAGCATCAGAGTGCCCCAGGGAGACTGCCTCAGCCCCATTTTCTTCATAGTTTACCTAGCAGAAGCCCTACAAGACACCAGAGAATCCTACAGTAACATCTAGAAGACCACACTTACTGCCAGCAAATAATCACAGAATACACACAAGATCAACAATATGCAGACGACATTGGATATGCGACAACATCAGAAGAAAAGAAGGAATAGATCAAAAGCCAAGTACCATCCAAACTAAAAGATAGAAATCTAATTGTAAATAACAGCAAAACAGAAGAATATGAAGTGCACAGGGAAGGAAATGATGACTGGCATAAGTGCAAATACCTAGGGAGCCATCTACACACAGAAAGCAACATAAAGAGAAGGAAAATACTTGCCCAGTCTGCTTACAACAAATTGAAAGACGCCTTTGAGAGCAAGAAGGTATCAGTAGCAACCAAGAACAGACTACTGACAAGCCATGTGCATAGCATCTTCCTATACAACAGCGAACTGTGGACAATAACGCAGAAGGTAGAGAGTGTAATAGACGTCATTCAAAGAAACCTGCTCAGACAAATACTGAATATAAAGTGGCCAAAGATCTCAAACGAAATGTTGTACCAAATCACGAAGCAGAAACCATGGAGCATAGAGGTAAAAAGAAGAAGACTGAATTGGTATGGGCATATGGCTAGATTACCAGAGAAAACACCAGCAACAAGGGCACTAAGAGAATTCCAGAGATATGTGAGAAAGCCAAGAGGAAGGACGAAGACAACATGGGTTGAAACAGTAGAAAAAGACATGAACAGAGTAAAGGTGGTGGTTTTAGATGGTGGTGGGAAAAAGAGACAGGCAGATTTAGAAATGATGGCACAGAATAAAAGCACATGGCTAAACCTGACTCGGCGCGCTATGTCTTTATAGGAGACAGAGAAGCGTACTAGAGAGAGAGAGAGGGACAGAGTGCATTTTTGTCAAACATATATTATTTCTAACATGGAAGTATATAGTAGGGCTACTACATCCTTTTTCTACTCATGGCCCTCTGGAGGATGGACACTTTGTGCCCTGTGAATGGATGGTTGGTACAGCAGTTGTTCTTTTTAGTACAAGTCTGAAACGAAAGTGAAGAATTTATGTATCTATAAGAAACATGAAATAGGCAAGCTGAGTTTCAAGTAATGACGTTTTACAAGATCATTTTTGATCAACTTAGAAACAAAATAGAAAAAAACGTCCTCTGCATGCCTCACAGAACCTTCTTCAGCCTAATCTGGATTTTTATTGTTATTGGAAGTATTAAAAATTTAAGACCCAAGGAAGCTTGCTCTGACCAGTGGAAAGATTGACTGTGCTGGTGATTGCAATCCGCTGCCACACATCTTTTTGGCATCGCAAGACAATAAGTGAAGCTTTCACATAAAGACTAGAGCAGGAAATACTTGGTAACATATCTACTTTCGAACATTTAAGATGGGTAAGCCGCTGTTTTTGACTGAAGGCAATGCCTGTGTAGCTCCTCCTCTTTCTCACTGTGAGGTCACAGCCTCGATTTAGTACACGTATTGATTCAAAAACTTCTACCTTGCGCTCCTCACATTACCAATCTTCAGCTCAGGTTTAGAGCCACAAACCCTGTTCAACAATCAAAATAGTTAACGCTATATCGCTGTATTATACATCAAGAACTGCTGTGTGTTGAAGTCCTAAGGATGGAGCATGTAATGACCACTGTAATGCAAATCGTCGGGTTCAGTCATGGAAAAGTACTCAGTAGGAAGTGTGAGCAAAGGAGGAAAAGTTTCAACAGTGCTACAGGACAAAGAATGGAAATATGAGCTAGCATTTCTGGCTGATGTAGCGGCCCATCTCAACTTCTTAAACCTACAGCCTCAAGGATACGATCACATGATCACTGACATGTATGATGCAGTGAAGGCATTTCAAGTGAAGCTGCTCTTATGGGAGACACAAATACGTCAGTGTCAGTTGCCTCACTTTCCTTGTTGCCAAACAATGTCAAATCAGGTCGATGCAGATATGTTCCCAAATATGTACTTTGCTGATAAACTAAATATACTTTGTGTGGAGTTTATAAGGCGCTTTGGAGACTTCGAATTATAAATAGGGAATTTTGAATTGTTGTGCAACCCATTTACAGTTGATATTGAAACTTTCCCTGTTGAGCTTCAAATGTAGCTGATAGAGTTGCAGTGTAGCGGGTTATTAAAGGCAAAGTGCCTTGCTGCGGGGCTCATGCAGTTTATGCGTTCAATTCCTGAAGCAATGCCTCAGCTCCGTCTACACATAGCTCCAACCCTATGAATATTTGGCATCACATATCTGTATGAGAAGCTCTTTTCGTTGGTTAAGATTAACAAAACTGCACATATTTGTCTCATTGATGAACACCTGCAATCGATCTTGAGAGTATCTACTACACAGAACTTTACGCCAAACCTTAAGGCCCTTGTTGCAAAGAGAAGATGCCAAGCATCTAACGTTACTAAAATGGCATAGAATGGCGCTTTTTGAAGTTGATATTTTCAGCCTTCTTATACTTCAAACTTGTGTAATTTTGATAGCAAATTTTTCATTTAGAGGGAGATTGTGTTAGTTATTGTAGCTTAGATTTCTAATAACTTGAAAATTTTGCTAGTTTGGCATAGCCATCAATTTTTGCTGTATTCGCTTTTATGTTTAAAAATGCTTATTGTTATTCACTGTTCATTGCCCTTGTTATTAATACACTGTCCCTTTTTATAGTTTACCTGCTTAGGGAATTCCGCCTCAAGAATCCATGACACCTATTTAATTAGGTGACCTTGGCTGCATAGCAACAGGTGCCTTGGTTACCTCCCTCCCCCCAATTCTCATTCAATTTCAACTCTAAAGTTTATTGAAATGATTCCCCTGTATAGCAAGGTATAGATCTCTTTGTTGCATAGTTTTCCTTAGATTTCTGTAGTAATAAGTTTATTATTATTGTTGTTTTTCTTATTATGAACTATGAATTTAAATTAATACAAGTCTATCAAAATCAAAAGATTGTATCTATCCTGTTTGGCTTGTGACCTTGAGTGTGCTTTCAGCTTTGGCCCCACATGCAAATGGGTTTGACACCCCTGATCTAAGGGATGTAATTCTCGCAGATTTTCTAGAGGGCTTTTTCTCCTGAACCCATTCTACCTTTGCATTGGTGGTCACTAATTTAGTATATAAGCGCCAGAATGGCGGAAGTTCTCCCCTCATAGTGCACAGATGTACAGTATGTTTGTTATAAGCCTTCCATAGCGTACGAACTCATACCCACCTGACCCTCCCCCATTTCCAACGGAAGGTTTTCTAAATAATGACATCAATATTTAAATAGAGACAGGAAAAAGATCGTTGCAATGTTCTATACAAAAAACGCAGCTGTTTTAGCGCTATTTTTTGATAGTCCAACAATTCACAATCTTCAATCATACTTATTTTTCCTAATTTGCTGTAAACTACAAATTAAATTTTATCATGTTTCGCAAATAGAGGCGTTTGTTTATATACGAATTCGTTTTGGCCACGTCAGCTATCATTCCCTTTGGAAAGCATTTCGAACAGTTTTATACGCAATTTTTGAAGTCACATTTTTAGGCCCATCGCTTCCATACTTTGTACCCTGATTGTACTTATTTTAGCCATCTAAATTTGTAGACTATTACTGTAAAATTTTGGGTGAATTGTCTTCTGTATCTATATCTGATACCGTTTTAAACTGCATTTAGTAGATTATGTTTTTAAGAGTTATAAGCATAGAATTGGAAGGGTAAATGAGACAATAGATGTGTTGCAGAAAGAGCTTGACATTTTTAAATTATGTAAATGCTACGGAGAAATAGCTTCTGCTCTTGTGTCCCCTATTTGTTAAGGAAAGTATATAGAAACTGTCGTTATTAATTCTCGTATGCCAGGCTGAGCAAGAGTATAATATTTGCACAAGTGTCTCACTTTACCTGAAATTACCCTAAACACAATGGTGCAACTCAGAAATGGAAACTATGAAAAACAATGCGTTGAAATAGTCACCATTAGTTGTTCTCTTATTTAGTACATATACACCATTGATCCGTTATTCAAATTACAGAAAAAGCTGCCAGGGCTATCTCATTCCAGCCTCGCATGACCCCGTCTCTTCCAACCTTCAAAGATCTTAAACTCATCAATTTATGAAATTTTGAGCTCCATCTCTTTACCTTTGTTTTTGACTCTTTTAATAAAACTACACCCAGCTGCTTTCATGATGTTTTTCTTATTTAGCTCATCTGTTCATCAATATGTCACAAGACATGCCAGTCAAGTGATTTATATATAATCCGCAAAAACTGTGTACAGCAGGGCCTAAAATCAATTCGCAATCTTGGTGCTGAACTCTGGAATACATTACCTGTGGAATTCAGAAATGCTCTATCAGAAATTACCTTTAAATCACACTGAAAATTCATTTGTTGAACAGGGTTGTGTATACGAGGTCATTTTGTGAACAAAGAAAAGTGTATACGAGATGTTTTAATTTTTCTGAGATGTTTTGTTACATTTTTGTAATTTATCTTTGTTGTAACTAACGTGATTGTACATATATAATTTCATCCATACCATGTCAACGGGTAAAAGGGAGTTTTTCAAGTCATGGCCTTGATAATTTACACCTCCGCCACTTGGCCCCACTCCCCTACCTTTGGAACTCAGTCAGATTTTGGGGTGGCATTTCAATGCAACATTTCAAGTGAGAATTCTTAAGAGTTTTATTTTATGACTGCCATCAGAATGGTTTCTCATTAGATTCCATGCATTTATAGAAAAGTTTAATTTTGCTTATTTGATAGCAAGCTAATGGTAATATTTTGAAATGAGTCAATATTCTTTCAGGTTTCACAGAGAAGAATCCCCAGAGAGCATTCTTAAAAGGTATGAAGAGTATTATCAGGGATGCAAATAAAAATTTTATTATAGGGCAAATGATAATTTTACTCTATGGGACTACTATTTTTGAGAATTGAGCAGGGCTATTTTCCAATTCACATCCTTCGAAAATATACAGCTAGTACTATTTGATACTAATGTAAATGCAAAGTGTTTGCAGTATTAGTGAAGTATTTGCAGACAGTCAGTAGGAAAGATTAAGAGTTTAAAAGCACATATTGGATGAAAATTGAAGGTGGCGATCTACAGTTTCAACAAATGAGGATAGCTAGCTTTTCATGAAGTTCTTACTCACTTTTTATACAAGTGACTTATAATATTACAAAAAATTAAGAATATTCCAATGTCTGGTTGCAGCAAAATCTTAATTTTTGGATGGGTGAGTTTTTTATATAGAAAACAAAGTGTCCAAACCGTGCTAGATGTGAATTCTTCTTTTTGATTAATTTTTATGGTGAAATTTACACAGTTCAAGATTTTGACTGGTCCATTAGATATAAGCTGAGATCTGGTGCTGCATCTATTGAGATTGGCACCCGTGAACTTCCAAAGTTTGCTCTCCTGTGCATGATAGTAATATATTTTGTGCAATGCGAGCTAAAGTGGCGTGTGATTTATAGGTAAGTCTTCTAATGAATAAGAAGAAAAGCTTTTTGCTTGTTGCAGATAGAAATTTTTTTATATTTGATAATGCTACCTTTTCTTGATTGGTAGCCCAGCTTAGTTTCTATTTTGAATTCTCATAGGTGGCGGATTGAGAGGGATGCAATTGGTGAAAAGGGTGTTAAAGAAGTTTGGGGTTTATCACCTAGGAGGCCTGAATTTAGGTATAAATCCATTGTTTTTCATATTGTTATTGTAATGCTTCAATGCCCTCTCATGATATACGAGATTATCGTATCCCATTTGAATTAGGAATTGCTGTCGCCCCAGCTCTTCTTGGTTGTTGATGTTGTTTGCCTAAAGATAGCACCTGTTTCTAAAGTGAACATTAGCCCCCGAGCCTCAATGCTATGTTTGTATATGGTAGGTCCTAGTCCTTACATTAGCTATAGCCTCCATCCCCAGCTGCTGAATCCAGCCTCTGACCCACTAGAATTTGACCGACATTTAATAATATAATTGAAAGTAAAAAGCCTGTCATTCCTCCCTTACTATAAAATGGAATCGTTGTTTCAAATTTCGAAAGTAAAGCCAGTTTGCTGAATGACTTCTGTATTGCACAGTGCTCCTTTGTAGGAACGTCAAGTGCTATACCCCATTTTATTGCAAATGACACTCTGACTCTGAAAAATTGTCAAATAAATAGGACCAATGTTCTTCATCATAAAACAATTCTTTACTCCAATGATTCACATGGTTGTGACGAAATTTCCGTCTCCATTAGCAAATTATGCGATCATTTTTTTGTTGAGTCATTATTTTGATCTTCAAAGAGTGTATAGCAAATGATATATATCCCTTCCTGGAAGAAGGCAAGTGTAGTTCCTATCCTCATAATGGAAGTTGGCAGTGTAAGACTGATTTTAGCCCAAACTCTTTCCTTCCTACTTTTCCCACGATATTTGAAAACAACTATTTGATATAATTTGCGATCATTTCTTGTACAGTAAACTGTTGGCTCCTAGCAAATAAGAGTTTTGGCCTGGAGACTCTGCCGTAAAACAGTTACTATTTCTAAACCGTAAAATCTAGTATGCGTTTGATGATACACGTAGTAAGGAAACACGTGCTGTATTCCTTGATCTATTGAAGGCATCTAATAGAGTATGGCATAAAGACCTTATTCGTAAGTTTAGATCTAATAGTATTTCTAGTAATATGCTTGCACCTGGAAGTAATTTCGTGATGGGTAGGAAGCAGAGGGTTGAACTAAATGGGAAGACTTATGCCACAATGATCTGTATTGTGTCCTTTCTTCTTCCTCGTATTTGTTAATGACCTTTGTGATAATATGGCTTGGGATGTAAAGCTATTTGTAGACAATACATCATTATTCTCATTAGTTGAAGATTAAGTTGTCAGTGCTGAGCAATGGGACCAAAATCTTGAAAGAATACAGTGCTGGGCCTAGAACTGGAAAATGGAATTTATTGCAGAGAAAACTGAGAAAGTGATATTTTCCTTTAATAGAAGAAACCCTTTTAACCCACCGCTTTCAACGGAAATCTTTGAACTTGTTCGTGTAAATGAACATCAGCATCTAGATATAATTTTGGGCTCACATTTCAATTTTCAGTCGTATAAGAGCAGTAATAGTTTTGGTTAGAAGAGGTATTGTACTAATTCGATATCTTTCCAAATGTAAGTAGTGACAGTGAAAGTAGTGACAATGAAAGTAGTGACAATGAAAGTAGTGACATTGAAAGTAGTGACAGTGAAACTAGAGTTGAAGATGATTCACGAGTGTTCTTTTAATGGATCTGAACTTAATTAGTTATTGTTTATATTTTAGTCAATTTAATAGTTCCTTGTTATTTAAACTTGGAATTTGAAAATTTTGAATCTTTATCTCACTAAACTTTTTTTTCACTTAAACCCCAGCGGATAAACCTTCCCCCACACGCAGAAAGGCCCACCGAAGAACTTTTTGAACACAGATAGGCCCTTGGCCTTATAGGTAGAGAAATATGGAATGTGTCTAGAAACGTAAGTAGCCTAGCCTAGAAGCCAGGTTTTCTCTAGTAAGATTTGCCAAGTGCCACTGTGGCAATGTTGGTAGGCAAGATGCGCAACAGTAAAAAGCTATACATTTTTCCTGACGTGCCTCCTTCTCAGTAGATAAGGATAATCCAAGTGTGGTGCCGCAAATGTAAAATTGTTGAGCATATTGAAAACAACGCATTATGCTGTAGCCCTGGCAGTTATTCCCTATCTAAAACATGAAAGATAGGTAATCACCAGCTCCTTGGCGAAACCCCTGGTGAACGACATTAGCTGCAATCTTAGGAGAGTCCGCAAGTATTCTCCATCTTTTGGTAGGACAACCAAATTTTCAAATACATATTTTTGTAGTGTTAGCCATGAATCGAACTTGCTTAATTCATGGCCTCTCGATTCATTCCTGAATTCAAGAGAAAATTCCTCTTCAAGATAGGCTCTACTGAATACTGTGCTTTTAGTATCTATGGTACTGAAGGCGTTACAGTTCTAATAAAACTGAGTTTGTAATTTTGCCCGTTGAATAAACATAGGCTTAGGATCAGGTTTATTGCTACAAGTCCGATTTGTAAATTTAGGACAATTAATGAAGCTACCAAACATTTACTACTGCACTGCTTTTGTATAGTAGAATTTGCCTCAATCTCCATGACAAAATCCCAGAATTTCCAGTTGTGGATATTGTTTAACCTTGTTGTAGGTTAGGTGACCCCCTGCCATTCTTCCGCTTCTAGGTTAGGTAACCTCCTTCCATTGTTCTGTTCTCTTACGTTAGTATATGTAACCGTATTGTCTCCCCATTGTCCATTCTGTCGAAGTAATCGTGTAGTAAACTGAGATTCGTTCCAAACCGATAACAGCAA
>WIPJ01000172.1:187700-220622 GCA_018155075.1 Cassiopea andromeda
ATCAAAATAAACGGGGGGGGGTTCTTAGTTTGTGAAACAGCTTTAACTGATTATACAAGGTTGGAAAGAATAAAAACAGGTTGTCATACATCATGAAACTAAAATGTGTACAGCAGCATACTAGTTTGCCATGAAAATTGAGTGTAAATAGTACTAACAAAGAAAGGAAATGAAGTGAGGGGTTTGTAGATATAGTCAATTTCCTTAAAATTGATAAACGGAGGAGTCCTAATAAAGTCCGGGGGGTTGGATAAAAATCGAAAAATTAATAAGCGGAGGGAGACGTTTATTTGGCACCAGAGAGTACGTTGTGTTTATGGTCTACCTATGCATGACCTCCGTTCAATAGAAAATTTATCTATACCAGGCTTCTTTGAAATGAATGCATTTTCCTAGAAAAAATTGCCAAAACAAATGCATGTATCTTATGTCTGCTGAACAAATATTGAGCCATAAAAAGGAAAGAGATTTTGTGAAATTCAGTTAAAAAGAGTTGTCAATGAAAGAAGATGAAATTTTCTGCCAGAATTACTCAAGTATCCATACCACTTAGACCCAAACCGTTATACGTATGCTAATAAAAGTTCTATATTGGCAAGTAAACTTGAATAACATCTTAGCCCCATTTGGAAAGACTCCAAATGAAGAAGAGAGCACAGGTACTCTTTTGATTGATATTCATAATTTGAGAGAAATTTTCAAGCCTTTGTTCCCAGATTGTAATGAGCATGGGTTTGCTCAATTTCAAATATTGCTGAAGACAGCAAGCAGTTCTTAGTTTCACTTGCTTTGTTGTTATTATAAATGACTCCTTCAATTTAACAACTCTCATATATCACAATATGGGTGTGATGTCAACGGCTAACTTTTATATGCAATGCAATCCATTGGTCAAAGTTTTCTATGTGCCAAGAAAGATTGTGGCTTACTTAATATTCCAAATCTTCCAACAAAAATAGCTGTTCAGAGTTACAAAGCCTTCAGAATTGCAGAATGTAGTATATAATCAAGGAAGTCAACCATGTTTTCTCAGGTTCAATATGCGCTTAAGAAAATACCTCCATGGCAATAGCACAGAATCAAGAAGTTAAGCATTCAATATTGATAAAGAAATGATGTTAAAATGCTGAATTTGCTATTAGGTAGATATTTGAACTTGTGGAGACTGCTGCAGTTGCCAACTTTATTCCTAGTGTAATTGCAGCTATGAATGCTTGCACGTAATGTGGCTTGGCTTTTTAAAATTATACAAGAGAGAAGTTGCTTATCCTTGAACTAGAGCATGGCGTTTCAGAATTGAAGATGAAGCAGCTCAAAAGTCAGTAAAAACAGGAGGAGAGGAGGATGAATCCTGTGGATCAGAAGGTTTATAACTCTTGTTTACAGAAAGATAACTTTATGAAACTTTTAGCCGTTTGTCTTGAAACATCAAAATCTTGCATATCTTGATTTTGAGATCCAGATAAGTTTTCATCCAATAAACATGTTCTGATAGAACTTTAAGGTTATCATTTTCATGGTGCTATTTATGCTATTCATGGTGCTATTTTCATGACCCTTTAATACAAGCAATGCATAGCTGTCAGCTATATTCTAGTTCGGTTCTACTTTAATGTTGCCATAAGATTCTGCACATTGTAGCATATTTTACTTACATTTGATGTTATGTAGCTTTATTTGATATACAACGGTCTATTGCATAGGGCTGTATCCAAGCAGACTCCTTGAAATTTTGTCTTCACACCATAAAGGAGTCAATAGGATATTTTGGACATATTTGCACATCTTTAGTGGTTCTCCCATTTTGAAATTATTGCACTCCTCAACAATAGTTGGATATTCTCCAGGTAGCTGACCCCCTATCACCTCTGGATTCTGCATGTATACTAGCTGGCAAACTTCTTAGATAATCCTGAAATTTTATTTCATACCCCAGCTTGAAAGTTGTTATGTATTTCACATCCCAGTTCCAACATGCATCACAATTTCATACCCCAGCTCAAGTCCCTCCGCCTCAATTCCTTCCGCTCCGGTCTCCCTCATACTTTATGACTGTTCCCTTACAATCACAAGACAATTCTTCACCCAATTGACACCTAATTGACACCCAATTGACAAAACATACAGACATACATTTAATATAACTACAATTTCAGAATTTTATGTGGGCCAATAATAACTGGGTGGCAGTCCTATTTGGCCCGCAGACCTTAGTATGTACATCCCTGGTAGAGAAGCAACCTGGTTAGATCCTAGATCGCATGAGAAACTTGTGTACTTGGGAGAGGCTTTTCCGCATAAAGATTTTTTTTATTCTAATATATAATTCTGACCCACTGCAATTTAATTTAATTCTTTTTTTACATTGTTTCTTTTTTAATTATACCAACAGCTCTGATTATGATACATCAGAAGATGAGGAAAAGAGAGTAGAAAGTCAGAAAAAGGGTGAGCAGTTTCGTGTATGTTGCATTTTAAAATATCAAGTGGATATCGCAACCTTATAGTAAATCTTGGAAGGAGAATGATGATTTCCAAATAAGATAATTTAACAATAGCATTTGGCATTCCGTCACCAATATGTAACTAGTGCTAAGATATGTAGAGGCTAAAATACATGATGGTTTTTTCATCAGGTTTTGTTCATGAGGCTTTTCCATCAATTTGTATTATGAGGGTCGCACGTTTACACGATCTGAAACAGCTCTTCAGTGTTGCAATAAATAGCTATACGGAAGTTACTGCACTGCAACAATAATTATTGCCAGTATTCCGTTGGCAATTGTTCTCCACAGGTGCGCTATTGTGATGTAATCGCATTTTAAGATAGAGTTATTCACACTGAGCTCACTGGGTCATGAACAATAGAAGAGTCCCCAGCCTTACAGTTTAAAAGAAGCTCCACTGCTTAGTTTAAATGAAAATTTAAATACACCCTCTTTGAGAAGAACCGATTATTTGTGGCTTTCCACTCAAAATATGTCACTTTTTAACTCATGAGTCGATACTGACGATAGAAGCTGATGGTGTATTTTAACCTTAAGACACAAATATGTTGGTCAGTACCAGGGGCGTCATGAAGCAATCTTCTTTGGAGGGTGTGGGCTGTAAATTTATCTGATCAAACCAAAATTTTACCTAAAATTCCTAACTTCTAAAGGCATCAATGGGCTTCAATGGAACTTTTTAATACTTACCCTAACTTTATCATTGTATTTTGTGAATTATATCAATGAATTAACTGTAATAAATGCCTAAAATACGAACAATGTCGTTCTCTTATAAGTTATTCCATTTTTTCGCGGCGATTTTTAAGCAATGGCCGTTTTTTTGCAGCCTTTGTCAAATCAATGCTATCTACGAGGTCCTTTTCACTAGCTAGTACCATGCAGTCGTCCAATCGATCCGCTGACATCGTGCTACGAAGGTAGCTTTTTACTAATCTCAGTGCGCTGAATCTTCTTTCGTTTTTGCACACAGACGGTGCTGCAAATAATAACAAATGATATAGCTTTGCATTAGTCTTGAAGAGAATGACGCCTTGCCAACACTAAGTAACCAGCACTACTCGTTGATAATTCACCCCTTGAACCATCTTCAAATTCTTTTTTCACATGCAAGAGAAAGATCTTAAGTTCATTATGAATTCCAGACGATGATTCCTCAGAAAGAAGTGCTGGGAAGCTTGCAACAAGGAGTGCTGTTGCCTCAGGGGGTCCTGGGTTGTCCAGATTCAGTGCCAAAAAGAAATCATTAAACGCATCGTTAACAAGTGCAAGCTTGTCCTTGAACTCGCATGCTAACATGTCCATAAAAGCATAAAACTGTGTCCTGTAGTACAATTTGAGCTTTAACATTTCCATTGATTCCATGTTAGAGCTATGAAAAGTGCTACTTTTTGAAGGCATTCGTGTCCTATGTAATCGTATAAAATCAGCTTGTGGGTGTGCGCCTTGAGACTTAGCGACAGCAATGGCAGCTTTAATTTAATTGTTCACTTCTGTCTCTCTTGATCTGATATCCTCCAAAACGATCTTCAAAACCTTCTTAGCATTGTACAAAGGGAAAGCAAGATGAAAGGACTGGAGCTCGACAGTAAGAAAACAGGGGTTATGGTGGTTTCTCGGAAACCAGAGGTTAAGTGCAACATCACAATCAATGGTGCCAAACTGTGTGACACTTTTAGATACTTGGGCATATTATTATCAGAAGACGGCAGGAACAGCAAAGAAATATCAGTAAGAATTGTTCAGGCTAAAGGTAATTTCCAAAAAATGAAAGCCATGCTTACCAATAACAGGATTTTGATGGCAAGACAATGAAAGGCCCTTCAGTGTTATATTGAGCCCATCCTCATATACGGTTGCAAGGCATGGACGTTGAACAAACAAGTGCAAAAGAAACTCAAGGCTGCTGAAATGTGGTTCCTTCGGAGAATGCTCCTAATACCTTGGACTCAGAAAACTCGAACGTGACAGTCTTAAAGGAGGTGGATGCAAGACGCTCACTTATCAGCAGAATAAGGAAGCAGCAGGCAACATCAATTGGCCATGTTATCAGAAGACATGGGCTCGAACACCTAGTAACTACAGGAATACTTGAGGGAAATAGAAGCAGAGGAAGGCAAAGAGAGAAGACACTCGACGGAGTGACATCATGGCTTGGGGCACAGAGAGTGACTGACATCTTGTCGACCATCAATGATCGTGAAGCTTGGAAGGGAATGATCGCCAATGCTATGGAGTAAGGCACCAGATGATGATGTAGCCAATAGATTCTTACATGATTTCTACGTCGCTTGTGCTGCAAGTATAAATGTCATTTAATTTTGTTAAAAAGGCTCTCAATTTACTATGTAAGAACTTAATTGAAGGAAAGATAGTATTTCCGCTCAAAGCAATAGCTATTATTATTATTAAGTCGCTATTATTGCACATTACCAAAGCACTTTGGATGAATTAGATGCGTGATTAGTCATTCCAAAATGAACTCTTGGGTGAATGCCAGTGCGTCTGTGAGCTATCACGTACTCCCTATTGAATATCTTGGTCTTATTTAATTGGTGCTGACAAGTAATATAAAACAGTAAATCCATCCGAATACTAGTATCAAATAACATCTTTTTCTTCGCAGCAACTACGTATACCCATGTAAAGATTCAAATCTAATTTTTCCAACTTCAGAGCCATCTCAGCATTGGCCTTTCCTCTTGTATTTCTGCTTTCAGATTCCCTTGAGCTTACATTGTATATACATTGATATTTGGGCAAAATGTCATTATCAACAACAGTTGCAACTTTTAGGATGGTATCGCACCTGAACTGCATCTGTTCAACAATTTAATCTGATATTGATGTTCGATTGTTTTCAAGGAGGCACTGAGAAAAATCCTCACTACCAGAGTAGACGGTGAGGAATTTGTTATTCGTGTCAGAAATTATCAGCCGTGCTAGATATTTTCCGCACAGCCATGAATGAACAATTCCTCAGCAAGAATTTACCGCAAACGGTGAGGATTTTGCAGAGGAATGTTTCATTCGTGGAACTTTGCTCAGCAAAATCCTCACTGTGTGTGCCGGGCTTTACCAAAAGATGCAATGGAAGCAATGGGTGGAACCTTTCGATAATCCTTTTTAAAACTTTGAGTCAAGAGGTCTCCAAAGCTATGAATGTGTCCATGACATGGACAAAGACTTTGTTGAGCACAGTGATATTGACATTCGTTAACATTTTTCATCCATTGAACACATATTTTATAAAGCTGAAAACTTTTTTCATACAATGTCTTATTACATTTGTTGTGGAAAAGACGAAATGTGTAAACTTTCATCTTTCAGCTTGCAATGAACGCTACCTTTTGAGAAACACTGCCAATTATTGGATGCCGCATTAAAAGTTAAGTTTTTTAACGAGCTCCTTGGCGTTCACTAGAGGAAATACTGTATGTCAGTGTATGCCCATTTTAGGCTTTTAGTTAGCTTATTGCTCTAGCTCTAGCCATCAATTGCCTTTTCTCAAAAGCAAATTGTAGAAACAGTGGCAACAAGCCACAATAGATATTTGTGACTACTGTTAACTTTGAATCTCTCCTATCTAATTGTATCCTTATCCTTTCTCTTGCATATTTACATTACAAATAGAGAATGTTGATAAACATGATGAAACAGTAAAAGAAAAAAAGACAAGGCGCAAAAAGGACAAGAAGAGGAAAAAGAAGAAGAAAAAACAGAAGCTTAAACGGAAAGAGTAAGCTTAGTACACTTTACATGGGTTTTGAGAGGATTCTTCCAAATTCAGAAGTAACTGAATATTGTTTGGAATGAAAGCACATTTAGTTTCCAAAGGCCCTAAATTGATTGTTTTGCTTTTCTTAACGGTACCTTTGATGCAGCACATAATGTACAAAAGCTACCGGCACACACACCACGCATCTTTCTTAAACACAAAGATGCTATATTGCCATCATCGGGCGCGGCAAGATTAGTGTATAGTGAATTTGGTCCTGAAACTCAAGTGTTCCCCCAAATATAGGCCAAGGTCTTACATTTGGGATTCTATGTGTATAGTTTGGATTCTATGGAATACATTATTTCCTGAGGAAGCATAAAAAAACAACTGTTTTCCTGTGTTCTGAATGTCTTATTTCATCACAAAAGCTTTGCGCATGTCATGCTAGCTCTATTTTGTTTGATGTCTTTCCATTTACTTTTGTTCTTTTGTGAAGTTTTACACATTAACTTTTGTTTTTTTTCTCTGATTGGACGCAGACTGGTGATTTTGTTGACATACATAAGTCACCTGTTAACCCAAAAAACCCTACGAGTATAAGCCCAGTCGTATGTAAGCACCGGAGTGATGGCCCAGGGAGTGTCTGCCTCACAAGCGGTAGGTCATGTGTTCAAGCTCTGGCCAAGTCATACCAAAGACTTTAAAAATGGTGCTCACTGCCTTCTCATCTGGCGCTCGACATATGAGAATGGAGTGGGAAAGTTAAACATGCGGAGCTACCAGTGGACCAGCCCCCCGCTGCAGCTTTCACTGCATTTGCAGACACGTGGCCAAGGGCTGTAGAAACGGAGATAGGCACTGCCCTATGCGCCATTGGCGCAGGGAAGACTTTTTTGACATATGTAAGCCCCAAAATAGAAGTTTACCAAAAAATGCTTACAAACCTCTATAAGCCCCTGTTGTGGGTATTGTTATTCAGTTTGGGGGATTTTATGGTATGTTGGGTTACTCTTGTTCTAATCGTTTCTTCATCATTTATAGCTAACCAAACTATTGACTTTAAGTTAGACTTAGTGGAATTTTTATTAATTTGTCTTTGTAAGGTCTTACCAGGCAGCACTGTTTTTTTCATTTCAGAAGCAAGCGGAGTAGGAGAGACAAAGATAGTGAGGCTAGTGATAAAAGTTCATCAGGTCCATAATCGTTTTCTTTATTTTGTAGCATGTTCACAGCATTATGTATCCATCGTTGATTTTTGAATGTTAACTCTTGGTATGCGACTTCCATTTGCAGTAAAATACCTTGCAAAATTGAAAACCATGATGTATCTGTTAGATTTGAGGGCAATCTTAACTTATTGTTGTTTACCTATTCGATCTTAATCAGCAATATCTGAGTCTCTAGTGTACAGGAAGTTTATTTACAAAATTCCTTAAGGTTACATACTTTGCGATTGAGATCTAATTTATAAATAGCAAATGGCTTAGATTGTCCCTAAGTTTCAGTTTGGCCCAGTCATTGCAACAACTGCAATGACCCCAAAGAGATGTTTAGGACAGTTCTCTGCATTATCTACCATTCCCACTGTTAATTTCCACAGTCGAGTACTGGACCAGCCAAAAGATATAGCTAGGGCAATTAATGAGCATTTTGTAACTGTAGGCCCCAAACTTGCAAGTAGTATAGGCCAAAAACCTGATGATAACCCTTTGAAATATTTGAAAGGGATTAATGAAAATATGCCAAAATTCCAGTTCACACAGGTCGATACTAACTATATTAAAAAGGCTGCTATGGCTTTAAAAAGTTCAAAATCGTCTGTACCAGGCAAAATTCCAGTAAATTCTTGAAGGATGTAATTGAAGCCATTTGTGAACCTCTGGCAATAGTATTCAATGCACCTTTCGAGGGAAGGACTTTTCCAGACATTTGAGAACTTGCACGTGTCATTCCAATTTTTACATCAGGCCAAAAGTCGAATTTATCAAATTTTTTTAGGCTGATATCAGTTCTCTCTGTGTTCTCCAGGGTACTCGAGAAGGTGGCACATAATCAGATCTATGATTTTTTAGAGCAAATGGCTTATTATCAAAATATCAATTTGGCATTTGGAAATTACACAACACGATAGCTTCAACACTCAATATCACAGAAGCTTGGTACAAACATATTGATGACCGTAAATTAAATGTGAGCATATTTTTGGATCTGAAAAAAGCTTTTGACCATGATATTCTGTTATTGAAGACATCAGCACTTGGCATCTGCGGGAAAACAAATTGCTGGTTCAAAGCATACCTAAAAAATAGAAAGCAATTCTGCTATGTTGAGGGCGAGAAATCACCTGCAAGTAAAATAGATTATTACATTCGTCAGTGGTCTTGCTTTGGGTCCTTACTATTCATTATATACATTAATGATTTTGAACATTGTCTTCAAGGCGCAACTCCCAACATGTGTGCTGATGATCCAAACATAACCTTTTCCTCTAGTGATAGCGCATCTCTGCAAAGGAATATAGATTTTGAGATAGCCAATGTTGCGGAATGGATGAGTCAGAACAAGTTTAGTTTAAATGCGAATAAAAGTGAGATCATGGTCAAAAGTCATTCAAGACACCACAACAGCCTGAATGAACTTATGGAAATTAAATTCAACCAGGAAATAATAGGTAAGGTTACTAAAACCAAAGATGTGGTCTTAGTATAGACGAGTAACTCAGCTGGAAGGATCAATATAAAGAAGTTGAAGATAAGATTAAAAGTGGCATCTCTGCCCTTCAGAGGCTGAAGGACATTCTACCCCAGTCAAAGCTAGCTGCTGTATACCGGGCACTGATTGAGAGCCACCTAAGGTATGGTACCATCATTTGGGGCTGCATTTCAGATTCCAAGCTAGATACAGTAATTACAGTCTAGAGCCAAAAAATTGATCGAAAATGGAAAACACAAGGATGGATGGATCTGTGATTGGCTGCCTGTCAAAAAATTGATAAAATATGATAGGTTAGTCATGACACAAACTCGTTAATGGCAGGTGTTCAGAAAATTTACAAGATAAGTTTGCCTAGAGATCCCAGATCTCAAACTATTCCACCGGAAATAGCCGAGATTTTACCTACCCAAGCCCGACTAGAATTTGCAAAGAATAGTTTCCAATTACCAGGAGCCTTCACATGGAACGATATCCCACAACAACATAGAAGCTACCCCTCTCTGGTTCGCATCAAAAAGGAAATAAAACACCTTTTGAACAGCTGAGATGGGTAGTAGCAAGCAAGCATGACCTCTAGGAAGAGCTGCTGTTTAACTCGCTGATAGGGCATCGTGCCTAAATATCTATTTGTCATTATTATTGTCATATATATCTGGTACACATACAATTATAACTGGTATTACTTTCACATTTTTTTCCACAGTTTCTTCAGTTCCCTTGCCAAATCTTGGTACTTCTGTATCTTTTCCTTTTCTTTTTCATCAACCGTGGAGTCATATGGGACAGCAAAATCAATAATTTGGCACTGGTTGCCTTTCTTATCAACTTATGATCATATCAGATTGTCTTGCTTCAATTACATGGTCTTTCTGTATTGAAAAGTCCCACAGGATTCTGTACTCTTCATTTTCGCATACTGCTTATGGCACATGTTCATACCATTTTGCTTTCCTTTCAAGACCATAGCTACTACATACCTCCCAATATATTTTCTTTCCCATCCAGTCGTGCCTGCATTTTTATTCTTTTTGCGTCATTTTACTACATTCACTTAAAAGGTAATTGATGCTCTCATCTGCTTTGCCGCACATTCTACACCTGCTATCTTCTTGGGACTTATCTATTTTTGCTTTCATTAGATTTGTTCTGGATGCCTGTTCTTGTGCTGCCATTGTAAGGGATTTGGTTTCTCTCTTTAGGGTTCCATCTGTTAACCACAACCATTGGTCTTTATCTGCTAACTCTTCTGTGTGTCTTAGGAACTGTCCATGCAACATTCTCCCTTTCCATTTAATCTTCCGTTCTTTTGGGTCCTTCTCATAAATTCATTTCCTGTTTCCATATCCGTATTCTCATTATCACATCTGGCTGCTACCATCAGTCGCTCTTTGCTTTCTTTGACGTATCTTTGTAGGCCAATATTGGCTAGTTTAACAGTATCTTCAACACACATAAGTTCTCTTCCACCTTCCTTTCTGGGTATATACACCATATCTACATCACTTCGTGGGTGTAGTCCATTTTGCATAGTTAGGAGTTTCCTAGTTCTTCGATCCGTCAATTGAACCTCGGTTTTGTTCAGTTGAGGAAAGCAGCTCAGTATTTCAATACAGGAATAGTCCATGTGCTTATACCCTTAATGATATTACCCCCATTCAACTTTGTCTCTAGAATCTTTCTTACACTTCTCTTGTATTCATTGCCCACTTTTCTTTTCATTTCCTTTTCTTGAACTTCATCTATTTGTAATATACCCAACTACTTGTATCTTTCTCCTTCTTTCAATGATTTAATCACTCTATAATCTGGTAACTTAATTCCATCTGATTTGGTCTTTTCCCCCTTTTCATTATTAACATCGAACACTTTTCAATCCCAAAATCCATGCCGATGTCTTTGCTAAACACCCTAACTGTTTGCACTAGTGAATCAAGTTCTTTCTCGTTCTTTGCATACAGTTTGAGATCATCTATGTATAGCAGATGGTTAATCTTTTCTCCATTCTTTGCAAATTCATACCCATGCTTTGTAGTTGTTAATACACTTATTGAGGGGATGAGTGCTATAACAAAACAGAAGCGGCGATAATGCATCTCCCTGAAATATGCCTCTTTAAATCTTAACCTATCCTAGATGCTCATTAGCACATGTCAATTCTACCCGCCAATCTTTCTTTGTCTTTTTCAAGAAAGTCACTACAGTGTGGTTTACTCCTAGTATATTAAGACACTCTAGAATCCATGCATGAGGCATCATGTCAAAAGCTTTTCTATAATCAATCCATCCCATTGCTAGGTTCTTCTTCTTCACTTTAACCTCTCTCAGTATTATTTTATCTATGTATAACTGGTCTCCTGTCCCTTTGCTCTTCCTTCTACACATCTTTTGTTCCTCAGGTAGAAATTGGTTCTCTTCCAGAAACAAGTAAATTTAATCTGATATCAGATAATAATGCTGTTAATAACTTCCAACACAATGGTAAGCATGTGATAGGCCGATAGTTACTTGCATCTCTTCCCTTTGACTTATCCTTTGTATCAGCATAGTCCGGCCCTTTGTCATCCATGTTGGTGTTTGCCCTTTTAGGCATTCAGCAAAATATTTCTCCAAGTATTAGTGTATTGATTTAAAGCTTTTAGCCAAAGCCCCTGTACACAATCTGGTCCAGGTGCTTTCCAGTTTGGTGCTCTTTCAAGGATCTTCAATATTCGTGATATTCACTTTTCCTTGTCCACGCTCAACATTCATTTTCACTTTAAAATCTTCCAACCACTTGGCCTTTCTGTTCTGTACGATATCTATACTCCACAAGTCAGTCCAGAACTGCTTTGCTTGGTCTCTTTCTGGTATCTCACTTTCAGATTGTATTCCTTCATTGCTGAATCGTTTATAGAATCCAGCTTCATTGTTTTAAAACTGTCTATTTTGTTGGTATTGCTTTATTCGTTGGTTATATCTAGCAATCTTTCCACTTTTGGCTTTAAGTCTCTGTTTCAGTTCCTCCTTCACAATTTGCAATCCTTTCTGTTTCAGCTTATACTTTTTTGCATATGACTCTTTCCTGTAAAAAAGATCGATATTGCAATGGGCAAGGTCAAACTGAGCAACATTACCGAAACCAATAATTTGATTTATTGTGGAGCAGCATTGGTTACAGAAACGCTTGGAATTAATAAAAATAGTAAAAGGAAAAGACAGGAACCGTGGTGGAAACGTAGAGTGGAAGGCCAACTTAGAGATCTTACTCAAATTTCCAAACATCCATCATTTCAAACTCTTTTCAAACTCCATTTATCTCTGTGGGTAGAGGCGTTCTCCAAGGGTTTGCTTGAGCCTATTGACTTTCAACCTATGCATTAACAATTTTATCAACTACATTTCTGCCCAAAAATTTAACCAGTTTGGTTTCTCCATCGGATCTCTCCATCCTGTCCACTGGTTTCAGTTCGCAGATGATGCTGCCGTTATTACTAGTCTTGAGAAGGAATATCAGCTAGTACTGAATCACTTTTCTCGTTGGTGTACTTGGGCAAACATGAACATTCGAGTTGACAAGTGCTCTACTTTTGGAATAAAAAAGGAATCTAATTCATCCATTCAATACCTTCCTAAACTTATTTTAAATCACGAAGTACTTCCTACCATTACCATAGGTGATTAATTTAAATACCTTGGTAGACGTTTCAACTTTTCTATGGATAATCATGATCACATGTCTGAAGTATTAGATCTTTTTTCTAGTTTGAGGAGTAAAATTGACTTTCTTCCTTGCCATCCTAAAAATAAACTTCTTTTATATCATAGATTTGTACTCTCCAAAGTTTCATGGCATTTTACAATTGCTAATCTTGGTAAAACATCGATAGCTGAGAATTTGGACAATCTTGTATCTAGTTATGTTCGCCCATGGTTGGATTTGCCTATCAGTGCCACCCTTAGTTCCCTTGCACTCCCAAAGGCTAAATACGGTATCAATTTGACCTTGCCTTCAACTAAATATTCTCAGTGCCAAACAGCTACTAGGAATGCTCTAAAATCATCTCCCAATTCAGACATTAATATCCTGTGGGCATAGACAAGCTTGGGGTACAATGTTCAGTATGATCAATATCAGAACACAATGCAGGTCCTAAATGCTTTACAAAAGGATAACGAGATGCACATAACCAATGAGCTAAAGTCACAGGGATTCATTATTACTTCTATTCTTACGCATGCAAGTTCTAAAACCCGCAACCTATGGTCCACCGTTCAACAGAGCATGCCAAAAAATATCTTTAACTATTCTATCAAATATTTGAAAAACACCCTTGCAACCAGAAAGAATCTCAGCAAATGGGCCATTTCTCAGTCATCTGCATGCTCCTTCTGCCTTAAAACTGAAACGCTTCAACATGTCGTCTCTAGTTGTACAACCTACCTTGAAGAGGGTAGATATACCTGGCGTCACAATTCTGTCCTTCTCTATCTTGCAAAAACTCTTACATCATTGTCTAAGTGCTCACTATATGTTGACCTGCCTTCATTTCTATCACCAAGCATTATTACCAGGGATTCCCTTAGACCAGATTTTGTAGTGGTTACTGATACTTCTCTTTATATTCTTGAGTTAACTGTTGGATTTGAATCCAATCTTAAAATTGATAGCGATCGAAAGAAATCGAAGTACCACTCTCTCATATCTGACCTCACCCCCACATTTTCTAACATTAAATTTATCAATCTCTCGATGAGTACTCTTGGACTTCTGGGTAAATCATCTGACTCCTTGTTATTATTTTTGGAAGATCTCAAATTTGACAAGCCTTCATCAAAATACACAATTAAAAAGGCCATGAACATATCGATAAGGTGTAGCTATTACATATGCTGTCTCAGAAACAAGCCCTGGGCCAACCTTGCATTATTAGAATTTTAGTCACTGCTTATTATCATTATTTCTCTTTTGTTTGTTTTTCGTATATGCACAATTTGTAGAAGTATAAGTAGTAGAAGTTGTTGTTTTTACCCTTTTGTTGTAATTAAATATGTTTTGTTTTTGACACGTAGACATGGCAAATAGCCAATTATACACTACCTAGCATTAGAGAGGTTATGATTGTATCATAAAATATATTCAATTACATGAAGTTTGAAAAAAAAAATCTGTCCTGGGTATGATTTTAAAGTACATCTGGCTGTGGAGCCTCGATGTGGGAGAATGAGGTTACCCTTTGCCACAACTACTTCCAGGTCACGATTGAGCAAGGTGTAGGACCTGTTTGCTCCCCCCAAGACCATGAAGTTCCGGGTTGGCATCCGGCGGGGTTAGTATGTCGCATGGGCGGGGTGGGCTCTTTAGCCTTGGTTGGCAGCCACCCTAGTAATGGTGTCACAAGAAAAATACCAGTGGTAGTGTCACCTAAACTCACTATCCTTGCAAGAGTGTAGTGTGCATTATCAGAAAATAGCAAATAACGGCGTTAATGAGACCAGAACCAAAGGGGAAGGCCTCTCGCCCGGCAGGTTTCTCATGGCCCAGCAGCATGAGCCCAGTCGTGGTCAAGCTACTGCTAGGAGGATTAGGCAAAAGTGGTCACAGGATGATAACAGGATTGTTATGGAATGTTGTTATCGCAGCAAACCAGGTCATATTGGTTACAGGAAAAGAATGCACAGTATATGGACTAGAAAAGATATGTTCCATGTTACTGAACAAAGGTTATTAGATCAGAAGAATCAAATAATAAAGAAGCAATGGGTTTCCAATTTGGAGTTTGAAGAGAGTAAGCAATCAATTGAAGATGCAGTATATGGACAGATAGAACAGGAGGTTGAGTATGAAAAGAGAAGCGAAGAACGTAGTGATTACATGACTAGTTGTGGTCATGAGGTGCCTAATGGCAATGATCATTTTTATGCTATTGAGGAAGTAAATGATGAAGAGAGGGACTTAATTAAACGTTTAAGTGAGATAAATAAGAGGGAAAGAACTAGATTGCCATCACTGAGAGAATAAGCATTTGTATGTGGTCTGGTATGTGATGATATTTTAACACCTCCGAAATTAGATTGTGATGGACTTCACCAAAAGCGTTCTTTAAGTCAAGTAATGTGATGACAACTGACCTCCGTTTAACCCTGGCATTGTTTATAACAGTCGCCATTTGCGCTGTGTGCTCAAATGTACCACTAAGTTTAGGGAGAAATCCTTTCTGGATTTTATGCTCAATGAAACCATTAGTATTCAAGAATGCAAACATTGAATCACGTATACAGGAAGTAAATATTTTGAGAGGAACACTTTCAAGCGTGATGGGCCTAAAGTTAGCAGGTTTTGGTGTATCACCCTTCTTGTGTATGAGGACAGTGCATGCCTTTTTCCCAACGCATGGAATTTCACCAGATTGCCGAATGATGCGGAATAACTCTGTGATATACGATCGAAGATAAGGACATCGCTTAAATGGAATTATGGAGATTTTATCGATAGGGTAAGGGGAACCAGAGGCTTTCATTCTACGAATGACTTTTGTGATTTGATGATAAGAGGGTGGAGATAAATCGTATGGTTTCGAAGGGTCTGCGAGTGGAGGAATCCAGTCAGGAATTTTGAAACACTTTGATGGATTTATGGGACGAAAGAAGTCTTGAAAATATCTAGTGCAAGCAAAGATATCAAAGGAGGGAGAAGATGAGGTACTGCTCTTAAAATATGATTTGACATAGCCCCTAAAATTCTTTTCAATCAGTTTGTCGTGGTCTCTGGACACATTGTGCTGTTTTGAACAATCTCTTAATTTAGATCTCAAAAGCTTGGCAACAAACCTAATCTCAGCCAAGTCAGCATTACATTTTTTTAGGTTCTTAAGCTGCGTTTGAGGTGCAGACTCGATACAACAAAACGAAAATTGAACGAAGGCCAGGTGGATGAAAATATTAAGAAGCACTTTTGGGGTTTCGTTAAATCTACCTTTAAACAAGGCACATCACTATTACCTTCTTTTGACGTAACCACTTGTACTAATTTCTTTGCTAGAACCTTCAACTCTATTAATCCATTCAAATCTTTTGAAATACCTAGCTGGATTCCTTCCCTTCCCGCCCCTACGGTACTATGTGATCTATCCCCTCCTTCATATAAACAGATAACTAAAGTCGTCCGAAGACTAAAAGCTTCTGGTTCTCCCTGTCCTCTCCATCAAATTTCAATAATCACGTTCAAACGCTGTCCATACCTTAGATCTTATCTAACTGAGGTCTTTCGCATCGTCTGGCTTACTGGGGAAATCCCCAATGCCTGGAAGAGGGCTTGCACTGTTCTTGTGCATAAAAGAGGGGACCAGTCTGACCCTGCTAACTTTAGGCCTATTACTCTAGAATGTACTCCTCTAAAAAATTTTACCTCGTGTTTGCGTGACTCCATGTACGGATTTCTGTCTGCTAATGGGTTTATTGAACATCACATTCAAAAAGGTTTCATGCCTAAACTCTCCGGTATCAATCACATTCCTGATCAAATACAACAGCTCATTAAAAATCTTTATTCTGATTTCTACACTTCTATCCTATCTCAGTGTTTTCATACTCCATTTATCAAAGTTGATCGCGGCGTTCTACAAGGTGATTCCCTTAGCCCACTCACCTTTAACCTTTGCTTCAATACTTTAATTCGATATATAGCAGACCAAAAATTTCAACAATTCGGTTTCACGTTAAATTCTCTGAACCCAACTTACTGGTTTCAGTTTGCAGACTATGCCGCTGTCATTACTGGTCTTGAAAGGGAAAATCAGATACTTCTTAATCATTTTACGCTTTGGTGTAACTGGGCAGGCATGAAGATCAGAGTCGACAAATGCGTCACATTTGGAATTAAGAAATCTGCCACATCCTCAGTCCAGTTCCTTCCAAAGCTTACCTTGAACAACTCATTGGTTCCTACTGTTGAGATTAACAAATCCTTTAAGTATCTCGGGCGCTATTTCAATTTCAACATGGATAATAATGACCATATGTCTACCCTTCTCAGCACAATTAAGGATCTGATGATCAAAACTGATATCCTTCCCTGTCACCCTAAATACAAGCTCTTACTTTACCACCGGTTTGTTCTTTCTAAGCTTTCTTGGCATTTGACTATTGCCGATCTTAGCAAGACTTGGGTTATTGATAATTTAGATAACATCATTACAAGTTATGTAAGGAAGTGGCTTGAACTGCCCATAAGTGCTACTATTAGTTCTCTCATCTTAAACAAGTCTAGATACGGTATCGACCTTATCCTTCCATCTACGAAATTTATCGAATGTCAAACTGTTATACGCAATGCATTAAAATCTTCTCCAAACCTGGATATCAAGACTCTTTGGACTGAGACTAGTTATGGTACAAATCTTCAATACGACCAATTTCAAAAAACTAAGCAAGTTCTCAAGTCTAGTCAACGTGACCACGAAGAGCGAATAAACAACACCCTTTTATCCGAAGGTTTATTTATTTCGTCTGTTATCAAGCATTCATGCCAGAATGTAAAAGGCTTATGGTCAAGTGTCCAGCAAAATTTGCCTAGGAACATTTTCAATTTTTCTGTGAAGTATCTTAATATTACTCTTCCTACTCGTAAAAATCTCTGTAAGTGGGCAGTTTCTCAATCGTCTAATTGCTCCTTTTGCCTCCAGTCAGAAACTTTACAACATGTTGTATCCAGCTGCAAGTCATATCTAGATGAGGGCAGATACACTTGCAAGCACATTCTCGTCACTTAAACAATGCACTGTTTATGCTGATCTACCTTCCTTTCTATCTCCATGCTTGATTACGGGTCATTCTTTGCGTCCAGCCCTTCTTCTTCTTATAGACGAAAAGATACTTTACATCCTTGAGCTTACTCTCGGTTTTGAAACAAATATACAGAACAATAACGATCGTAAAGCTGCCAAATATAGTTCACTGATAAATGATCTTTCTCTTTCTTATAGTAAAGTTGTGTTCGTCAATCCCTCTGTGGGTGCTATTGGAGTTATGGGTTACATTCAATTCTCTTTTATCCTTACTACAAGAGTTACATTTTGATAAGAAAATCACGAAACGAATTATAATGAAAGCCATGAACATCTCTATTCGATCCAGCTATTACTTTTTTGTCGTCGAAACAAGCCTTGGACTAACCCTGAACTTTTAACTATTTAATTTCCCTTTTCCTTCTTTGCTTACTTCCACTGTTTTTGTTTCATTTTGTGCTATGCTCTATACAAGCAAGCCAATTTTACACTGCCATGTACTTGAGAGGTGTATTATTGTATTTAGTTAATGATATATTCAAATGAGAAGTTTAAAACAAAATTATTATTTGTATAGAAAACGTGTATCTACATGCATCCACGTGTTTATTTGTCTTTCGAATCGCCTTTTTCTACCAGTAAACATACAAAATTTACTTCTTCATAAATATCTAATACCCCAAAGAATGTCAAAAAAGTTTATTAAGGTTGAACACTTTTTCACCCATCAGTGCTAGGTAGGCACAGTGGGCCGAGAATGTGATTATGTTTTAATTTGGTGTATCTAGGTCAATTTTTCTCGTACCAGGCAGTATTACCCCTCATTTTAATTGTATAGACTCTCTGAACTACCTATGTGAAGGGGGCATTTGGGTCAAAGTACCCTACTGGAAACTTGCTGCGCCAAGTGCAAAGACGACGTGTAAAGGAGAAAAACGGTCTGAAAAGGTTTGGATTTAACAATAAATGTTGTACTTGTTGTTGAAAAGGTAGCATCGCTTTTTAATCTGATATATAATCAGCCAAAAAAGCCATTTTGTACGGAAATACCCTTATGAAAACAAATAAAAAAGGTTAATGCAAAATTCTGCTTCAAAAATATATGGTAGAATTGCACAAAACTCACTATCTTTGGGCTTGAGATACCGGAATAAAAAGGTTCAAAACCTACCATGTCGCTGTCAAAACAAGCAAAAGAAAAAACTATGAAATGACATACGTAGGGTCGTTAAATTCCCGACTTTTTTCAATTTCCGGGATTCTGAAAATCAGAAGGTTTTTCGAGAATGCCCGGGAAATTTCCTGAAAAAGGAGAAAAATAGAAAATTTCGCCATTCAGTTAACTTTTTGGCTTTTAGTATTGATCTTTAAGAATTGTTTTGCAATAGGAACTCATCTAAAGCAGAATCTCCAACTCTACTACGAATCTTAGAGCAAAAGGACGAATTAACATGAAACTTTTTCACTTTCCACAGAAGTTGGAGGAATTCCTGAGAAGGACTGATATAAAGCTTGTAGATATTTAGGTCTGTCAGTGCCAGTAAAAACATGAGAATTCTTGCTTGATCAGATCTTGTTCAGCCAGTGCAGCATCATCAGAGGCCTCTGGCAATGCCTTCCTAGATTATTCCACATAGTTATCCAACCTTTCTTGAAAAGACCGATTCTTGCTCTGACTTTCCATAACATCACTAAGTATCTCTTCTCTCAACACTTCTGATTCTTTGCCTTCCACTAAATACATTTTACTGATCAATTTTCCATCATAGTCATAAATAGATTTCTTTTTAGTAGGACTTCTAACTTGATCTTCTTTCTTTTCAAGGAATTTTGAATCATATAAATATTCAAGATGAACTAATACTTGATTTCTTCGACTTTTTGTACGGTCATAAAGTGCATCCAACAATTGCTTACTTATTTGTGATTTGGAGCACTGCATTTCAGATATTTTCAATTCCATGATTCTGTCAGAATTCCAGACAGCGATATTTTTCTTGCAAACCATCAAAGCTGCTGGAGGGAGTACCTTCACTGCTTCTAGATCATCATGGCAAGCAGACCACGTTTTATTTGCTTTTGAATTCTCAAAATTCTTTTGGTCATGTCTGCTAAGGAGTACCAACGTGTCTTGCAATTCAAAATCAACTTCAGTTCTTTGTTTAAATTGTTGCTGGACCTCAGCTTGCAAGAAGTTATTATTTTTTTCTGGGGCTTTCTCTAAATATTTTGTAGATTTTTCGAATTCTATTCACTAATTCAAGGTAGTTTCACGAAAGCTCTCCATGACAATTGTCATAAACTTGCAATTCAAAATCCAGCTCATGGTTTGCATTGTCATCTTGATTATGCTCTACGTCACCAGTGTCATTTTCATCCGCGATTCCATCTTTGAAAGCTTGGCTAGGGCTCTGTGGGTACAACAGTCCATGCCCTGAGGCACGTGGGTTTGTCAACAAATGTGCAAAAGCCCCCGCACAAGCGAAAGCTCGCCCGTGCCAACATCATTATTAACCGTGCAATTGCACATCCCAAATAGGAACTATGTTGTCACAACTGCACCACTAGTGACTGTCACTTTTTGGTTTCATAACTCTGTTCTATCTAGTTTTTCTCCTAAATTAAATATTTGACATGCTTCAGCAACAAGAAACTCTCTTTTGCGTATACACAAATCTTGGATTGCGCGTGCAAGTCCAAATAAGCAAGAGCAATCACTCGTGCAAACGAGGGTGCACGTGCGAATTGACGCTCCTGTACCAATTTCTTCCGGGCATAGACTGCTATTCCCTTCTAAATAGTATGCGCCATACATATAACATGCACCAGCTTCGTTTTTCAAGCAAAACCTGACAAAATTGGTGCTCCATCTGTGATAGCAGCACATATTTCTCTTGAGGAATCAATGCCGAATTCATCTAAACGTTTATCAAGAACTTTTACCATGGTTTCTGCTGGCAAAGAAGTATGAACTCTGACTAGCCCAATATTGTGAAATCAAATCGATCAGTAAAATGAACGTGGACATTAAAATATCTTCCATTTTGAATGGATGTGTACTCATCTGTAGAAAAGGAAAATCTGATTCCATTTTGAATTTTTTCATCAATTTCAGACTTGATTTTTGCTTTGGCCACTTTATAGAATCGAAATAGACATGCTCTCACACCCTTATAAGACTTCGGAATACTACCCAAGAGCTTTGAATGATTTTCTAATTCCTCTTCTTGTGGAAATGTGATTGAAGCTAAACCGACCTTCTGCACACACATGACTAACTTCTTCATCTAGAATTGGGTTTTTACTTTAAAAATATGATGGAATGTCCATTTTTCGCTTTTTGACCACTAGAGTCGTATCTTGGAAACTTCTGTGGAAAGTCTCAAAATGTCTGGCAAGTCCACTTGTTGAGGAGCCTCTGGCTTGTAACATTTTTCCGCAGTGTTAACATTTTGCTTCTTCTGTTGTCTAGAGGGTTTCCAAACGCATGCTCCTCCAGTACCCCAAACTGAGACACCTCAGAAGCTTTGTTTCAATAGCTTCCAGAAGCATCACGGTTTCCAGTATATTTTTTGAAGCCAAATATAAAAAGTACAATTTTAACTAATAATGAGAACATCTTGCATTCATTTTTGGCGAACAAAATGAATAAATTATACATGAGTGAGTAACCATTAGACAGTATTTAAACTTTGAGCAAAAATCTCTCGAATTTTTCAATTTTTGATTCAATGAACTCTCGATATAACGAACTATTGTCCATTTCCTTTTGACATTCATTATATCGAGATTCTACTGTACATAGTATATTGCCTATGCTAACGATTTGAAACGTCAAGATTTCTATTTCTTCATTTATTTGGCATGAACATTTAGAATATAAAGAAGCCAGAAAAGCACCAGGATGCCAAACAGATTTTTATAAGCCAAATGGTTTCCAAAATACAACAAAATCGCAAAATTTGGCCTAAAAAGAACCAATCTGATATTCAGCTTTTTGCCGTCTACCAATGTATTGCTGCGTGGCTGTAGTTGTTCTGGCTAATGATTACAAACATGCTCAACTCAGCCTTACAGACGAATCTAACAAATAAAGGTTTCTTTATTCATTTTGTAGAGTGATTATCACCATCTGTCAGTATAAGAAAGATTTTTCTGACTGTCTTAGTGGTCTACCTCTTAAGGGAGCTGATATAGCCCATTGATCCCGATTCGATATTTGCAAAAATACCTTGAAAACTGTGCAGTATGTTGTTCATTTGAACGTAATGCAAATCAAGAGAAGCAAAAACATCTGAATTCCGTACGCGTCTTTGAAAAGAAACAGGCACTCCCTCTATTATTGATTTATCTGAAAGGAAAGTATTCAGTACAACATGCTTGTCAGGGACTGGCTATTGCATACTTTTAGAAAGAACTTAAACGCAACAAAACAACAACAAAGTATCATGACACTAGATCATACAAATGTCAAGAAATCATTAGGGAATCAGCACATTGTAAAAATTTATCTCATGTTTTAAACTAAATACTTAGCTCCCTTGTCCTTACTAAATTCCTAAATTAAGGGAAACGTTATCCTTTTCTTGTTGTGGTGTACTTCATGTAGTGGTTACACTGAATGGTGGTAGTTTTAGTAGAGTATTTTTAAAGGTGTGTGACCATTTGCCATTCATATATTGAAGAACTATAAGGACACACGCCTTTTTGCTTTTGAAAGTGATTTTCTTGGCACTTATGTTTTTCTAAGCATTCTCTTCAGGCTGCCCCTTTCTTTTCAGATGTCATAACTTATTGGTTAAATTGTTTTGCAGGCTCTGAAAAAGACGTTAAAGAAGATGATGATCAAGACTATGATTGGGTGGAAAAAGCTGGTACGTAGTTTTTATTTTGCAGAAATCATACATATCCTTAAATAATATCTACCTATTCGAGAAATTATATATCCTTACATATTATATAACCTTATGGAGAAACCATGTATCCTTGAAATATCCTTTTGTTTTATGGATGAATAGTGTAGCTGATTGCTATTATTTGGAACTATTATATCTTAGAAAGTCCGTGCAAAGATTTTTTTGTCTCGTCCTTCCTAACAATAGTGTGTCATTGCCATAACAGGAAGGTTTATTTCTGTATATAAAATAGACAAATTCCTTGTTGCTTCATCATCGATATGCTGAACTACCAAATTGAATTGCTTTACAGCAGTTTTTCCTAGTTGCCAAAGTATTAGTATGGTGGCCAGCCTCGTTCTCTGGCTCGTTTGGATGTATGACTTGAGCCTCAGACAACCTTCCACTGTTGAGGACCACTCTAATATTGGTTACAAGGAGACATAAGTGATTTACGTAGGCAATCGCCCTCGCAAGCGCCCTCGCACGCGTTCTCACAGTCTTATTTACATGTGGTGCGATTGACCACCCTCGCAAAACCTTGATTAAGCCCTCAACAGTTCTGGCTCAGTTCGTTCCCAGATCCATAACTTTTATGTTCTTGGCGCTTCTGGGGAATGCCTACAATGCAGAAACATTTATCGCCTAATTACCCTCCTAAGCTGATTTGTGCGTCCTTTATACCGCCCCTGTGAAAATTTTTCTACGGACAGAAAAGCTTTCTAGGGCAGCTATCGGTCCTAGTTATTAGTAGCCTCTTATTAATCAATTATTTTCTAGATTCGATGAATATCACACTAGGCCCTCTACCTGTTGTGATTGCTGAAGTGCAAGAACCGGGATTGAAGGAGTATGTTTTTTTATAATTTATGAATATTTATGTAGACACAGGTAGAGTAATTTGTGGATTTCGACGACACTACATCTTCTTTTCGTAACTAGCATTCGCCCAACTATCTCTGAACCTATCTACCTGTCTCACTGTTTCTCTCTGTCTACCTGTATTATTTTTTGCCTGTATGTTGATCTGCTTTTCTATCTGCTATCTATTTATCTGGCTTCCTATTTTTTGTCTATCATATATCCATTATCGTGCAGTAATATACCTGTATGCTTTAATATTTGTTGTTTTTCACCAACTTATTGGGGTTCTTAAATTTGATCCATAACAGATATATAGAATTACAGTTCTATTAGTTAAGTGCTAAAAATAACACTGGTCACAATTTTTTTACCCAAACAGTTAATGGGTAAAGGTAACAATCGCTTGGCATTTTTTTTCACGCTGATTTTGAAACTCAATTCCTTGTTACCATAGCACATCAGATTTTCTCGCCGACTGCAATGCCTACTTTCGTTTTGGTATGCGGTGGTCCATAAAGGATGTCCGCACAATTTCGCCGACTTTTCACCCTTGTTCATGCCTATCGACTTCTCGCTTAGCACTTTCCCTCCCCCTGTCCGCGCGGGCACAGCTTGTAACCCTTTTCTTAAGTACAGAGACTTATTGGAGCTTCCCCATCTTTCATTACTATAAAAGGCTACACCGTTGAAATACTGGTCTTGATTCCTTCTTATACTTCGATTTTAGGGCTATTTTATAGTTTTTATTCAGCTGACATGCGATGTACCAAGCTAGGACGTTATTTGCGTAGTTACTAGCTATTATAAGAACATGAGACTCAGAAGGATAAGATCTTTAGAAAGTCTCAAAGCATACCACAAGTCTCAATTTCCAATGCTTAGCTTTCTTGCATCCCAACCTCTCTATAACCTCATAGTCATATTTGGAATATGAACGATAGAGTATATATTCGATTTTGCAAGATTAACAAAGATAGGGTAACCCGTTTTAGCCAGTCTCTTAGCCAGCAAATTGAGCTTAGCTTGGAGACTAATATACAGCTAAATGATACTCTACATATTGCTGTATGGATGCTATTATTGTATGGGTAGCTGCTTCAGGAAGAAACATGAAAATAAAAGGTAGGAGGCATTAGTGTTCCTTCACGAAGTTAGAGGCATCAGCATAACTAATTAGATTGCGTTTATAGATCAATAGATAGTGTTTATTTGGAACAAAAGCTCGTGCTTGCATTAAGTAGGCTTACTTTTCTGGATCTAATTTTGTTGTGTATCATTAAGTGCCAAAACCACGAAATCCGACTCTAGTTCTATGAACACGTAGAACCGAATGTATGAGCTTAATTATTCAAGTATAACTTCGACCAAAGTAAATAAACGCGAGGGTGCACAGCTGTTTTAGTATGGGTGGTAAAAACGCTCCAAAACATGTGAAATTGGCCTAAATTTAGCTTCGAAAGCCTTTTGTTGATGAATTCGCAGCCTTCTATTGGCTGAGACAGTAAGGAGAATTTGATTGTGAGCAAAGGTATTAACCAATCAAGATTTGAACGCTATGTTAAGTTTGACATACTTTTCGAAACCATTGAGTTCTCATTACTATTCGCGTATAATACCCGGCTATAAATTTTCGAAAAAATGAAATCACTGATCTCAAAGAAGGACTGGATCGAGCAACTAGTGTTCAAAACCTACTGCCAAGTTTATGCGCGGTCGCCATGTTAGATGAGACCACTGTCCAATAGTTCACTCTAATACAATGCTGATGCGATGCTTACTATGAACGAAATGGAAGTGAAAGGTTTGACTTGTGATTGAAATAGTAGAATTAGGACCGAAATTTGCTCATTTTTTAGAGTGCAAAGTATCAGGATTGGATTTTATGTATATTTTTACGGCATTTTCTAGGCCATAATGTTGAGGAGAAATGTTGAGGTAACGTTACATCTAGGTGAAATAGTAGAGATTGGTGCTACAGAATATCTACTCTTAGTGTAAAATTTGAAAGCGGAACTTTTGGCATTGTACCCTAGGAGGAAGTAAATGGTATTAAATCTTGGGGTATATTTTAGACTATTTCAAGTGAGGGGGACTGCCTATGCGAAGGAAAAGTGGCATGACTGTGCAAAATGGATGTGTAGTTAGTTGCCTTGTACTATAAATGAGACAATTAAACCTTTCTTCGCGAAATTAGGAATTTTGTATAGAGGGAAAACCTGAAAATTAGCTCAGAAATATGTCTCTTAGCAAGTAAAGTTGTGGTCGCACAAAATTGTTGACCAGTGTAATCAAGTTTTTGATGGACAACAGTATTGCTCTTTCTGGGCAATTTAGACTGTTAAAATGTGTAAGATTCTTCTTATTATTGCTCGCTCTTATTGCCTCTGACTTTTAGATTTTGTGTAGTTCGACGATTCAATTACATGTTCTTTACACTCTCATGTCAAAAAATATACAGAGTATGTGTTGAAAGGCGCCTTTTGCTTATGTAGCAGGTTTTTCCGAATAGTTGCCTTCTTGCTTAGACATTTGACGCGAGGTTTGCATTTAAAGGAGCCCTAGCTAATATCGGAAATCAGTTAAATAAACATCTTAACTGGATCTTTATAATTCGTCATGTTTTCCAGATACAATACTTATTTTCTGCTTGTTCTAGCTATGGTCATGCACTACTGCCAGGTGAAGGTGATGCGATGGCTGAATATGTGAAAATGGGTAAGCGTATTCCTCGTCGTGGTGAAATTGGCCTAACAAGCAACGAAATAGAAACTTTTGAAACAGCAGGGTATGTAATGAGTGGCAGTAGGCATCGAAGAATGGAAGCGGTACGTTTGAGGAAAGAAAACCAAGTGTATAGCGCTGATGAAAAGTAAGTTTCCTCTGTTGGTTAGAAGAATGATTTCAAGCAATGACGTAATTAGTAACTTTTAGAAGTTATTTTGAATTTATTTGGGAACTATCCAGTTAGTGAAATGGATGCAAACCCTGAATATCTTTTATAAGTATCATGTCTCGTTTTATTCAATAAGAAACGAATCAGTTGATCAAGTTGAGAAAGTCCTATGGTGGTCTTCCCAGTAGTTGAGATGAAATGGCCTTAATCTGGGCCTTTTCACATCAACTTTCCGACTTGCCATTTTTTTGTCTACTTAAAGCTATGCAACTGTTTTCAAGCCTAAGTTTACTTTTCTGCCTCCTGACGAGTTACTTTAGAGCAGGCCTTCCCAACTAGAATTTGCTCAGTACCACTTTGGTAAAGTTAGCAAACAAGAATTGCCACAGTTAAAAGGTATTCCTGCTTACTGAAGTCCCTCTATCTCATTGTTAAGGATAATGAAAATGGGGTGTCACAAATGTATGAGTTTTGAGCTCGGGATAAACACTCCCAGATAGATTATCCAAAGGTTAGTGATATAATGATCCATTCAATGTCACGACTTTCACATTGCCGGTGGCTTATTTTTGCTTTGAAAGCAGCGCAAAATTCGACCATTAATTTTGAATTCTACAAAACAGTGTTCCAGATTTTGTTCAGGATCTTTTCCAGCTTTTTGTATTACCATTTTGACAATCCTCACAAAAGTTGCTGGATGGGTCGAAATGTCGAATGGGGAGTGTATCGAAAACGCATTGCGTGTGCACAAGTCTTTTCATTGTGACACATATCTGTCACAATAAAAAGAAATAGCAATTTTTTGCAATTTCATTCATATCAAGATAACTAGTGTTTGCTAAGAGATGAAGGAACAGGCAATACATTATTTCCTTTGAAGAAGGACCTGCAACAACACTAGCAATTTTTTTTGAAAAAATGCAATTTAGAAGAAGTAAGTCCAAAAAAGCTGCATCACTTGCGTCACACTTTTTCTTCACATTCCTTACTCTCCGCTTCTTTCATGCAAAGTTCCCTCTTTTTGTGTCCCAGGAAAAAATGAAAGCCAAGCAATGAGGCATAGTACCCATTATTTTCTGAGACTTGAGATGTATAACAACCAATAAAAACAGGTATTATCTAATGTTTTGAATTTGGAAATTGACCTCCAGTTCTGTTTTATATGGAATGGGCTTAATTTGTTCCTACTATCTCTTTTTTTGAAGTGCACTTGCTGTACGTGACTTCACATGACCATGACCAAATACGCCCTGAGTGGCATGTGGCCCACTAGTTTTGGAGGCCTGCTCTAGAGCACCACATAATTGAGGGAGGTGAGAATAAACGAGGTTGGAAAATTTACTGTATAGTAATTATTAGGAGGTTGGAGTGTATGGAGTAGGGCTGTGCAACCAAGACCGATTATTCGATATTCAATTACCAGTTTTAGTATTCGGTCAACGGACTCTCTGACCGATTATTCGGGAGGAGTCAAATTAGTCGATTTATCAGGAGGAGTCAAATTTTTCGATTATCCAGGTGTGGTCAAATGCTTCGATTATTTGGGTGTAGTCACATACAACGGTTAGTGTCAAAAAATTCGATTCTCTGGTTGAAGTGCAAACAATCTGGCTGTTACTATGTCAATAATCAATCGAACGGCTCTTTATAATGCTTCTTCACAGCGGCCAAACAGACAGTTGTTTCGCATTGGTTTTGCAAGGAGTTCGCTCATAAGAAACTTTGTCCAAGAAACGCCATATATCTGACCACCCTATGGTGGAATCAACTTAAATTATGACTGCACCCATATTAACGAATAATTGATTATTCGATAAATATCAGACAGAATAACCGAATAGTGAAATCAAAAGATATGGACAGCCCTAGTATGGAGGGGCCGATAAAAATAGATGCCATGTATACTTCGATGCGCTACTTTCACACTTGCTGGTATACGCTGAGAAGCAATTTGAAGATGAGACTAAAGACAATTGTTTATTTGACTAAATAATCCTCAGAGGAAACTCAATATCAATTATGAAATTCTTAAAAAATAATAATTAGGGGCTCGAAAAAGAATGGGATAGGGTTTGGACAAAATTCTTGATAAAACTTGTGAGAAAAGCTGGAGATGAACATGCCTCCAACTGAACAGAACACGAACTTCATAATCAAACAACGCAGCAGAATAGAGAGCACAAAACAACAGGAGCTCAACTTAAACAAAAAGGCACAATGTCAAAATGTCAATGAATCAAATGAATCAATAGTTCATGTCTCTTAATAATTCTAACAATCAGGGGATGATTATTCGGTACTCATGAGTACTTTCCTCAAATATTTCATTCGCCCAACCTCTGCTCTCATAGCAACCTATTTCCTAGTTAGCAAATTCTAGTCATAATGCCCATTTTTTAGGGATGCAAGTCTCACCAACAACTCATTATGGCTTCTATTTCTTTCGAAATTGCTTTTATAAAGTTACAGGAATTATTGCAAAACCACTGAACTTTATGTACCTATCCAGATTGTTTTCAACTGCCAATTTTCCACTATCTTCCTTTTTTACAAACGGGATTCTTTGTCCATGTGAGTTCTGTCCTTTCAAACAGCTTTCCTATCTATTACACTTCTACTTTCAAGCTTTTGAAACTTTTATTCGCTCCAATAATTTTTCTCTCACTTCTCGCTTCTAAATGCGCTGTTCCTGTACTGAAGGGGTTTGCAAACGGTGCGTTTCCCTGGATTAACTCACGATGATAGATTTGCAATCAGAGCAATTTTTCCCTGTTATTGTTGCTTGCTTCGCCATCTCAGTGTCGGTTCTTATCTATCTATTAGCCATGTTCGTTTGGATGGAGGGTGAGCAGTGGTTTGCTTTTCCTCTTTTTTTCCTACTAATAACAGTCTTTTACCACAGCACGAAAAAGCTGCAACATTAGTTTGACATACTGAAAGCTTTTTTCGTCGGACAGTCATCAGACTATGAAAACGTCGGATAATGACCTAAAGGTTACCCGAAATATATATCCAGATGCAGTTCATGCGTTAGGATGCGTCTAATTGGCCACTTCGTATATGTAAAAAGAACAATTCTGAAATTAATTGTGAGTCGGCCTTAGGACAACACCTTATTGCTAATCCAGAATGCGCCAAAACATATAAAGACGACAATTTTCGGATCATTGGGCATGCAAGATCGTCTTTTCATTTAAGTGTTTTGGAATCTGTTTACATCAAGACTCAAAAACCAGTCTTGTGTAGACAAAAAGAGTTTGTTTTCTCATTGGGACTCTTTAAGTAAACCATGTTAATAGGTCCTAATTGGTCACACTTGGGGCCAATGAGACGCATCCTAACGCATGAACTGCATCTGGATATGTATTTCGGTTTACCTTTAGGTCATTATCCGACGTTTTCATACTCTGATGAGTGTCAGATGAAAAAAGCTTTAAGCATGTCAAAATAATGTTGCCGCTTTTTCGTGCTGTGGTAAAGTTCTGTAGTATCAATAGACTATTTAATACCAGTTTTTTTGTATGAACTTAACCCTCTGCGCCTCTATGGATATGGCTGCTAGTCTAGTGAAGTACTTTAAATTGTGATCTCTCCTATGTGTGTAACCTCTCTCTTCGACACCAAGAATCCATTCATTCAAAAGCTCTACAGTTAATGATTGACTTCAATGCAAATTGTCGCTGTGGACTCTTTCCTATTTGTGGCAATTATGAAATAAATTGGATGATGAGAACAGAATTTAAACCTTAACCAAAGCAAGAGATGAGCTTTTATTGGTATCAGGGTTCATACTCAATGTGTGGATCAAAATCCCCTGACTATTCCCTGACTTTTCCCTGACTGGTACTCAAAATACCAACTTTTTCCCTGAACCCCATTTCACATATTTACAAAAAAAATAAAGAAAATGGAGCCTAGTAGATAGGCCATGCACATTATACTTGTTATTTTACAAAGCAAAGCGTAAAGTTCACACTTCGCATTGCTGATGATAATTAGACCAATGACTTTACGAACCGAGGGGCAATTCACTGATTATAATTTCGTGCGCTTTGTAGAATAATCGCAAAATAGTCTTTAATCTTTAATCTCAAAATTTTCAACCAAGTGATGCAGATGAAGGCGTTTCATTAAAACCAGTTGATGTGCCATCCACTTGCGGCTACGTCGCTGCAAAAAATTATGTGGCAACTATTGCCGAACGCATGATTAGAAACAGTGAAAACCATTCATTTTGTATCCCGGTTAAGGAAATTGAAGCAGTCCTTCCACGTTGGCATACGCTGATGTCGTTCTATGTCATTTGAGTATTCAATGAAAAACGTGATTTTACTTGATTATCAAGAACGATAAGCATTGGCACCATGTTCAGGTTGTCCTAAAAACTTTTTAATTTTCCCTCGTTTAATTAAATCGAAAAAACAGCATATGCAATTTTTCATCGAATGTTATCTGAGTCAAATTCTGAGGATATGTCAAATCAACTGTTAGCAAAGCAGTGTCATTAAAATTTTTAGGATGAATGACAATGATTCATTTTAACAATGAGGATGAATGAATGAGAGACAGGTTGGGGGCTAAGGGATTGCACAGCTTTTTTCAAAATCCAAATTTTTGTTGTCGAAATAATCAAGATGCATGACACTATACTTTATGTTCAACACTGTGACAAAATGAAAATAATCCCAACATAATCTCAAACTAACCTTGAAATAATCTTTCAATCACAAAATAATCCCATGAGATTAATAATCTCGTACACTTTTGTGGTAGTGCTTTGCCCCTCGTTGCGAACAACCATGCCAATAGTTAAGTAAAATGATATGATGACTAAATAATTTGTTTTCCTCGACTTTTTCCTGACTTTGATAAAAATTATTGAAAATTCCCTGACCATTCCAGGTTTTCCCTGACTTTTCGTAAAAAGGCCTATTTTCCAGGTTTTCCAGGTATTACAGGATTGCCTTAACATAATATTAAGAATTGCTATGGTGACAATGACTCGTGTTCATTTTACATTGAACTACATGGGCGTAGTCATGTGACCTTTAATTAATTAGACTTTTATGCTAGTTTTGTTGACCTCGTGGTCTGATTATGTTCGTTCGTTACATTGCTCGCTTTTAGGCTATAATCTTAACAGGTTATGGGCCCAGATAACGTGTTTCTGTTGTTCATCCTCGTGTGTTAGTTTTCTGTCTTATTCGTTAAAAGTTAACGATGGCGACGTCGATTGAGGATGGTGGTTTCAAAGTCGAGAAACCCACCGGTGAGAATTACTACGCGTGGAAGTTCCAAATGAAAATGGCTCTCATAGGAAAGGATTTATGGGTAATCGTAACCGGAGAGGAAGTATTGAATGAGGATACTTCACAAGCTGATCGAAGGAAATTCCAGAGGAGAAGTAAGGGCCTGATTACGTGGGTGAGTTGACCCGTGTCTGGCTCGTGTCTGGCTCTGTGACCTAACTCGACTCCCTGGTCAAATCCTTATTGACAGCTATGTCGCAATTACCTGAAGTGAGGCAACCCGGCAAGGCGGGTTAACTCGCTTTTTGAAAGTGGGTCAACCCGGTAAAACGGGTTAACCCTTCTCATGTAATATCGCAAACGTGTCAGCTTCGGGTTCACCCACTGCATACGGATGTGTTTTGACCATTTCTATGGCTTTAATCATGAATAATATAGGTGATATGGTTGCTGTATGCTCGAACAAATTTACTGGGACTTCGAAAATGGTGGAAACTTTGATAAATTCATTGATTGACTTCACGTTTAGAATAGAGCCTTTGCAAATGGTATTTTGGCGGTGATAAACAATGTCAACACGAAGGGAAACAATGGAAAATGGCATGAATCAACACAATATCAATGTTCTGACATTTGTTCTAGGAATATTCAAGCGCGAACTAAGCGAAAATGGCTGTGGATAGTAAAAAACAAGCATTTGAATTGTTTTCAATCGGATTCAGCCGGGTTGGCTGAAGGTCACAGCCGAGGCAAAAGCGGGTCAAGCACCCCACGTAATCTCGAAAGTTTGGCGAGTCAGAGCCGAGTTACCAGAGGGTCAACTCGCCCACGTAATCAGGCCCTAATATGGCCTTGGCGACAATTTGTTTATCAGTTGTTGCGAATATTCAAATTTACGTTCGTTCTGCGGCAAATGCTAAGGAAGCATGGGAGAATCTAGAAAAGCATTTCGAGAAAAAGTCACTCTCTCAGAAGATATACTACCGACGTAAACTCTATTCCGCAAGATTGGACAAAGGGGTTAGTATGCTTGAGCATGTAAATTACTTGCAAACGCTTTCTGATCATTTAGAAGCCGTGGGAGACCCCATAGCGGAGAAGGACCTCGTTATAATTTTGATTAGCAGTTTGACGGAAGAATTCAGTCATTTGATAACTGCATTGGAAACAATAGCCGAAGATAGATTAACGTGGACATACGTTCGGGATAGAGTAATACACGAGTACGAGAAACTTCATGGCGTAAGTGGTGGCACCATGAAAGCTCCTAAGCATGATAATGCATTGATTGCCCGTAGAAATGAAAGTAAAAGCTG
>WIPJ01000172.1:222308-252149 GCA_018155075.1 Cassiopea andromeda
AATGACCTAAAGTGACATGCTTTTTAGTCTCTATTGATAATTTGCGATATTTTCTTCATGAATCACACCATGTGTGACATGTTATAAAACGAGTTGCCATAAAGGATTTATTTTACGGAGCTAAAAGTATGGCGAACTGACTTGATGGTACTAGTGAATGGTTGCGACAGGTTTTATTACTTTTACATATTGCAATTGAAATTAATTAGCAAATGGATGGATTAGAATGTGAAGAAGGATCTTCGTTCCCAGAAGATGAAAGCAATGAAAATATCATCAATAGTAAACTAACTTCAGCAAAAAGATGTGCACCTCCAACCAAAAGGAAAAAGAAACAGCAAACATTTTGTCAAAGCTGGTTAACTGTTCCTGAATCCTTAACTAATTTTAACTAATTTTAGGATAAATTTTTTGGCCTCAAGGTGGAAGGAAATTGGAAGGAAATTTTGGGAAGGAAATTTAAGGAAATAATGTCAAAGCTGGAAGGAAATTTTATTTTTCAAAGTGGAAGCACTGGACAGAAGTGGCATGATGAATTATATGCGCCTCCACAGCCCTCGTAGCATAAAGCTTGCAGATAACAGTATTTTACAGGCCTACGGTAAAGGGGATGTCAAGGTTTATGTTTATAATGATCAGAAGAAAATTTGTCTGGTTCTGAAGGAGGTTCTATTCGTTCCTGATATAAAGAAGAAATTGTTGTCACTGTCAACTGTAACAGAAAGGGGTGCTACAGTTAACTTCAACAAGACAAACTGCACAATAATCATTGATGGAAAGGTGTTATCAATCGGACACAGAGATGGCAAGTTATACAGATTGAATGCTGAGAAAAATAATACAGCGTGCGTTTATTCACTGGAAGGCGAAAGTAGCAATATGCAGCTGTGGCATTTTCGTTATGGGCACCTTAGTTACAACAATCTTAAGCACTTAAAGGAAGCCTCAATGGTGAATGGATTGCAATTCAGTTCCAAAGACAAAGCAGACTCATTTTGTGAAGGATGTGCTAAAGGGAAGCAGAGTCGTGAAGCATTTCCTAAGAAAAGTCAGCATAAAGCAACACAGCCAATGGAATTAATTCACAGTGATGTTGGTATTGTCAATATAGATTCAGTGGGAGGATCGCGGTACTACGTGACTTTTATAGATGATTTTTTTCAAGCTATACCTTTGTATACTTTATGAAGAGTAAAAGTGATGTCTTGGCAAAATTCAAGGAATTTGTATTGCTGATGGAAAATCTTACAGAGAAGAAGGTAAAAACACTCCGCTCAGATAATGGGGGTGAGTACACATCGATTGAGTTTCAACAGTTTTGTACTGAGCAGGTATCAAGAGGGAATTAACTGTTCCAATGACCCCTGAGCAAAATGGTAAAGCAGAGCGGATGAACCGTACAATTATTGAGAGTACTAGATCTATGTTGCATCATGCTGAAATGCCATTGAAATTTTGGGCAGAAGCTCTGAATACTGTTGTTTATTTGCGTAATAGAAGTCCAACAACAGCTTTAGATGGTATGACACCGTATGAATGTTTTCATGGAGAAAAGCCTGATGTGAGCAATTTGAGAGTTTTTGGGTGCAAAGCATTTGTGCACGTTCCTAAAGAAAGGCGCAGCAAGTTAGAAGGAAAGTCAGTTAAGTGCATATTTGTGGGCTACCCAAGTACAAGCAAAGGCTTTAAGGTTTATGATGTAGAAAACGATAAGATGTTTATTAGCCGTGATGCAAAATTTTTTGAAAATGACTTTCTTCATAGTGACTCAAAAAACTCGCAAAATTTGTTTGACTTGTCAATTGTGCTTACTGAAGATGTTCATGATGTGCAAAATGAAGAATTAAAAAACAAGGTTGCTACAAGAAAATCCACAAGGAAAAGGGCTGTTCTAGAGAGATTCGGGACAATCACTGGTGACTGGTGGGAAAATGAGGATATTGGTTGTACACTAGCCACCTTGGATAGTATTGAACCAAGAAGTTTAAATGAAGCATTAAATGGCCCAAATGCAAGTATGTGGAGAAAATGCAGCTGAAAATGAATATCAATCACTTTTGAACAATGATACTTGGGAACTTGTTGATTTACCTCCTGGCAAAAATGTTATTGGCTGTAAATGGGTGCTTAAACTAAAGAATGCTGACGGAAGCATAAGTCGGTATAACGCTAGACTAGTAGCTCAAGGTTACTCACAAAAAGAAGGACTTGCAAAGCAGAGATTTCAAGAATTGCGTGAACAATTGGGAGTTGAATCTTTGAGGTGATTTATAATGAACACTCGTCAAGTGGGAGTATTAAGAATTGCTATGGTGACAATGACTCATGTTCATTTTACATTGAACTACATGGGCGTAGTCATGTGACCTTTAATTAATTAGACTTTTATGCTAGTTTTGTTGACCTCGTGGTCTGATTATGTTCGTTCGTTACATTGCTCGCTTTTAGGCTATAATCTTAACACATAAAGCTTGGAAATTTCCTTTCCTTCTAAAACTGCAATTCGTATGACACCTCAGCCTACTACCTCTTTCAGGAGTACCTGGTTAACCACCTCAAATCTCTTCAATTTTCCAGAATTTTGTCTATTTTCCGGTGGCTATGGGGGCAAAACAGAAATTTCAAAAACTTTATGCTGTCATCAAAATGATTTTGGAGGTCAGACAGATTGACATGTTTCCACAACAAGCCGTGGAAAAGGACCGTCTAATGGTATTGGGGTCACAATTTAATGGAAAGCGACGAGAGCCAGTCTCCAGTGCCCTTATGATGACCAAATTTTTGACACCATGCAAGCTGTTCGAGTTCATTCAATTAAGCCTGCATGGCATCATGCCAAGATCCTTAGCAAAGATGAGTTCGTTCATGCTCAATTTTTGAAGCAGAAACGGTAGCTGGGACATGAAAATTCCATAGTTTTACGCTGTTAAACAGATCAACAATTGAAGCTAGAATCTACAACTGTAGTAAAAAGTCAAGATCTGTTATCAAAATGCAGCAAAACGTTTCTAAGGAGATAGGTAATTGCCGAGTAATTTGAGGATATTTTTTTCCTAGAACATGATAGATTTTGCAGGTTTGCTCATGTACATTAGGTTGCTGTTGAAAGAAAATAAATCCTAATAATATTTCTACATTGCATGGCCCTAGTTCTTCATTTGTCCATCCAAGGTGACAAGATTTACTTTTAGTTGATATCAGTGATATTCTCTCAACATTTAACTTAAATAATGTTAGCTTGCAGCGATAAAAATAGCCATAGTTAGTACTTGGGGCTCAAAAGTATTGCACAGGTTTCTCGGTTTCATAATGCGGATATGTGTCAGCAAAAGATGATGCGCATATCACATCGCTTCGTATCGGCAATGTCTCAGTAGTTATGAATTGAAACAAGTATTTGTTAAAGCCTGAATCAATTAGCTAGAAAAATATTAAGGAAGCCCTTGAATGACTTCAAAAAACTACTATATATCGATATTTTATCGCATGACCTCTCATCGTTGCGATTTCTTTCATGCGACTTTGAATCGAATTTTGTTCATAAAGTTCAGAGGAAAATTCTTTAATTTTTGAACAGGTCTTCAGAGAATGAAAGAACTCATTATTTTAGTTTCTTTAATAAAAATTATAAATTTCTCACAGCATTTAAGTTGTGACTGCTGCTTGTCTGTAGAAGCACAACAATACCACCCTGTTCACTGCATAATCGTCTGAAAAGTAAATGCCCTTTAGTCTTTCTAAACATTTTAGCAGATAATTTCAAAACGTTTTCATGGAGAACTCAATTCAATCTTAAGAAATATTATTTTGCATTCTATCAGGTGAATATTGCCATTAGGCCCAATGCATCCCCAAAGCATAAATGTTCTGAATTCATAAAATTGGACAGTAAATGATTTTGTATGGTATATTTCTTCAGGTGAACAACAAGCAAAATCCCCTCCCCTGTTATTTTTAGGCCAAAACAGTATTCACCTAACAACAAAACCAGTAACCACTGGTCTAGCTTCCTATTCCACTGTAGACAGTAGCTTCTGTGCTTTTACGATAAATACTTTTCTCTCCCTTTTTGAGATATATTACACAATGCTTGAGAAGAATATACCTTACCAAAGCTGCCAGATAGTTTTGGACTAGGATGACGTTGATTCTTAATCTCATTTAAGCATTATCACAACATTTTAAGACTTTTACTATTTTCAAGTGAGAAAGACTGTTTTCCCTCAATATCTTGACAAGAAGTTGCTCTTCACAAGACAATTCTTTTGACCTAGGCACGCTTCTCTGCTAGCTGTTTGAAAAGCAAAAGAGATGAAAATCTTGATTCATTGTGCTTGAAATCTCAAGCCAGCACATTTACCTGTATTTTGGCGCCAAAATCGTGGTCATAGGGAATATGATAATGAAGTAAACCACATGGTTATGGACAACCTGTGGAAAAGTCTTGATTTAGTGGCAGCCATTTCATTCAATCTGTACAATGCTTTTGATCCCCAAGTGTACTTATGCTTCAAAGTTTCAGGTTAGTGGTTGTCTAAATTGGTGACTGCGGGATGTTAGACGAAGGCTAGCTGCTAAGCCCAAGCTCACTCCACACTGAAATTCTCAGAGAAGATGCACCAAATCTACATCTGAACTTCCATGAAAAAATATTTTTAATTGTTTGATTGCTGCCTGGGCTGGGTCAAGATCAAAAGAAAGCAACAAGTTGTAATGCAGTTAATTTAGCTTTTGTGTTCTTAAATGAAATAGTTGATCTTTTCTCATCGTGGCTCTTCTGTTGAAGTTTATAATTCAGCTGCAGTTTCCAAGAAGCGTTTGGGTAGATTCTACTGAATTTTCAAAGTTTCAAAGCATTACCTCAGATATTGCTATTTCTCAGTTACAGTTGACATAGAATGTCTATTTTCGTTTGGTCGTTTTTGCGACTTTCATCAGAGGACTGCATTCACAAATGTTTGGCCATACGCCCGGCGCTATTTAGATGTTGGCATTTTATCAAAGGGCTGTGTTCATTGCCAAGTTCCTTAGAAGAAGCGTGCTAGTGAATTGAGATTTGTTGACTTTTGGTGTCTGCATGAAAGTGATGAAATTGTCTAATTCTTCTCCTTAGGCGAGCATTAGCGATGTTCAACCGAGAAGAGCGGTCAAAGCGAGAGAATAAAGTCTTGGCAGATTTCCGAGAGCTTGTTCATAAAAAAGTTAGGAGGCAGTGAAAATTTGAAAGCTTTAGACATGCCCAAAGGTATTATATCTTATAAACTCTCTTTTTCTTTTACTGGTTTTGCTCAATTGGTCACAGTGACCATGAAACTGGAAGCCTACTGCCAATCTACGTTCTCAGTCAAAGTTATCGCTAATACAAATAGACTTTCGCTGATTGGGCTAAATTTCATTAAAATTGTTGCAGATTAAATAACCATATGCTTAAATGACATTTGTGTTAATTCGTGATTTGTAAGCTTGACTAAGCATGTGCATGAACTACACGTCTTTTTATAATAAGAAAATCATTATTTTGCATGAGCCTCAATTTCTTAACATTTCCCGAAATTGAGCCTGTGATTTTCTTAAATTTTTCTTAACTTTTACTGAAATAAACTGGCTAGAGTGGTTTACACTTTCGCTAATAATATTGTACACTTGAATTTGAATTCCATCTTTAACATTTTGAATGCAATAACGACGAAATACTGCTTTTCGGCCTATAAAAACACTTCATTTTGGAAATTGAGCCTCGTGATTTTCTTACGATTTTCTTAAGATTTTGACGAGCCTCATTTTCTTATAAACTTGTTTCTTATAAAAAAACGTGTAGTGTTTTGGTAACTGTTGCCGTTACTAAGAAGTAGCAGTACAAGAGCTACTATCTTAGCGTATTTCTCTTGTTTGCCTGACTGAATTTATTTCAAGATGCTTCGCAAGCAATGGTAACTTCGATTGCATTAATTCTTGGCAGCATTTTTGTACCCCTCAATCAAAGTTGCTTCATAACCTTCAAACTTGTTTGTCAGCAAAATAAACCATTTATGTTAATTTTGTTACAGTTTCGTAAGTAATTCTAGCAATTCAATGTAGCCTTTCAGTATTTCTTTATAGGGAATGTATTGATTCATGAGCAGCAGATTTGATTTGGTGCTAAAGGACAATTCCATTTGGTGCTAAAGGACAATTCCCCTTGGAGCAGTAATTGTCGATGGAGCTCATCTCATGTGAAAGTCCCCTGCACTCAACATTCTACATTCGACCATTGAATTCTGGCAAGTCCATAAGCATTAGCAGATTTTAAGTTAAACGAACTCTCAAAAGATGAAAATGTTCAAACAATTGTACATTATGAATCGATTTAGTAATAAATTTCAATGATTTGTTCTTGTTTTTAATCGCCACACCTTATTTAAAGTTCTGTGGTAGGTACAATCAATGGTTGTTCATTACTTTGCATGCTGGAGCCGTGATTAACATACGACTGTACTTGATTCACTGGGGAAATATCTTGAAAGAATTCAGAACGATTGACTGCTGGTGCCACTCTTCCCCAGGCAATCTTTGGGGGTATGCTGTGGTCTCGAATGTGGAACTTGAAGTGCTGTCTAAAGAATTTCCATACAGCTTTGCAAAGTTTGTTGCTTTGAAGAGTGTACTTTTGACGCATATTTTCACCCTCGCGATATATTCTTAGCCACATCACTTTTGCTTCGTAGCCAGCGTTCCATATCTCAGTCCATTTGAAGACTTCCGTGATAGTTTTATCTTGGTAGATTGTAATTCCCATTGGAGCAATAGCTAAAGATAAGTTTTTGAGACTTGGTTGAGCATCAGAGCGTATGGGGTATGGCTCAATGTCATATTGAACCACTGGGATACTCCTTTGAATAAGCCTCGCTTCTGCCAACTGCCCATCCATACCTGATAGGTTGTATAATATCTGCAATATAAATAGAGGAAGTTTTATGTGGAGCGTAGTGCATTTGCTAAACATTATCTCAGGTATAATTTGATGGTAGTATAGCTAACCATTTGCCAACAGAATTATTATAGATATAGATATCAAGTGCGATGCTAAATTAGTAGCAAAAACAACGCCACAAGAAGTAATTTCTTGGGCAGTTAATTGCAGAAATTATCCAGCAGTTGTCGAGAATCATAACCTGTTCTAAAATTATAATTGTACTAGCTTAACTACCTATTCGACATTAGAAGTTTCGGTGAAAGTATCAAATCTGAAATCCCTGATAGATTTTGTACTGGTAGTAGTAGCCCAATGACCTCAAGCCATTGCAATCCAAATTAAAACAGGTGCTTGTTTTATTGTTCTTTTTGTTTTCATTATTGTGCTACCCTTTGAAGTTTATGTCTCAATACCCTAGACCTTCTTTAGCTTAGGAACCTCAATCATCTTTCAATATCAACTCGATGTGTTATTGCCCCATATAAGGCTAGTATCACTAGCGAAGTTTCCATTGAGCAGATGGGTCGTCATGAGTATTATAGTCATTTGGATGTGGTGATGAAGTCTTGATCACACCAAACCTACAGCAGCTAAGTTATTCTGCAGAAACCAATGTACACACCTCTAATATTCTTGCTTCAAATTCTGCAGAACTATGTTGTAAATGAATGAAGAATGATCTGTGTTTGAGCAAGTAACTATCACTGCTAGAGACTAAAATAGAAGAGATAACGGAGATAAATGCAAAGCATTAAAACCTCCTCCAGGTTAAGACAATTTATTAATCATGGTGACTAATTGCATGAGGTCAAATCAAGTCACTTATAGAAAGAGGTGGCAAGTTAGAGAAAAACTAGATTTTTTCGATCTCTGTAAACATTGTAGCTGCTAAGAAACCTTTGACAGTCAAAATTCTCAATACAAATAATTTAAGGTGGATACTATTAGGGAACTGCGGGGCAAACAAGACACATGAGTAAATATTCTACATTTGCTCAGCCAGGAACAGGTGGATAAAAGAAGTCAGCATTCGTGTACTTTCTTTAATACATAAGGTATACAACAACAAATTCAATTCTCCACAGCAATTTCATAATTTGAAAATTTCACCTATTTTTGCAAGAGGTCTACCGTTTCATTTTGTACCACATGTGTAGCAAGATGTGACTTTTCATAAATCTATGTTCATAGCTCTTCCAAACAGGCATGTACTATCAGCCTAAGTGGGATGTTTTCTTTATGTGTTTTGAGCAAGCCACGAATGTATGGTTTGTCCAAACTGCAGGTACTAGTTATATCTAAAACTGGCTTCAGAGGCGGGTGCAGGAAACATTTCATCCAACATTTTTCAGCAATGCTCTAATAATTTAGAGAGCTAAATGACTACACTCAGGGAACAAAGGTATGGAAACAATGGGCCTAAAAATGCAGTTTCAAAAATGGCGTATAAAACTGTTCGAAACGTTTGAGCTGTTTCCCCATGGAACGAAAGAAACATTTTCAATTATTCTTTTGCAGTTTACAGAAACTGAAAAAAATAAGTGCACTGAAGATTGTGAATTGTCGGGCTAGCAGAAACAGCATTATTGCATTAGTGTTTAGTTACCCATCCTATTTTAAAATTGGAAATTAAATCGGATTCAAAAGGTTTGCAATATTAAGCGATTTCAAAATACTTTCAACTAAGAGTTTCAATAGAGAAACAAAGGGCATGTGGCCGTCTAATAATTTACTGAATAGGTGAGAACAAGTTGTGTACAAATTATAGAAAAACGAGACTTTTACAACTGGTAAGATGTAAAATCTGCAGTCTCAGAGTACTTTTCCCTCAAAGCAACCACCAATATGTTTTTCGAAAATAATCCAATGCAGCTTATGAAGTAAAAATTGCTTCAAAACACTATTCAACCGCTGTTAGATAATGCTGGCAAAACAAAAAATCTAGCATTAAAAAAAGATTCTTCGTAGTAGGATTTGATGTACTTAGGTCATTGTTACATTTTGCCCCATGTTAATGACAAGAAAAAAGATAAAATATATAAAACTGTGTATTTGATCGTGTTGCTATGTTACAAGCAATAGGAATTTATGCAGACTCAAAGAATATTGAAGGTTGCAGCTCAATAAAATAGCATCATTTTCGTGAAAATTAGAAAAATACTTCATGGACGTGATCTTAGTCTTGGCAAATTGTTATTCTAATCACCAATGACTCCGTGCAAAATCACTTTGTTCTCAACAGCATTTCGTTACCACAGAAACAGCGACTGAAAGGCTATAAGAGTGAGTTCAATTTACATGCCAGGGACTGAGCTGAATATTTTATCCAACAAAGATAACGACAATTTATTTTTATGAGACAAGAAGTGTCACGTTTTGCCCCGTGTCGCATTTTGCCCCCACATCAACCTACTTTATGAAAATCCGGGATACAATCAAAATTATTCTCTCAACCAAGCCTTAAATATCATTTGTTGTCTTTCATAAAAAAGCAAAATTATTTCCCAAGCTTCGAGTTTCTTTACTTGTTCCTGAAATGAGGCTGAGATTTTCTCATTAAGATTTCCTTTTCTTAAATATGCTCCTTAATCTCAATATGCTTGCAAAGAAATATGTAATATGTTGTACCAGGATAACCTACCAGTGCAATGTATACTGTTGTCATTAGGGCCATATTCCTTTCTTTAAATCTATCGGATTTTGGCCTTACAAAATATCGTATAATCATTTTAGTCGAAAAAAGACCATTCTAACCTGCACCTTCTGCTTGCAATATAAATGCGCATAGTTCTGCGCGCTGCTTTTGACTTGTTATTAACCTGTCCTCAATCACATCCTTCCTTAATTGTAAGAACATGAGATACTGCGTAATTTCTTCTTGAAGAAGGCTTGGGTCGCGTGGTAGATATTGCATTCCAAAGTGTATTTGATACGGCGGATCTAGATGTCTTATTTGAGGCCATATTTTCTTCTTGAGATTTAACCATTTTCTTTGTCTATCTGACAAATAGAATAGGCCAAAGTAATCTTTTTCAACGACATTGAACATCTGCAGCAAATTTTCAACAAGCTCGACTGCTTTTGAAGGTTTATAGATAGATCTTGCAATGGTTGTCCCATCGAGAAGTCCCACCTGGATTGCTTTGTAGCTTGATCCAAATTTAAGATCATTCATTTTCGCTTGAGTTGATTGTGTAAGAAACAGTAGTGGAATTCTGGCCCAAAGTTTTACATTTTCTATGTGAAGTCATTAAATAAAGATTACTGGTATGTCCTGTGGCTTCGTATGAAGAGAACCTAGAATACTGCATTCATTTTCTATGTTTTTGTGAATATCAGCACCAGCCAGACTTTGTCGGGAATCCCCAATTGCGCCTGCGTCGTTTCTATTAATCATTCTTGTTTACAGGCTATGTTAGGTCGCTTACTGCGTGCAGTTTACTTACGTAGATGTTACGTTGAGTCTCACTATGAGACTCCATATAGGAACATTAATAATCTTTTTGTAGTACTTTAGATAAACAATTAGTCCAATAGAATGCAATAACTCGTGTTTTTCTTATACTATTTTCGTAATTCCTCATTTATTATTATATAAGTGGTAACACAATCTTGACAGCAGAGTAGTACAAAAGTAGTGTGGCATAGTACGAAAGGGTAAGAGAGAGTACGAGTAGGAGAGATTCTCGCATCAGTGTATGCCCTTGATGGAAAAAATTGTGAGAACTTACGTTGGCGTTTCCCTGGAGTTATTCTAACCATTTATCATCGAATTAGCGTTTGATTAGAAAATTGAGGTCCCACAGGCGTTGCTAAAACACCAAGAATTTAGAGGCTTTACAAAGCAGGCCCATTCAAACACCTATTTTGATTTAAGAACTCTTACGTATGACAAGTTTCTAGCTAGTATCTACTTGTAATTATGCCATCCGAAATCTAGCAAGCTGAGTCTTTTGAAGCCTGCAACTTCTAGAAAAGTTAAATTCCCTGCACATTTATTTCATGGTAGAAATATTGATATTCTGCTTGGTGTCTAGCTTGTAGCGCGTTGTGCCTTCTCGCCACAGCAAGAACGGGCTTCTTTTTTGCTGCCACTTTCATTGTGATATCAGCTACATCAATAGTGCTATGGCACAGATAGAAATTTCCACGGGAAACATTGGTATCTAAATAAGAAAAGAACTTGTCAAGTCTTGCGTCAGATTATAAATTTTGACGATAAAACTTGAGAATTTGGCATATAAACAAGGCAATTTAGAATTCAGGAAAATATGTTTTTAAAATGAATTAGAGTAAGGATGGGTAAAATTCGCAGTAACCCCGCTGGTGGTCAATTAAGCATAACACTCACCACGTTTATAGTAAAAGAACGGTTCTTTTGCCCCCAGAATCGATGATTCAATTGCTGTATTTGTCACCACTTGTGTAACATGCTCCCGAAATCTAGTAAAGCCACAAAAGCCAATTCAATTTATTAAGCCATTCATTTTCAGGGCTTTAGAATATATGGGTCCCATGCAGAAACTGCACAGGGTAATCGACATATACTAGTCACGATGGACCATTTCACCAAGTAGTGTAAGGCATTCCCCACCAAAGACCAAAAGGCATGAACTTTTGCAAAAATCCTTGTTTATCAAGTCTTCTCACACTTTAGGCCACCAGCAGTGCTACATTCAGAACAGGGATGAACTTTTTGATAGTAAACCTGTACAAGAGATATATTGGATATTGGATACCAAGAAATCCCGTACAACTGCCTATCACCCAAAAAGTGGTAGGCAAGTGCAGAGACATAAGCCTACCCTGCAAGAAATTATTGCAAAACTTGGTCTTAGAACCAATGTGATTTGGATAGGAGAGTAGACAGGCAGGATTTGGATGTAACACAAGCGTGCATACATTAATAGAACTCTCTCCCTATGACAGGTGTGACCAATCAGTGAGAGGCTAAGAGCCGCATTCTTTATAATGATACCGCAAAGAGCCACATCAAATTCATGGGGACACATAAGCATCGCCCCTATCCTTTCCCCGCACAATGAAATCTCCTATTGAATTCAAGCTAAGTAAACATACATAAGAAACATGGACTTCCATAAGAGTGTAACAGCCACATGAAACAAGGCAAAGAGCCGCGGGTTGTTCACCGCTGCCATGAGTTTGTCTTTGGTCGTTCCCTTGCATGCATATAAAACCCATTGACTCAGTCGGAAGATGGTCAACATTTGCGGAATGCTATTCAGATAGCTAATTCTCTGACAAGACAGCAGTTACACAAGTTTGAAGAGCAGCAGTGTACTTCCTATGATAGAGGTAACCAGGAGCGTTGTGGATCCAAAAATGAGGCAGGACAAATTCTGATGACTTGGGTGCCCGAAGTGCATTCCATGCAAAACGCATGCCCGAGATTTACATATTGACCTTTGTTTTTATGCCAATGGAATATTAAATAGAAAACGATTCGAATAGGAATACCACCAAAATTGGGGAAAGATGGAGCAAAAGGGAGGCACATGTTGTATAATGGAAAACAGCCTCACTGCAGCCATGGTGAGTTCGACAAATGGGACGCAATTGTTAAGAGTCTGTAACCATGGAAAGGTTTGGTAGCCATGCGGGAACAATGAAAAGGAATCTATGGGTCTGGGGGCTTGCACCCAGAAAGATCTTATGAGGTAACACGCTCTAAAGCCCCAGGAAGCGCCCATTTACAAAATATATGTATTTTCATCATGGGTCGTTATGCTGAGTAGAAAAGTCTGGTCCCTCAATCCGATTTTGTTGAAGTTTGAAGACTTAGAACGAGCAAGAAAGAAGCTATCCTAACATTTCCTGTTTGCTGTTGTACGTCAACGCTAACAGCAAAACAATCTAAGACGGGGACAGCGGAAAGGGGTTAGAGGAGAGCAAGGGGATCAAAGGTGTCCTTTTTTAAGTACAATAGCGTGCTTTTCAACCGTTAATATTATGCAAAATGGATCAAGTTACGGATGATAGGATCAAGTTACGGATGATAGGATCAAGTTACGGATGATAGGTTTGTGAGAAGTGGAGGTACAAGGAAATCAAAGATCATAGTGCATTTTGCGATGCATGTTACCTCCCTAGTAGTAAGCAGAATTTGGTTGGAAAAGAGAAGTATTGTCATGATTGCGAGAAAAAGCCCCTGCCAATGGATATGACAAGAATGTCCCTAAGAGGTGCCTTCGGAGCCATTAGTTTCTCATATCGCTTTCCTCGCCTATGGTAGTCTGTGTCCTTTTGCTAATGCTGGCCCCCTTGTGCTACTGTCGTTCCGGCATCCTTAATCTTAGGCTAGTAATCGGAGAAAAGAGCATAGTCTACACCAGATATTCGATTTAGTACAGAAAAATTATCAAACACCAAATATGTATTATGGAACAAGGATGCAATTTGCTCTTAATTTTAGCACAATTTGTTTGTCTACAAAGCAAGGCAAATGAATTCTGCATTCATAACACTAGATCTGAAAGCAGTGGCGTAACAAAGATACTCAGAGCCCCCAGGAATTCAGTAAGATTGGGGCTCTATGCTAAGTTTTGGCTCCAAATAGAATAAAACACCTTGCCTCTTGAATACTTCTGTGAAGCTCCTTCAAGAGCTTACGGATGCTTAGGATTTGTCCCAACTTCAACACACATCGGTCACGCCACTGCCTGAGAGAGGCCTACCGGAAAATCTCTAGTCACCTTTTGAAAGTAGTCAAGCAGTCCCGTTGCACCATCCAAACTTTGGAAGCTTGGCAGGAAATGGGAAGGGCCGCACAACATTTTTTCCAGGAAGGGGACTACACACACTTTCGGTCTAATGCAGGAAGGTCTATTGTAGCTTACCACTATCAGCTTATGTCCCTTACCATTGAACCAGTGCCAATCAGTTCAGAGGTGTCACAGGTGGAGCAGCAACAACAGATTGAGGCACCGTTATCAGAAAGGAGCTGTTTAGTTTCCATACTACTCGACCTGATGACGTCAGTGATGATAGTTCGGTAAACATCGATGAAAGCAACGAAAATTTTGATCTCGCTTTTCGTACCACCTTAATCGTTGATTCACCATTAAATTTTTGACTGTGTTGGACATTTTGAAACACAACTGGATAGTAGACATTGAGATTCAAATTTGCTTATATGGATGGTGCAAACTATAAACTAACTCGATGATACGTCACCTAGTTATGTAGTTGTTTGTGACAGTTTGTGCGAAGCAGTCATGTGACGGGTTCGTATCCCGTTTTATCCCGAGAAGGATGACGAAGTAGGAAAACACCGAGATGAATTAAAAACAATCCATTCTTCAACAAAACTCATAGCAACACACACAACACAACTGTTCTCTCTACTATATATTTAAATCAACCTCAAAACGAGGCTAGCAATAGTTTTTAATAGTATATAACGTCACAGTCATCACAAAATGCATTGCCTAAGCACCCTAGGCATCTTCCGCAAGACAGAGCACGTTTCTTGCAACCGTCACTTTCCAAAAGTAAAGTGCAAAGAATAGACGTCATGAACTCTTTAATTTGTCAGGGCAGAGCAACTCTTAATAACAACAACCATCAGGATTTTATATTCTTTCAGCGAAGTCTGTTTCACAGCACTATATTTTAGACCTGACTTTAAATTTTAAACTACTCGTGCCCTCGAAATCATAGAGAGTTATTGCTATATCAAAAAGTCTTTGTATTTTGTAGATCGACAAGATCTCTTTAATCCAAGGTGCTAGGTGACTTGTTTACGCTTGAAAACTTTTCTACCTTTACTTATCGGAATCCCATTATTAAATGTAGTAAGAGACAATTGACCTTTTGCTCATGTTTAAAAAGAAAGAAGAAATGCATAACTGTAGAACCCTACATTCTAATGAAGGTATGCGAACACTTTCACAAATTTTTTTCTCCTAAATTTGGTTGACAACTTTTCTTTGCATTCCAGCCACTCATGGCAGGTGGTCACATGCTTTTTCATAGTGACATGGATGTCATCAATAAATCAATCACCGTGCTTGGCGAGGGCTGCATGCTCTTTCACAGTGCCATGTGCAGTCGTGTTGTCGAAGAAATGACATTAAACTACATCCGATAGTAAGTCTTAGAAGGGGAACCAGCCTTTTACAAATGACTGTCTATGGTGCAAATTGACTAGTAACACATACAGATAAAGGCCAAATTAAACTTTTAAATAGAAACAGATCAACATTAAACATCCAGAATTGAAAGAATAAGTGAAACAAGGATAGGAAAAGGCCAAATCAACAGCTCTTTGAAAGGAAGGCTTCGTTTGAAGAAACTTGACAAATTATATCAACTAAAGCAGATGATCTTTCTAAATCGAGTTCTTTCGAGATATAAAAATTGCACAGAGCATGGTCAGATTGCAGTGCCCGTAAGGTATATTGCACATACACATTCAACACAATCACTTTTAGAATATGCATTTCCTTCTGCATATGCTTACGCAGAAATTGTGGTATGCGTGTCTGTAAGTATGAAGCAATCAGCATGCACATGAGAACGAAGGGGCACGTGCCTCCCCATTTTCACAATATTTCATGCTCAGTGCCTAGTTGCAGATTGGAGGATCAGCTCTTCATTGTTTGTGAGAGTGCCTCCCCGAGAGGATCGGGTCCCCAGTCTAGCTATCCATTAATCTTTCCTGGCCTGGCTCGCCCCATCCACATTAAAAGTCAGACTTCGTTTTATCCTACGAAATAGCCTTTTAAATTACTCTTCAAAGTGTCTATACAGTCATAAGGCCACAATGAATTAGGAGAACGTGCAGTTACACTATACAAACTTTAATTATGTGGGCGCAGTCAATGGGTGTGGCGCTATTTTCCATAATGTGCCAATGTCATAATTCTCTCTGGATCAGCCCCTGGTTAAAGCATACATAAGGCTATACATATTCAAATTTCTTTACAATCACATAAGAAACATTATAACACTATAAATTTGAAATTTGGTAATGACTTTCTAGTATTTGTTCCACTTCATTGACCACAAAACATGCCATTTGTATGGTCCACAACTTCATGAAACCTTATCCAATTTGGACAAAATAAAGTTGCCAGGAATCAGGATGAAAAGTTCTCTCTGCACATTAACTTTAAAACAAAATCTAAGATATTGCGTTACATTACCTGGATCAGTTCTCATGGAACGACTCTGTGCACAAGGAACCAAGATGATCCTATACCATTTTTATATGCAATCATAGCATCAGAAGGCCTTCTTGGTGCCTTTCTTACAAACATCACTACCTTTCTTTCAAAATACCTTCCATGATAGGATTGCTGGTAAATTGTGGAAAAGTCAGCAAGACTCAACTTTCTTTTCAGAATAGCAGCATATATTAAATTATATTATAGATTTCCTAATCCAAATGGGTCATCCTGAAGGTAGCAAGCAACTAGTAAAATGGTTCCAGAAGAGCAGTGGAGGGCTTTTTAAATTCCCAAATCTGTTTAGATTAGTATCTGTGATAATTCTCTCTGTTTGCACAGCATATTTTTGAAAGCAATGGGCACATGACAGTTACCTTGTTTTTGATGTTGTTGTTATAGTTGGTTGTGATGATTGAGTTGTTTATTTTGCTGAAGATCATTGTATACCCCTTGTCTTTCTTACCTGTAATACCTAGGTAGAAATACTTTGCCATTATTATGACTTATGATTTTAGAGATACAAAAGCAATGCTATTATGAGCTGAATTCTGATTGCAACAAACTAACATGACTCTATAAAGTGGTAATTTAGAAAATTTATCAGAGAGGCTGTTATTTTTTGAATGCAATTTGACTACTTCATTTTTTTAGCTACCATGGGACTGGTGTTATCTTCTGTTGAAAAGGATGGAGTATCAAGCAGTTGATAAATTCATGGTGTTAGGCTTAATTGTAACTCAGGAATAGTTGTTATGGAGGACCATTTTCCCTGGCAGCTGTTTATTAGCAATTAGAATTAAAACAAAGGAAGCCAATTTCTTGTTGTATGAGATCACTCTGCAAAGTTTTTCTTATTTCGGAATTAGCATTTGTCGCAACAACTTCTTTCCATCTTTTGCAATTACTGCCATTCAGCAAAGAGTGCAAGAGAATAAACTTGACTCACTTTGGTCATCCTTTTTGTGCTCATTTTGTGATTCTGTTATTATTAAGACAGTTAAATCTTTTTTGACTCGCATCTTCGACTGCAGTTTCAATGCTCGATATTCAGTGATGGTGCAGTGAAAAGCAAAATTTACCTCTGGAATAAAGCTAACTTCAATCAGATTAGCAACATGCTCCAGGCTTATGAGAGTCATTTCAATCAGGTTTTCAATTCTTCAACTCCATTTGATATCACGCGGGAGTCGTTTAACTCAAATTGCAAAAATAGTATCGAAAAAAATATATATACCAACGATATTATCCTCATCTCATTTTAATCAACCATGGATCAATAATACTATCAAAAAACTTGCAAAAAGAAGACAACGTCAATTCAAAAGAAGGAAAAGGTGCAAAAAGAGAAGGATTGGTACAAACAGTTAAAAAAAGCAACAAAAAATCGATTGGAAAAAGGCTTTCAACAGTTACGTAGGAGCATGATTGCTCCTGATATAAATACGAAGCCCAACAAGTTCTGGTTGTTCATTAAAAGTAAGAACTGTGATGCCTTGAGAGTTGCATCACTGAGGGTTGATAATGGTCTAGCATACACTGATAATTCATCTAAGGCAGATATATATATATATAACAGACAATTTGAATCTGTATTCAATAAAGAAACAAGCCACACAAGTTTTGCTGACATAGGAGTAAATGCCACTCAAAGTTTATTATTAATTGCAGTGTCTAATGATTGAGTATTGTAGTAGCTAAAAACCTTAATATACATAAAGCATCGGGTTCAGATGAGGTCCTTGCCCGACTTTTCAAAGAATATGCACCACTGATAGCTCCTACCCCAAAAAAGATCTATCAAAACTCTATTGACCAAGGTTCCATTTCCGAAGACTGGAGAAAAGCAAACGTTACCCACCTCTATTCAAAAAATGAGACAGATCCAATGCTGGCAATTATTGCCCTATTACCTTAACATGCATCACGTGCAAAATCCTTGAGCATATCATCTGATCCAAAATAATGTACCACTTTCAGAGCCTTAACCTGTTATCAAATGCTCAGCACAGTTTTAGGAGAAAAAGGTCATGCGATTCCCAGTTGATCCTTGTAATAAATGAGTTAGCCAAGTCTCTAAACAATCGTGATCAAATTGATGTTATTCTGTTAGACGTCCACAAAGCATTCAAAAAATTCCCCCAAGAAAAGATATTGGTCAAGCTACAACAGTATGCTATAAGAGGGCAGTTACACAGGTGAATTAGAAGTTTTCTACCAAATAGATCTCAGACAGTGGTCACCCCTGGGGGTCCCACAAGGATTCGTGACAGGCCCTATTCACTTTACCATTTTTATCAAGGATTTGCCCAGAGTTGCTGACTGTCAAGTATGACTCTTTGCTGATGATTGCATTGTCTATAGACCTGTAGGAAAGAGTGAGGGTGCTGAGTACCTCCAAGCTGATATACATAGCTTGATAAGCTGGGCAGGGGAATGGGTATTTTTTTTCGTCCAGAAAAGTATGAACTGTTAAGAGTAGCAAACAAAAAGCAGCTTTTAACTTCTGAGTGCAAAATGGCTGAACACTTGCAAGAACTATTTGAACTGTCGAGAACAAGAACTATCTTGGGGTAACACTGCAAAAAATCGGAACTGGAATAAACAGGTACAAAATGTAACAATGAAAGCAAGCAAAATCGTAAACCTCAACTTTTATCATGAATGACGTAATGTTGAAACCAGTGAAAATTGTTGCTGTGGAGGAACAGGTTTTGGTGCATGATATAGATCACCAACCGTAGTTGCCGGAATTGTTACTTCATTATTATTTTACTTCGACGTGCTAAGTATTTGTTCCCACAACTCAGAGTAGACATATTCAACTGAAAATGCGCTGTCATTATGATGTTCTTGGAGTTGAGCGCAATGCAAGTGCAGATGACCTGAAGCGGGCGTATAGACGACTCGCACTACAATTTCACCCAGACAAAAATCCAAATAGCATCGAGGAGAGCACGGAAAAGTTTCGTGCAGTCCAGCAGGCCTACGAGATTTTGAGCGACCCAAAGGAGAGAGCATTTTATGATAAGCACAGAGAAGCGATTCTTAAGGGTGGTGAAGACATCGTAGACAATGAACTGGATTTAATGAAGTATTTTGACCCGGCAGTGTACAAGGGCTTTAACTCTGATCCAGAAGGTTTTTATTCAGTTTACAGTTGGGTTTTCAAAAAGGTATATGAAGAAGATGAACCATACAGGGATGAAGGAGATATTTCAGTTTGCCCAGATTTTGGGACGGCTGACACCTTGTATGAAGATGGGGTTAGAGATTTCTACAACTACTGGCAAAGTTATTGTACACTGAAAAGCTATGTTTGGCATGAAAAGTATGATATCAGGCAAGCTGCAAATAGACCAACTTTGAGACTTATGGAGAAAGAAAATAAGAAGTTGAGAGATGCAGCAAGAAGGAATAGAAATGAAGAAGTCAGAGCTTTGGCAGCATTTGTAAAGAAAAGAGACAGACGAGTCCGCACTTACATAAAGCAGCGTGAAGAGAAGGATAGGGCTCTTAAAGAAGCATCAGAGAAAAAGAGAATAGAGCAAATTAAGGAAAACCAGAAGCTGCTTGAAGAGTATGAAGACCAAGAATGGATGTCATTTGCCAATATGCAAAGAGATCTGGATGAGATTGAATCTCATTTCAAAGACAAATCAAGCAGTGATTCTGACAGTGTTGAAGATGTTCACAGATTTTATTGTGTAGCTTGTGACAAAAGTTTTAAATCAGAAAAAGCATTAGCAAACCATGAAAAATCAAAAAAGCATAGAGACAATGTTGATTTGATTAAGCAAGAAATGGAAAACCATTTGATTACTGTTGTGAATACACAAGCGAATGCAGACCTTGCTGGAGAAGAATCACTCACTAGTATGGATGCAGAAGATTCCACTTTTGCAGGAGTAAGAAGTGAAGCTGGTCATGAAATAATAGAAGTGACTCAGAAAGATGTAGATGAAAAAAAGGTTGAACTAAGTGAGGTAAAGAGACCTTATCATCACCTTGACAGTGTGTCATTGCCATTAAATTTTGTAAATTTAGAAATAAAAAGGCATTCAAAAGGGGAAGACATGGCACTAGATATTGATAAGTGGAGTGACTCACTTTCCAAAGAAGAGAGGAGCAAGTTGAATTATTGCTCTAGTGGTGATGATAATCAAGGCTCAGCTGAGGATGAAATTGAAATAGATATTGCAGTTGGTGGAACTGGAGAAGATCCAATAGGTTTGGAGAAGATGGAAGCTTATATGGCAGGAGAGTTGAATGCAAGATTAGGGAAATCTGCACAGGATTCTTTGAATCTTCCTCGCAAAGCATCCAGTAGGAAGAAATTAAAGGAAAAGAGGGAGAATTTTAAGCGTGGCAGTAGCTTTGATTCTCAAGAACATAATGAACAGGATGTAGCAAATTTTAAAGTAACTGATGATCAATTCAAATTTGCCCATCTAGGGCAATCCAAGCTGAGTGATTCAATGAAAATAAACAAAAAGAAAGTTGGCCAAAATCCCAAGAAAAAGAAACACTTAAAGAAGATTTCCGAGTCGTCATCTGGGAGTGATCAAGATATGGCAAACCCAGGAGTTTTGAGTCTAGACCCAATGGATTCACTACCTCAAAAACTTCCTAGGGACACTGAAGAGTTTGAAGTGAAAGGAAATAAGAAACAACATGGTATAGAGTCAAAGTGCAATGTTTGTGCAGAGATTTTTCCTTCAAGAACTAAATTATTTGACCACATAAGAATACAAGGGCATGCTTTGAAAGTTGAAGTTGATCCAAATCATGAAAGTAAAAAGAAAAGAAAGGGTAAATAGGTGTAGAGAGTATTTATAAGTATTCATTTTTTAATTTAGAGTAGCTAGAAATTTCCAAACTGTTTAGTTTAATTTTTCACTTCAAAGCATCATAGTTTCTGCATTTGTTCACCTTACACATTGCCTTGAAAGTACAATATGTCTCTTTTTTGAATCTACTATTCAAATTTAGTCTTGTGCAGTTGATCATAATATTGCCATATTTGAGGAAAGTAACTTCATGGACCCTAAGTTTTCAGGGGGATGTGTTTGAACGTAATGCCATAGTAAGCAACCTATATATTCTTGAATTATTCTTGCATCAGTGCAATCTTGAGCTATTCACATGATAAGAGACTCATTTTAGTTGGAAGGCATTCTACCCCCTATTATTGGTGGAAGCCATTATAAAAGTGCAAGTGTATTTATCAGACTTTCTGTGAATTTTGAGTAACATTTTTAGCACTGGAGTTCCTCTCTGGTGAACTATTTACGCACACATATCATGTATATTTTAATTTCCCACTGCATTGTTTTATATGGAATATGTTGTATGATTGTGTTGTGTTTTAGCAAGTCTATTAACTAATTTGAAGTCACCTGTGAGTAATATCCATTACATGCCTTACGAAAGCTGAATGCCCCTTTACTTGCATCACAGTTGCCCAATCTGGGTTGTTCTTATCAATGGAAGTTTTAAGAGTGTAAGAAATATTTAAGACTTGATTTGATGAAATATTAAGAAACATCCAGACTGGAGCCAGGGAGTCTATTTCTTATAAAAAGACATACATACCATCAGTTGTCCTTATAAACAGTTGCTATGATCCCTGAATGTGATTTACTGACTGAAGTCTCAAACATGCATATCAAAAGCTCTAGAGCATTTGATAGTCCTAGTAGTAAAGTGAAGGTGAGCTGAAGACATCTTAGCTTGGTTCTCTTCCTGACAAAATTGAATTATAAAGAATAATGAACAAATTGTCTTTTGCAGGTCTTCTTTAGTTTTAGCTTTAAAATCTAAAATGGCTTTCCATGAGACAATCTTTTCCATTCAGAGATCTTTTGTACTTTCTTCGTGACTTACTTTGAAGGATGAATCTCTCAATAATGTGCATGAGCTTTTCATGAGCTTTTGGAATGCTTTTTGAAATTTCAGTGATTTTCTATTTTTGTGATTGTCAAGATATTATATGATTCTTTGATTTTCACAAAATGCACATAATCATTCTGAGTAATACCCTCTGAGTTTAGATTTATATTGTATACACACTTAAGCAATTGGCTAGAACAGTTTTTACAGGGTGTGGCCTTGGAAATTTTTTATCTCTTAGAGTTTCCCAGACCTCCAAATCTTTGGAATACAGTTAGATTTTAGGCTGCATTTGCCCTTACTATAGATGCATTCAACATTAGATATAGTGGCAGTTGAAACTAAATTGCTGACATGTTACAAAGCTTATTGAAAAATCTGATGAAACTGCCAAATTTATGCCAACAAAACTAATGTACACTGATGTAACTTTTGAAAATAAGCTGATGAAACTGCCTGAAGCTACTGATATTCCTGAAAGAATACTTCACACAAGTCCTATTTTAGAGTGTTCTTGGAAATCACTTCCCAGACCACAATCAAGATTTCCAAGACCACTCTAAAACAGGATCCGGTGAAAACTGAGAAAGTTGACCGCATTTCCTATGATACTTTCTCAGTTATACACACTTCTTATTTCACAGAAGTCTTTCTCTATCAATTCTTTGTTATATTGGCAATCTGGGTAGCTTCAGGCCCACTGAAGGGCACAGTGCACTATTAATTGGAGTGTGCCTTTAAGCATGGTAATAGGGTATACGCTTTAATGTAATCCAGTATAACTCTGCAAGAAATTGAGCACTTATCAACAGCATTATATGGCAGCCAATAAATATCATGCATACTCAGAGCCTGTCAATCAAAGGCTCTTTGACTGTCTTTTCCACTAAACCCTAAATATTTACATGGCCAATATGCTGAGAACAGTGAAGGACCATTGCTGCCTACCTGAAACGAAAATGAATAGAGGGAAATGATATTTCTACTTTTTTCTGTATTGTACTATGCATAAATACTAAACTAGTAGTAAATGCTACCATTCCAGATCATGGCTTTGGATAGCATAAGCTACCATGAAATTTTCAGGAACTTCTCTGAGTTTGCTACAGACTATTGTGATCTCAGGAGAATTTGACTAAATTTATACAGAATCAAGGAAATGACTGGGACATTGTGTTCTCTACTACATTGATTACCAATTATGCAGAGAACCAAGAAAGAACAAAAATTTCAGCAAATAATTTCTTCCTTCATGATAAAATTAAAGCACACTTCTTTACTCTTGGGTGCCTAATAGATATCCCCCAATAATTAACTTTGCAAGGATCTTCCATCCAGGACATTCTTATTCCAAGCCCCCCAGCTATTAAGTTTGAGATCTCAACCAAAGGCCATTTTGAAGATTGTGGACTTGGCTATGTAACTTTAACATAAATTTGTGACAGGAAGCAATTGCCTTTTTTATAACATTTCCAGTCATTTTCCAATCCCCAATAATTAGGTTTTGGGGATTTTTCCAGCTCCCCTTCTATTAGGCACCAAAGAGTACTCAAATATGCTAAAGTTACTTAAATAGGCTTGCATTTTGACAAGAGCAACATGCTGTTTTTGCTCCTCACCTAAATTAAAACAAGCCAGAAATCAGGGAGCAATAAGGAAAATATCAGGCAATATGACTTCAATGGTTTGGCAGACACCATTACAGTGGGTGGGTAACTCATTATTTTATGACCCACGCCTTCCTCTCTAAAAATTTGTATTATACTGTTAATAATATTTTCATTATTACTACATTGCATCATCGCTTTGCTGATGATTCTCTTGCTCCTCTGCCAACTTTGTAGATCTCTATATGAGTTCTCTACAGAGCATTGTAAACTCAACTCTTCTGTTTCTGGAGACAAGTAACTTGTTTCTTGAGTTCATATTTCAACTGCATCCTACCTTATCTAATTGCAAATTACCCTATAATTGTGCAATTTGCAAATGTAACTTAATTCCATGATACATGATTGTTTACATGATTGATACATGACTGTCTCAGAAGCCTCTGACATACACAATTTTGGATAATTGATTAGGATATCCTTGGAAGCAAGTACCACACATGTAGTATTTCACACCCCTATGCATTGACAAGTTTGCAATGGACCACTATGTGATGCATTTTTTTCAAAATTGCCATTTATGAGCAGTGATGTCATTCTAAAACTGTAACGAGGGAGCTGTATTGTAGAAAATGTGTGTACCATGTCTTTAACCATGCGCATTTTTGCATGTATGACAATAATTTGCTTGCCAAATCAGTGAATGTGAAAGTATTAAAAGAAGAATGCATTGAGTTGTAGCATTCTACTTCTTTTGATAGAAGTGTTCCATTCCCTTCTTCTCCTTTGCCAAATGTGTAGTTATGACCTTGTCCAGTCTAAAAGATGTTCAATGAAAGGGGCTCAGCCCCCAAAATCTCTCATAATTTTAACAAGGGGGTTGAGCACCCTCCACAATTCTCCTGTTTAACAGTGATAGGGCAGAAAACACATATATCCCATTACTTATTCCTTTGCCTCTTAAACTTAGATACAATAAACATAAAGCTGATTCAACCATGACTGTGATAAAAAGCAGACTTAGGAGCTCAGAAAGAGTGCTACAGTGTACATGAGGGTGTAATTACATGCCTTTCCTAGAAACCTGGATAATGATTTGCCACACAATCATTTTTAACACATTGATCTCATTGCTCAATAAAGGTAGGGATGTGTGTATGGGGGCCTTCAATGTAATGCCCAGTGTGTAAGAAAACACCAAGAAAGTTGTGATGCAGGGTATTTGGCATGCTGTAGATCATAGCTTCCTTGCTCTTTTTATTTTGAATACAATGGTACAAAAGGTGATTCAATCAACCTAAGTGTGCTGTTTTCCTCTTAATTAGAAAGTTATCAGTGCTAGAATTTGAGACTAACTCAGTAAAGTGCTGTCTATGGTCAACAATAAAATTGCTAGTATTGCAACCAAAACACTGCAACACATTTAATAAAAAAGTGTAACATAATGCAGTCTTCAAAGTGTCTGGTTACCAAATGTATGGGATAAGGCATGGAACTCTCTTCTTATATTCTTGATACTCAGGCATATGTCCCCATCTTTTATGTCCCTGTCTTTCTAAAAGTGGGATACCACTAACTCTGGTGAGCAAGAAAATAACAAACACAGGGGATATCATGCTCAGCCACTCTTTTCCTTCTAGGATACTTGAAGCAGATATAAACAAACCAATCCACAGTATCATTTCACCCAGGTAGTTTGGATGTCTTGAATATCCCCAAAGGCCTGTATCGATCCATTTACCATGGTTATCCGGATTTGATCTGAAATTTGACTTCTGTGAGTCTGCAATAACTTCAAGCAGAAAGCCTGCTAACCATAATGCCCAGCCAGCATAGTCTGACGTGCTAAGATCTTGTTCCTGGCCTTGCATTCGTTTTGAGTTTACTATCATTGTTGGAGCTAACGTAATCCAAATCCAAACAGCCTGTACTGTCCAATAGACAAAGAAGAGAAATGGGCTGCTTCTAACACGGTTGAAACGTTTGTCAATGCCTTTATCGTTGATAATCCGAACGAATAAGTGCGACCCAAGTCTCAGAGACCAAGCTGAAACGCACAATGTTTGGATCACTTGCCGAGTGTGGTAGGACTTCCCCCATTTTAATGTTTGCCAAGCTAGATACAAAAAAGTGGAGGACCCTGCTAGGTCATAAAAAATTTCAGTTTGAAAAAAGGCAGCCACAGACCAGAGAGCCCATTGAATTGCGACATCAATAATTGCTGCTTTTACCAAAGGACTTAATGTTGAATAGAACTGAATAAGAGTATCCATGCTCATCTTCTCAGTTTTCCACACGCGAAGCCTTTCTTGCTTACATAAGATACCATCGTCGTTGTTGTTGTAGCTTCAAACTCCCGGCTTTAGAATCACAACTATTATGCAAGAAAAAAGATGCTCAGGTTTCTGAGGCATGTAATGGATGCTCATTCTATATTCCTGCTAGCTTGATAAAGAAATTACTAGTAAAAACAGTTTTCGCAAGTGTTTATTTGAAACGCAGCCTGCCAATTTTTCTAAATTTCATCTTACTTTTTGACCAATTTCTGCCTTATGCTTCTTATAGACATGTATCTTATAAAAACATGTACACCTTTTTCATAAGATGTCAGTTTATAAAGCAGTGCCTCTACTTTCAAGCCATGGTGGCACCAGAGCAGGGCTATGGGGGATATTGCTAGCACTGTCCATATATTGCTCACAATTTGCCGAAAAGTTGCTCAAAAAATCTCTTAAGGTTCCCCAAAAGATGCCAAAATTTTTGAAGAAGTCGCTCCTTTTCACAAAGCTTTCAAAAAGCTGTTCAATTTTCACAAAGCAATTTTAAGTCTGCTTTCCCATGTACGCATTCACAGTTGATATATTTGCCTTCGTAAGTCAATGTAAAGGTGGCCCTAGCCAGGCAGAGCTGCAAAGCTAGAATTGCTATTTCCCCTACAGCGCATTCTCAGTTCCCCCATTCTCCCCTATGATAAGAGCAAAGTTTCCCCTACATCTCACTGAAATTGTTCTATTTCTTCCCATACCTTTGAGATTTTCCCCTAGACCATTTTTCGTCTGGAACCTTACTTACTTACTTACTCTCCTCCTGTGCTGTCAGCACATAGGGCAGAGAGGAGAGCTCGCCATCCCAACCGGTCCTGAGCCTTCTCATTAAGGTTGACGTCTGTGATGTTGCCATCTGTCATGTCTTTCTTGATGGTTCCTCTAAAGGGTTATTCTTGGTCTCCCTCGTTTTCTTTTGGCAGATGGTGTCCATTCCCATGCCTGTCTCGGAATTCTTGTTGGTGCCATGCGTAGGGCATGTCCCAAGTATGACCATCTTTTTCTTTTTATTGTTGTTATAACATCCTCGGCGTTTGCCTTTTCACGGACTTCTATGTTGGTGATGAAGTCATTCCATCTTATATTTAGAAGACGCCGGAGGCATTTTGTGTGGAACGATGCAAGTCTTCTCTCTGATTCCCTGGTCATCGTCCAAGTTTCTGCCCCATAAAGAAGTACCTGAGAGCACATTAGATCTATAGATATTGAGCTTGGTGTTTGCTTAATATTTTTGTTCTTCCAGAAATTGTTTAGTTTATTAAATGCACCTGCTGCCTTGCTTATTCTGTTTCTTATCTCTGGCACACAATTTCCATCAATGGCCACCCTGCTTCCGAGGTATGTGAATTGTTCTACTTCTTTGAGTTCATCATTGTCGAGACTGATTGGAATTTGATTTTCCATGTTTCTCATGATTTCTGTTTTCTTTTTGTTTATTTGTAGGCCAATTTTTACAGCTTGTTTTCTTAGAGTGTTGGCTTTTCTCTGCATCTCTTCGTAGGTACCGTTGATTAGACAAAGATCGTCTGCAAAATCAAGGTCACTGAGTTTTTCTCCATCTCCTTTCCAGGAAATCCCACTCGCCAGTTCTGGATCTGATCTCATGACAAAATCTATTGCAATACAGAACAGGATAGGTGAGAGGATACACCCTTGTCTCACTCCTGTTTTCACCTTGAATGGGTCTGTTGGTTCCCCATCTACAAGGACCGTGCATTCTGAGTCTTCATACAGATTGGATATAATATTAATGATTTTTCTTGGTATTCCATATACTCTCAAGATGTTCCATAATGCATTTCTGTCAACACTGCCAAAGGCTTTTTGGAAGTCAACAAAGTTTAGGATGATAGGGGACTGCCATTCATTACATTGTTCCAAAACGTTTCTCAATGCAAATATCTGGTCTGTGCATGATCGTCCTGGTCTGAATCCAGCTTGTTCCTCTCTTAGTTTCTCATCAATTGCTTTTCGGATTCGTCCAAGAATGGTGGAGCAAAACACTTTCCCTGGCACTGACAGGAGAGTTATGCCTCTCCAGCTGTTGCAGTCTGTCAGGTCTCCTTTCTTTGGGATCTTTACGATCGTCCCAATTTTCCAATCTTTGGGAATTTCTTCAAGCATCCAAATGTTGTTGTAGAAATCTACCAACTTTTCGAGATTTTCATCTGACGTGGCCTTCAGAAGTTCAGCTGTGACCTTATCTTCACCTGCAGCTTTGTGATTTTTCAATCTTTCTATTGCATTTTTTGCTTCTATTTGATTAATCAGTGTCATGAGTATAGGCAATTCATCTATTTCTTCAATTTGATTGAATTCGAAGGTTTCATTTGGTGGTGGTCTATTTAAGATTTCGTTGAAGTGTTCTGCCCATCTTGTCTTTTGCTCTTCCGGGTTAGATAATATTTTCCCATTTTTGTCCTTCACAGGCCGTGCTCCACCTTTTCCTTAGTCGCCAGCGAGTTTTTTCGTTATGTCATACAGAGTTCTCATGTCTCCATGTTGTGCTGCTTCTTGGGCACATTTTGCCATTTGGTCCACAAAATTTTTTTTGTCCCTTTTAGCTTTTGACTTCACCCGCTTATCTCTTTTTCTGTATTCATCTTGAAGATCTTGTTTCTTTTCTTGGTTATTTTCCTGAAGAAGTCTTTTCTTACATTCTTTTCTCAGTTCTATTTCCTCCCAAGTGTCTTCAGTGATCCATTCTTCCGATGGTTTGTGTGCATGGCCCAGGACTTCAGTTGCCACAGTGTTATATGGAACCTACCATTAACAAATTATGGCAATTAGCCACCTATGAGGGTGCAGGTGACTGTTGTACAAAATTGGGCAGGTTCTGGTTGCATTCAGAGGATCATTGCTTTAAATTGTTGCTGAGCAGCTTTCGAGAGGTATTCTAAGGGCTCCAGCATATTCACACTTGGCTAAGCTTATACTTGAAACAACTACCCTTCCAGAGACACCTGCGCGTATCTATAGCAGGAGGGAAAGGCTTCCTCTGAGGGCACATCAATATATATGTATGTTACATTCTGGTCATCAAACTCTTTTCAAGAAGAACAATCTTTTCCAGCATAACGTCTATCTCGTTATCATTCAAAATGATTCCAAGTTCATCTTTGTATTTCCTGAGTGATGCAATATTAAGAGAGGCAATTTTAAAGACCATTTATCTTCCTAGAATAATTCACCATACTTACCTTTTTGTGTTTATTAGAGCATAGACACCGCTAACAGTACTTAATAAACTGTATCAAATTCCCTGCAAATTTCCTTACCCCTCCTTCATTTAAATGCAAACCGTCATTGCTTAAGTTGCTAAATAGAATGTTTTCAATTGGAATAATGTCAAAACCATGCGTTGGCATTTCCTCCGATAGAATGTTGTTCACTTGGCAGATCTTGGCGTTTAATTCATGCGAGTTTGAGTACTTGTTTCAGATATTTCCTATGTCCGACGGCAGTGGCGCTGCGCAATGGTCTTAACGTTCCTAATCTAGTACCAATTTATTTGCTGTATGAAGCGTTTGCGTTTTCATTATGTTTACATTTTTGCGTAGTGAAAAGGCTAGGCTGGCGCCAGAGCATGTAGCAGAATAATTTCTCTGCTTAGTTTTGAAATTCCATTGCGATGAATGGTTGTCAGTTTTGCTTATCATGAAGCCGCAATACCAGATCCCAGATTCTAGTACTGCATTCACATAATTGAAAAATTAAACGAACCTACCTGTAGGTGAAGTTTGATTGAAATTCTGTAAGTCATCGGCCGAGACCGGAGGAGCTGTGCGAGATAGTGCGCCGCGATGCATGTGAACCAGTCTTTAGAGAAGTAAATGTATCAATGACAAATTAAAAAAGGAAAGGGTAGGGAATAAATT
>WIPJ01000172.1:254158-282611 GCA_018155075.1 Cassiopea andromeda
ACCCCCCCCGGTCGCGACGCCCCTGCATGTGCATCTTGCAATTCCCCACAAGCTCTGCTAAACAATAAATGACAACTTAGGTGTAAACAAAAACAATTTTCAAGTTCCAAAATTAAAGAAAGATGCAGATTTAGCTTCAGTTTGAGGCTGCTCCAATTTCGTTTTCTATATAAAAAACAGAGATTGGGCTAGCTACATTTCTCTTTTTCATGAACTGAGTACTATCCAAGGGTCAAAACGTATATTAAACATCTCAAAAACTTGACCTCACCAAAGAAAATGGATAGTATATTTGGATTCAGCGCATCAAAACATGCCAAAATCAGTTGAAAAACCTTTGACCTATTAAATAAGTTTTTAAACGCAGGCCAGTGTAATGCAAGAAAAAAGATGCTCAGGTTTCTGAGGAAAGTAATGGATGCTCATTCTATATTCTTGCTTGTTTGATAAAGAAATTACTAGTAAAAACAGTTTTCGCAAGTTGTTATTTGAAACGCATCCTGCCAATGTTTCTAAACTGTTTCTTACTTTTTGACCAATTTCTGCCTTATGTTTCTTATAGACATGTTTCTAATAAAAACATGTACACCTTTTTTCATAAGATGTCAGTTTATAAAGCAGTGCTTCTACTTTCAAGCCGTGGTTGCACCAGAGCAGGGCTATGGGGGATATTGCCAGCACTGTCCATATGTTGCTCACAATTTGCCGAAAGGTTGCTCAAAAAATCTCTAAAAGTTCCCTAAAAGATGCCAAAATTTTTGAAGAAGTCGCTACTTTTCACAAAGTTTTCAGAAAGCTGTTCAATTTTCACAAAGCAATTTTAAGTCTGCTTTCCCATGCACGCATTCACAGTTGATATATTTGCCTTCGTAAGTCAATGTAAAGGTGGCCCTAGACCAGGCAGAGCTGCCACGCTAGAATTGCTATTTCCCCTACAGCGCATTCTCAGTTTCCCCCATTCTCCCCTATGGTAAGAGCAAAGTTTCCCCTACATCTCACTGAAATTGTTCTATTTCTTCCCATACCTTTGAGACTTTCCCCTACACTATTTTTCGTCTGGAACCTACAATTAATATATTATGGAAAGTAGCCATCTATAAGGGTGCAGGTGACTGTTGTACAAAATTGGGCAGGTTCTGGTTGCATTCAGAGGATGATTGCTTTAAATTGTTGCTGAGCAGCTTTCGAGAGGTATCCTAAGGGCTCCAGCATATTCACACTTGGCTAAGCTTATACTTGAAACAACTACCCTTCCACAGACACCTGCGCGTATCTATAGCAAGAGGGAAAGGCTTCCTCTGAGGGCACATCAATATATATGTATGTTAGATTTTGGTCATCAAACTCTTTTCCAGAAGAAAAATCTTTTCCAGCTTAACGTCTATCTCGTTATCATTCAAAATGATTCCAAGTTCATCTTTGTATTTCCTGAGTGATACAATATTAAGAGAGGCAATTTTTAAGACCATTTATCTTCCTAGAATAATTCACCATACTTACCTTTTTGTGTTTATTAGAGCATAGACACCGCTAACAGTACTTAATAAACTGTATCATAGAATTTTGTTCACTTGGCAGATCTTGGCGTTTAATTCATGCGATTTTGAGTAATTGTGTCAGATATTTCCTATGTCCGACGGCAGTGGCGGTGCGCAATGGTCTTAACGTTCCTAATCTAGTACCAATTTATTTGCTGTATGAAGCGTTTGCGTTTTCATTATGTTTACATTTTTTGCGTAGTAAAAAGGCTAGGCTGGCGCCAGAGCATGTAGCACAGTGGTTCCCAACCTTTTTTATATCACGGCACACTATTGAGTTCTTAAAATTTTCGCGGCACACCTATCACAAAGCATGTACATTTTCTACTCATAAAGCCATTTTGCTATAAAATAATAAAACTGAAGGATTTATCAGCATTCCTTTGAATAAAAGGTATTAAGTTCTCTTCCAATAGGGTTTTGTAAGTATTTTGGTTAACATTTCCCTCCAAAAAAACTAATTCTCCGCGACCATAAAAAGAAATATACCCCCATACCATAATTCGACCACCACCAAACTTCTCTGTTGATATGGTGGTTTTCTCCACATATCTCGTATTTTTACTACGCCATACGAGTTGATTTCCTGAGTCATTGCATTTACAAAATGATGACTCAGCAGAGGAAATCATCCTTTTCCAGTAATCCAAAGACTCTTTGCTCAATTTCTTAACGAGTTCATATCTTTTAAGTTTATGGCTCTTTTTCAGAAGTGGTTTTTTAGCCGCTTTATGACACTGAATTCCTGCTACTTGTAAAATATTTTAAATAGAATTTTCAGATATTTTTGGGATTTTCGCTGTCTTAGCCTCTTCATAAATGTCTTTGAGTGGTCTTTTACCACTTTTTACACTCCCTTAAAGTTTTTCTAATACCAGTCTTAGGAAAAAATTTAATTCTTCCTGAGCCCTTTTTTCTATTAAATTTACCATTGTCCTTTAATCTATCAACAAAACGCTTAATTGTTGAAACATACTTTTGAACTTTTTTTGAACTTGATGTCAATGTTTTGCCTTCCAAAAAAAGACTTCTAATGTTTCTTTCTTCTTTTCAGTTAAGTGCCTTCCCATAATAGGTTTCATTTAGTGACTATTTAAGGTCAGAAAGGGGGAAACAAAAACTTATGCAAATGTATAGAATATTTCTAAGCAAAATAAACGTCCCTCCATTTTTCCAAATTTACCTTTTTTGGAAACGATAAAATTTAATGTCATTAAGAAAAAACATACTGCCTTATAAAAAGCATGTTCTCTGTTTTAGAAATCTATATTGCACAAAAAATGAGTAATCAAGAAATTAATATACGCATCTGCACAGGTGATAAAAACTACTATAAAATGTGAAATATTGATGCCTGACTGTTTTTTTACAAGTTAAAATTGTGTATTTATTTTCTCTTAAAAATAGTTTGAAAAATGATAATGTGCCATTTTGAAATTTCAATTGCGGTGACTGTATTTCAGTGATGGATCCACGAAACGCTCCGATTCTGCTCTAGATGAGGGTCGGCCAATCACGTTGCCCAGCGTCTGCGGCATGCCGTATCGAAATGAACTATGGCTAAACCGTTGCAGCAGGCCGTACAGAATATAATTTAGGGAACATTTTCTCTTACGGCTTTATGAAACGAACGCGTGCGCAATGAGCAATGTGTCTACGTCACTTGCTGCACAGCATCTTTACGGCCAGTGTAAACGCCCCTTTAGTCATCGGCGAAAAGGGGAAGATGACACCGAGAGCGGATTATGTCATGCACAGGCACATGTGTGAGTAATGAGCGAAAGCAGAAAGCGACGCTACTCTTATCTTCTTTCCAAGTTTTAAATTAAAGTGCGCGTCTGTAAGTCGATATGCTATCTTTCAACTGTCTATTGGGAATTGGAATCACTTAAATTAAACTCGAAAATGAAATCTCTTCGCGGCACACCAATAATCATTCCACGGCACACTAATGTGCTGCGGCACGGCGGTTGGGAACCACTGATGTAGCAGAATAATTTCTCTGCTTAGTCTTGACATTCCATTGCGATGAATGATTGTCAGTTTTGCTTATCATGAAGCCGCAATACCAGATCTCAGATTCTAGTACTGCATTCCCATAATCTATTGTTTTTTATGAATAACTGACGTCATGTAACTCTCTGCTAAACAATAAGTAGATGGCTCAGCGGTACTGGTTGTGTATTTCTAATGCCCCGCTTCTTATGAATAGCAACCTTCTTCTTTAGGCACCATACCAATTAAGGCCGTAAGTGATCATAGTCTTTCACTCTCGTCTATCTCTGGTCGTTTTCAACAATTTTGCCAACTTCAAATTCTGCTCAGGAACTTGTCCATTTACCATTAGCATAAACTGTCCAAGAATGTTATACGTTGCTTGCCCCTCCTTTTTCCATCAACGAACCCAGTAATGCACAAGTTCTCTATGCCATCTTTCTTTAGTATATGACCCAAGAATTCTAGTTGTCTTTTCCTTATGTTCTTAACCAAACTTCTGTCTGCCTTTACTGTCTTTAGCACCGCTTCATTGGACATATGTTGAGCAAAAGAAATCCTCATCATCCTTCTATACATCCACATTTCAATTGCCTCTTATCTCCTTGTCATTTCTGAGTTTAATGCCCATGATTCACATCCATACGTTAAAATTGGTATACATAGCAATCTAGTATTCGCTTTCTTAATTTTAATTCTATTTTCCTATTCTTCAAAAGATACTCTAGTTTAACAAAACAATTCTTTGCCATTGCTATTCTTCTCTTTATTTCCTCATCAGATTTCCCAGTCTGCGTTATCAAACTTCCTAGGTAAATAGATTTCTGCGTTTGCTTCAAAACATAAAGTATATAACATATTTCAAATAGCAACCAGGGGCTGGATTTTGAGTTGTTGTTGACTGGGTAAGCGTCTTCTTCACAATCGAAGCACCCTCGCGCTATATAGACAGTTTCAGCGATAGATTTGGCAAATAGTTCAGATAGGTAGTGCAAAGATGGAAAAGATCGTAGAGAGTGGTTATCGATGGGGAATATCTTAAAGTAATTTTGCTTTTATCAAGTCAACGTCTTCTGAAACATGAGCAATGTCTTGGATTGAAAAGTAGCATGAGTGCAATGTGCTATATAGGTTTTAAAGCAGTTATTTTGAGGCAGTATCTCATTTGGCTTCTAAAAGTCTTCATGGTATTAGAAACGCATTTCTAGAAACGCAAAAGCAACGGTGGCCAATAGGTAGGGCCAGTGGGCGTCATATTTCATTGCACACATGATGTACGGCTATCAAAACGTACACCGGCACCATTAATGTTAATGATTTTGTTGCGCATTTTCAAGCTGGAGGATAGGATAATCCGAGAGTAAAATTAGGGTATGGTCAAGCACTGACTACACCCAATTTTTAACTTACTAGTGTCAATTTATTCTTAGTGTGAGCCACCAAAATCTGACGGCTATTTCCACTCCCTTTAATATGCAGGAGAGACCTTCTTGGTTGTAACATTTGGCTCTTAATCATTCAAAACATGCAATGTATATTGTCCTTCTATGCATTTCTAAATGGCCTACACGATACTTAATTAAGAAAAATTCAGCCTCACAATTTGGGAAAAATTAAGAACAGCCAGCCTGAACCTCAATGTTACTGGCTCTTACAGAAAGAGAGTACTGTGACTAAAAAGGAGGTCGCTGAAAACACTACATCACTGGCAGCATGCTAAGCCACAACAGTTTTTGCACCATAAATGCATCAATGCCATTTATAATACAAAAGTACACTGGCATATCAAAGTAAGAGATTGTTGTACGCCATATATCTGTGGCATGACATGTGCAAATTTCAGTCTGGTAAGCATACGTAAATGACAGCATACTGCAAATAAAGAAGCAGTGAGTAATGAGACAACATCACACTGTTCAGTTCTGTGGATGAAGATTAGATACAATATTCTCAGCATCTGCAAAGACAGGAAATGATGACTTTTCACTTCATAAACAGAGATAAGCAAATGTGCTCTAACTGTCATTAACCCAGGTTCACCCTAGTTTGACTTATATGGACCTGAGCTTACTTCGAACCTGGATTCAACCCCACTCTTGAATATGTTTCTCTCACTCCCAGGCGCCAAATAAATATCCCCCACTTATTAATTTTTCCAACCCCCTGGACCTTACTAGGACCCCACCCATTTATTTATTTGAAAGAAAATGCTGTTTTCACAAACTCCTTATTTCATTTTCTTTCTTAGTGCTATTCACGCCCACTTTTAAAGCCAAAACAGCATGTATTTGTGTATATTTTAGTTTTATGCTTTATGACAACCTGTTTCTATTCTTTCCATCACTGTATAATCATTTTAAGCCATTCTAATATTGTGACCCCCTTGTTTAGTAAAATTCTGATCTATTTCTGACTCCCCCCGCTTATTTGACACTTGAGAGTAACCTAGAGTGAAACCAGGTTGAATCAATTTACAAAGTAAAAATGAAACATGGGTTGGGGTCAACCTAGGTTGAACCTGGGTTGGACAGTGTTATGTAAAATGGACTTCTATATAACCTGCAAAAGATTGGCAATAAATTGAAATAGGATATTGCTATTACTGGCTCACAAATATCGAATCCTCAACTATTTCATGCAAATTAAAAGTATTCTAGTTTGACCAGTTATGAGAGTACATCTTCTGCCATACAGGTAAGTAATCTTTAAGAGGACTTGAAACCAACTGCAGGCCTGGAATCCACCTGGCGAGGTCATCCAATAATGAAAGGATCTTTGATTTTGAGTAAACATCATAAAATGGAGACCTTAACAGGTATATGAGCAGTGTGGCTTTCCTTCTAAGAAGCTCATCTTTTTCGCATTTGCTTAATGCAGCTTTGGATTGCAGCTTATGCAAACAACTTAAGTCTACAGCCAATGAAAATAGCCATGGTTTCCATGAGTTCTCCCCACAAACAAACATTGCCAATATATGACTAACTGGTTTCAAAATATACACAAGTTCAGCAATTTTCTCTGTGTTTGTTAAGTTAGGATTACTTCTAAAATAGTCAATCTCCTGCTCTTCATTCTCTTGCCTAAGTGGCAGTTTCCAGTCTCTAAATCCTTTTGGTGGAGCTGACTTTAAAGTTCTTATCACTCTACCTGATCTTTTACCAGACCAAGAATCTGGCTTTTTATAGTTAGCATCTTTTTCTCGCAATGCACTACCCACAGTACCATTTTCTCTTGTTAACTGGTTTGAAGGTTGTCCTTTGATCTTCTCTCGCATAAGTATCAAGGAAGGTGAGTGTTGCATACCAGAGCTAAAGCAGAACAGCAAGACTACTTTAAGGGTTGCTTTGATTATCTGTAAAGTGAAAATAAGCAACCATTTCCCAATATCACCCCACAATTTTGTGGCTCCAAGCTCAAGAAATGCTTCAGTGTATTCCAAGACAGTCAATACAGTTTCAAAATATGTTCTATCAGTCCATAAATAAGTGTAAACTTCTGCCATCTTTTTTCTGTATACCAAGTCGTGAAGAAGTGCCAACATCTTCGTTGCAAAGTAAACAAGCTCTGAGACAACATCTGATGATCGAAAACTCCCTGGTAAAACAAAGGATATTAAGGTTAGAGCTGACTCAAGCTTCGCTAACTTTTCAGGATCCTCCAGTACAATCTTCTCATATCTTTCTAAAAAATGTGAAGCTTTCTTAACCAAAAAGTCTATTGAAGCATCAATCCTTGGATGAAGATAAGTCACGGTCTTCAAAATTCTTCCCAAACTTGAAGAGCTTTCTCCAGCCGACGACGCCATTTTTTGCGGAAATCATGTGCTTGCTGCCTCTTGTTGGCGAAATAAGAAGGTCTTCTTGGCGCTGCGAAGCATGTTTTTCCATGGAAACGAAATCATCAGTTATAATAAGACTAAATAGTTAAGCGAGTAAAGTTTAAATGTAGCGTGCAACGACAAAGAAACCCTAGAATAAGGTATTGTGAAGCCATCAAAGAGTGATTATTCTGTTCTATGCCGTAAGTTGTTGAAAGAAATATCTGACTTGTTCCCTTATTTGTATTGTTTGTTGTTTATTATTTACAATTCGGTCGTACCTTTTGCAAGACACTTAGATTTAGTAAGGCTTGATAGTTTAGGCCTTTGTTTTCAATTATTTGTCAAAGGCAAGGCTGAAAGAATATATTTTAAGCAGTTGACAGTATAGGGCAGTTATTCTTTTTTATGAAGCTTTCGAAATTGCCAGACGCTGCAACTGCATAAACATTATCCGCAGATATTGCAAGAAACGGCAATCTCTGCTATGATAGGTCAGAAAGTACTGGATCGATTACTTCATGGAATACAGCATGTAGTTAACCCTAGTTGGTTATGGACGACTTGGTGCAGATAACTCACTTTTGAAAGATAATAACACTAGTTGTCTTCAAATCTTACCATTAGTGTCATGCTACAGGAATGCATATGCTTGATCCATATGCATGTTGAGAGTTCCTGTAGCATTACAGCATGCAGACAAATGATAGTAATTGGAGAACTGCCAATTTGGGTCATAGAGTATGGCAATTTTAGGGACAATCTCTGGTGTTCGCAGAGAAATTGCCTTGTGTGCCTGTGTGCACAGCTAGTTATTCTGATGTACTGGTGTGCACATGCAAGCTTCCCATCTTATTCTAAGTCATTAGATTCTGATGAATTCAGGTTGATTGGTCAGTCTTCCTATTTGTGTCCAAAGCAAATTATAGTAGGAAAAGGAGGTTTTCTGAGTTTTGAGAGGGCTTTTCCTTGAAAAGCTTCTTGGGGGCAAGCCCTAAGATCACCATTTTCTCCGTAAGACCACCATTGTCTCCCTTATCATTATTGGTGTTAATTGGTGCATGCATGCCAATTTCGAAGCATATCTGAGATGGTGGGTTAAATTTCATGCTTTTCTGTGATGAATTGGCATGGAATGACCCTTCTCTGAATTATCAACCCACCGTGTTATAGTTGGAATATTCCAATAATTGTATTCCACTGGCAAAGTTGTGACACCTATTGGATCTATTTCATTTGACAGAAATTGGTGGGTTGTGTACCACCCTTCCCCAAAGTCCTCAGTGTACTTAATTGAAATATCTTGTATTTGTGTCACTATAAAGCATCAGAATGAAAAATTTTCCACTTTTGTCTCAAATGCTTGCTCTTGCTTTATATTTCTAATAATAAATATGGCTTTTGCTGGATTCAGTGTGCTTTCATTCTTAGTCTCTTTCAGCATAAGTTATGCTCTAAATGCCCAAAATATCTGGTAATTAATAGGTCCAGTACAGCTTGAAAACCATGGTGGTAGGGGAGGAAACATTTTAGGTTATTCTGATGATTTTCAGTTTGTAACTGAAGTTGCCATAGTAAGTAGGGCCATTCCCATGTACACCCCTTGTCTTGACCATGCCCAAAGCTAAGTGGTGTGCGTAACTTTCAAGTCAAATTTTTCTCTAGTGTGCAACTACCATACTCAAATGACTGGGTTCCAATGTTCCAATGTTGCTTGGGCGAGTGAATGGATGTTAAGTGACCTACTGCCTTTAGTGAAATTTCAGCTTGTTCTTTAAATCCATCAACTCCTGTAATTTCAGCTGGCAATAATTACAGAACTAGGCACATGTTTGTTTGGTTGTGTGCCTCTGCAAATGCTTTCCTACTTCTTAGTGCCAGGAAATCCAGCCAGAATCTTAAAGAGGAATGTATTGTGTCTAAAATCAGCAGGGATATCCAAGGGAGAAATTTTTTGGGCAAGTGAAGACTGCTTTTGATTTTGATAAGGAATTAAAAGTAAGACTTATTGTATGAAAATGAGGACTGCATACAAACATTTAGGTTGTACATGCTAGCATGCTATAAGATATCATGACAAATAGGAAAATGATAACTAAATGCTAGGAAAGAGCACATGAACATATGCTACCAACTGTTAGTGCATGCAGTGGATAATGAAATTCCCTCTTTAGTGCTAAAGATCATATCAAGTTCTGCCATGCTCTGTCTGGCGATATGTTCTGTGTGGCAAAGTAGAATGCTGTTATTCTTTTTTCGAAAAATTGAGTGACATAGTCATTTATAGTTTGTTTTCTCTTCTTTTTCACTAAGATAGTGAAGGTCAATGGATAGTCATTTATGGTTTGTTTCTCTTCTTTTTCACTAAGATAGTGAAGGTCAATGGATTATAAGCTATCTTCTTTGGATACAATCCATGTAAGTGCTGTTTTAGAAGACTGTGTTGATCAGTTGGCAATACTTGGCAGTATCCTACCAGTATCAGTAGAGCAGCATCGTGGTCAGGTATTGTGGTTAGCAATCCTATGAGATGCAATCCTATGACAGTCCATGCCTGGAAAAATTTGGTGCAAGAGCACTTTACATAAGCACCCTTGTCAACACAAATGATTGCTTTTAATTATTTGAATTGCACATGTGATTCAAGATTTGTGTATCCAAAATACAGAGTGTCTTGTAGCTGAAGCATTTAAAATGTCTCATTTAGGATAAACTAGGATAGAACCAAGTTATTGAAGCAAAATGTGACTGTCTCTAGTGTTGCAATTGTGACAAAAAGTTTCTATTTGGCATGTGTGATTGGATGCTTGGCAGTGATGTTAGCATGGACAATTTTTCACATGTGTGGACACACATAGGTGCGGTTGTATTTGTCTCCAGACATGGACTGCTATGATTTGCTCATTATTATATGTTGTTGTAAGTTATGATATATTTTGTCCATTACAAATAACTACAATTTCAGTGAACAGAGTTATGTAGAATATATGAAAAATATTTGGTAGAAAAATAAGTAGAAACTTGTTTCTTTCGTTAGCTTGTGAGCAATGAAGTTCTCAAATTGATCGAAGGGCATGAAGAATTGGAGAGAAAGTATGAAAGTGTATGTATTCCTTGTGAAAAATGTGTTTTTGATGTGATTGCTTTACTTTGCGTTCTGCTTGGGAGTATATATAAAATAACGGGTAGAATTAGCTGTATGAGCTTATTAAGCAGCATCCTTGATGCTAAATTCTGCTTAATGTTTTGTTATTTTTATGCTATGATGGCATCCATAAGGCATGCCTGCACCAAGCTTGAAGCTCTTTAGTCTATAGTTTGCACTAAGCTCATTTTGTGGGGCTTGGCATGAAACACATGGAAAAATTCTTGGCATGAGTAACCTATTGACTAGTTGGCCTGTAAAAATGAATGGAATAGGTTCTTTTTTGTTTTTTTAACTTGGGTTGATGCTGCACTGACATAGTTTTTGGCACATCACATATTCCCTGGTGTACTTTTGGCATGCTGTTTGCATTGAATGCACCTTGGATTAATTATGCTTGTGTTAGATACACCATAAATTTCTTTTTCCAAGTAATTTTAATTTTCGGATATTATGTGTGTGCTGTTTCACTCATTTTTTAACTCAAATAGCAAAACTCTTTTAAAATTAATTCATGAAATATTTATTACCATCGAGCCATATACCTCACATAACTACCAAATATGCAATTGACTACATCAGCTGAATGACAACTATAAAAGAGCCATAACATCAAAGCATAATAGGGAATCAATAGCAGTATTTCCACAATGCAGCTCTTTACTAGGTCATATAATCTACTCTGCATTTAATCTGATTATGAAAGATTGAGAAGTAGCACTTAGCCTCTATAGTTGAAGAAAGTGTCAAAATTTGTGTCCACCTGGTCAAAGGGAGGGGGTGGTTTACCAAAATTGAATTTACAGTGTAGATTTCTTTCAAAATATTTTCTCACCTCATGGATGGCACCAAATAAATTTCATGTTTTTAGATGTAGGAAGTTCATTTTATTAGAAAAAATAGCCAGGGGCTGGTACTACTGGGTCAAGGGGCTACAGTTCCTTTTTTGGAGCAAGTTAGCCACCCATTGCAAGGTGAAGAGCTCCTTTTTTGAGGTTTCTTAGCAGTTATCAGGAGTGGACAGCCATGACAGACTAGGATTTTGTGTACCATGCCCTGAAATGATGGTGTGATTTAGTAGTCAAACCCATATCAAAATCTTGCAAGAGGTCCTTCTCCCCAGTTCTAGTATTTTCTCATTGACTTTGGGTGAATTGGAAAGTGGGCCATAGCAAGAAATGGGGGAAAGAGTCCCCTCCAGTCTCCCATGGCACCACCACTGGCAATTATAGTACCCTGATAACTGTATTTTAACTCTATAGTCAGAATATTGAGCCCCCTGTATTAACGTTCTTGGTACCATCTCTAAGAATAACTCTATGAATTTCACACATGACTCTGCGTTTTTAGTTAGTTGCAAGCAAAGGCCACAAAGGGGAAGAGGTAGAGTCAGTTTCAAGAGCATTGCAAGGCCATACAAGAGGTAGTGTTTTGATACAGGAATAGCTTATATTTATTATCTATATTTGATGTCTTTTAGTTATTTGTATGCTTTTAGATTCATTTTAAAATTCTCAAACTTGACTACGTTGTTGTTATTTTGTAGAAGTAGACTGATAGCCAGAAGGTTCTTTCTGTAGGTATCTTTTTCAGGGAGCTGAGAAGATAGCAATCATGGTTGTATAAGAATATTGTCCAGAAAATTTTGTTATTTGTAGTCACGTATATCTGAGAATTAATACAGAGTGATGAAAGAAAATCTGATGTGATGACTCTATATTTTCCATTATAAATTGCAAGATTCATATTGAAAGCAGGGGTATACCTTTTTCTATACACAACTGTGGAACTGAGCTCCTGGTCCCCTTTTCTACGCAATTACACTGTAGATATGGCAGATTGCATTCCAGACAAATATGATGCTTGTGCAACAACCAATTAGCGCATATGCGTACATAGATGTTAGATATCTCTATTTCAACAATGTACTTTATGCATGATGCTTATTAACCAATGCAAAAATTGTAAGTAAAGAAAAATTCAATTGTTCTTCTGCCCAAGAGAAAAACTTAATATGTTTTCTATACTTCCGCAAAGTTACTAGCTTGTAAGTTCTCAATCATATAATTGAGATCATTAGAGAATGAATTGAGCATGAAAGGCTCAAGAGCTGAACCTGTGGAGCACTGAATTTCACTTGTAGCCAGTTACTGCATATGTCTTTTTCCATGGCCCTTTGTAGTCTATTAATCAGGTAGCTATGTATTAAATTTGAACTATCTAGAGCAGTGGTTCTTAACCTTGTAGGAGGTACTGAACCCCACAAGTACCATACTTTCATTCATCAAACCCTTCGTTGTTGGAAAAATAAAATGCGCTTTTTGTCTTCAAATTCAAAACATATATATATAGCTATGTACTGCATTGCAAACAAAATCACTGTGTTCAAAGAATACGGGTAGGGTGAACCAAACCTCTGAAGTCCTGAAACTGACTCACCATACCCCTGGGGCACGATCGAACCCAAGTTAAGAACCACTGATCTGACTTAGAAACTTAGATAGCAGGAGATCATAAGGGATGCAACCATATGGTCTTGAAAGGTCCATCAGTACCACCCTAGCCTTGTCTGGCTTTCAAGTATCTGACAACATAACTCTAATTGGAGTATCTGTAGCCTTCTCAGAAGCTGCACAGTAGTTTAGACAACTTTAGACAATTATGGTGTCAGATCACTGAGAAACACTTTCAGAGAAGACAATATGTTGGACCATTTTCTTGAGAATGTTATTTCAAATTTCTTATCAGATTATTTACATCTAACCAGAAGCGATTTTAGCCTTATAACTAGACTTAAATGGAGCATTTGAGCAATTCTAAGATATATTAGCACGATATCAGCTATCAGATATGGCGTTAGGGGAGAGCTAGGGAGCTGCTGCCCCCCAGTCGGAAGTTGAATAGTTCATTTCTCGGAGATATAACACTGCTAATCATATTTTAAGCCCTCTGTCAGAAGAACAGTCCCCCTTTTGAAGTTTCCTGGCACTACTGCTGAGACATCTTTGTATCTCAGTATGCAGACACAAAGATACATATATCTTTGTATCTCAACAAAGGCGAATATACAAGCAATATACGGTATAACATTGCCCAATATGTTTGCACTAACAGCGATAGTGAAATGTCAATGTGCAATCACTGAAAGATTTTTCCTCAACCTATATCATACTTTTGAAACACTGCTTGTAGATTCTCTGGGATGAAAGACTTCAAAATATTTCTTAGAAAAGAGGGGAGGGGGAAAGTTCTATAGAGTCATGCCCCTTGACTCTCTTTGAACCGCTTCAGGTTAAGAGGTGAATCCATCCAGTGGTTCCAAATTCAAGGGAATTTCCTTGTTGACCAAAAGGGACTAAAGGAAATGCAATTTTTTAAGCAAAAATCAAGGAAATTCTCTGATTTCAACAGAATTCTCAAGAAATTTGTTATTCCAGGAACTTCGCTAGGTTTGCAACTACAGTTGTCTTGTGTGTCTTGCTTTTTCTGGCTATTTCGTCAAATTTCAATGTTGCAATTGAATGTGGTATGGAGGCTGAAAAAGAAAGCCTACATGTGGCAGTCTCAAAATCATATATTTTTTTCTGTTTTCTAGTGCCTCTCGCAAGTTTGGCACTTTTTAGGGTGGATCAAAACTACCTGAACTTTTTGACGTCTTGCTCTTTAGTTTTGTGTGTACTCATCAGTACCCATCTGTAGCGAGATTAAGGTTTGGTATCACGTCAAAAAGTTTAGATGGTTTTGAGCTCTCCCAAAATGTACCGACCCTCTCACATGGTAACCTTGGTATGCTAGCAGAGATGAACTTTGGGATATTAAAGCACATTGTTTTCATGAGGAAAGATACAAAAAGTTCAGTTTTTCATTCTGTGAATGAGTTTAACGTAAACTAGATTCAAGGAAATATCAAGGAAAAACGTTATCTTGACAAGGAAAGTTTGTTGAAAACAAGGAAGTTTTCGGGCAATGCAACCAGGGAAATGGAAGTACTGGATCTATCGCAAAGATTCTTGTGAAAAATCCTTTGGAGTGGTACAAGCCTTCTCAACATATTGCTTTTATTTGCAATTGAGAATACCGATGCAAGCCGAAATTTTTATTGTTGTAAAGACACTCGTATATTAATCATGAAGTATTTGCCATATTACTTACCAAAGATTTTTCATGGTGTCATATTTGAAATGCTTGCAAAGAACTTTTTAACACCCAGATACAATGATTGAGCTACTTCCGATTCTCATCGACAATTCAGAATGACGTTGCCAGTTTTCGTTTCACGGTATGATAGCTTATAAGACATCAAAGCAACTATAACGTTCACGTATTTGTTTGTTGCAGCTTTAAATAAAAGCTTTCGTCAAGCAACCAACGCTAGTGATAATCTCCAGAAAGTGCAATCTGACAGGTATAGATTATTTACTTTTCAATGCTGGTACCTGTGCAAATTCTGATACATCTCTTACAGTCTCATATCTGGTCAACAAAAAATGGTATCAACAATAAATAGCAAACATTTGATCTTATCAAGTATGAAAGATGAGCTAATTGTTTTCATAAATGCAATTTGCGCAATCCCTAGCTTGAACATTTACCTCTGACAATCTATATTTTTCTTAATTTCTATTGCTGCTTAAAAGCAGCCTATGGAGTATCTGAGATAGGCTTACTTCTTTTGTATTGATACTTGCTACTCAGAGCTTTGAAATATAGCTACTATCTGATCCTAGAGCACTTTTTGAATCCCACCCTCATAGTCTATTTTTTGAGTTCTTATGAAACGTAAACTATCCTTTATAACTTTTTTTAAGGAAATTTTTGTTTGACATCCTGACTGAAACATTAAAAGAAATCAAAGCGACACAAACGTTCTCTACCTTGATAAATGCAGTTCAGGATGAGAAAAAGAAGAAGTCAGAGCTGCAGGAAATCATTGTAAAGTATGTAGAAGAAGCTAACTTCTATCAATATCATTGATTTATTTTGAAGATCTTGATGCAATTGATTTAAGAGATTGCTTTTTGATGAAGTCCCTTAAGATTACCTTGGTCTAGAGATATCTTTCTCTTCCTTGATCGTTTTGCTTCATGTCTCTAGGAAGTTAGTAAAAATACTGTAATTCAGCTAAAATGTTGCAATTTGATCAAAATATTATCCAAGCATTGCAACTTATTTTACAAGATTGATGAGTAGGCAAGAATTGCATGATTTTTAGGGATTCTTTAATACCTGTGGTTCTTTAGTTGCCTATTTAACATTTTCTTATGTGTCCATGATTTCAATTTCAGAGAAGAAAAAAGCAGAAAGAAGGTGAAGCAATTGCAAAAACAGCTACTTGATGTCAAGAAGGAAAAAGAAGTTGAAGTTCAAGTAATTCAATTATTCCTTGCAAATTCTAGCGAAATGGGAAAATAGTTCACACTACTGATGCACGTTAACATTTCTCAATTTTGCTACGAAGAAATTTCTCTTCGTCATAGAGTTGAATAGAATTTAACTTTTTCGCATTTAACTTAAGCACGAGCATCACACTGGGCATCTGGGAGGAAATAGGAATTTTTTAATCCTCTCAGAATACTATAAAAGTGGGTACAGTTATACTCTAGTAAATTTTTGATCAAACACAAAAAGATTAAGTCAGTAGCTATTCCCATTCCATTTTTAGAGAAAAATTAATTTCGTGAATTTCGCAAATTTTTGCAACCCTGAAACAGAGACATTTTATGAAGCCTGAATTTTAGTAAATATTTTAAAAGTCATTTGTTTTCACAAAAAATAATTTTTGAGACAAAATATTTGAAATCCAAACTTGGCAATACCTTTGAAATAGTATGTGAAAAAGGTGGTCTGGAACAAACAAACGCATTTTGAAAATTGAACAAAGCCTGTCCGTTTTTAGTTTTTCGGAGTCATTAATTTTGCATAAGCGACGTAATAACATTGTTTCCGTGAACGGACCATCTATATATTATGCATGCTTTTAAAACTGCGGATTATAACAGATTCAACTGTAGAAGTGTGATTAATAATCCAGGTCACGTACTTCACGCAAGTAAAAAAGCTTTTGAATGTGACATTTTGTTAGTTTTCGCAGATCAGTTTAAGAAAATTGGAAGAACTACATTTCATTTCATTTCACATTTTTAAGGTGGGTGGCCCTTCAGTAATTACTGATTTACAAGGGGCCCTCGTCTACACTATACTTACATATCTAACAAAAAATAATAATGACAAAATATGAAAACTAACTACAATGTTTAAAAAGTCTAATTAAAAATCTTAAAATAACATAATATACAATTTAAAACGGTTATGATAATCTGTAAATACATTGACGCAGGCTAAATTAGGCACTTAAAGGCTTTAATTGGAGTAGTTTTGCACCTCTGAATGAAAAGCTTTTTTGTCCCTTAGCAGGGCTTTTTAAAGGCAGCCTTAAATCAGTATTTGTATTTCGAAGACTGCGTGTGGCATTGTAATGTGAAAAATTCAAAACATTTAATTTTGATGATTTATTTCAAACACAATCCAAACAGAAATTAGTTGAGTGCGCAGTATCCCAGTTTATTGTACCTGACTGCATAAAGTAATGACTATATAAGGAAATGTATCCATCCCGTATCCTGAGTTTTGGGGGGAATTTTAATGTTTTCTTTATAACATTCTATTGCTCTTGGCAATACGCTTCAAATGAGCCCTCAACTACCTTTTTTGGACCATGCTAACCCAATGTATGCCTAAATGTCCATTTAAACATTGTTTTGGCCCACTGTGAGTCTGCAGTCAGACATTTTCATACATTCAGGCGAGTGGTCTCAATTCAGAAGGTTCACAGACAGCTTCCAGATAGTCTTCGTTGAGACAGTCAGATATGGACATTGATACAGAGGTTATGTGCAGGAACCAAGATGTTTCTGCTGAATATCATTTCAGCTTTACAGAAGAAGATATTTAGGCAGTAATCAAGGAGCCTGAGCCATCCCGAATTGCCAATGTCAACATTGGGCAGCTTACTAATTTTTTTGCCGAATATTATGGAATGGAAAACAATGGAAATGTGCAAAAAATTCTTAAGTATCAACTGAAACAGTATAAATTGTTGAATAAAAAGCAATCTCCTTCCAGATCAGTTGTGCTGTCTTTCCAAACATATCAGAATCATATGCAAGGCACAAAAATAAGGAAAAGTTTCACTTCATTGACATCAAAATCATGAAGAGAGCAAACTTATTCATTGCTAGCCGAGATAGAAAAGCTTGTTGATGATGAGAACAGAATATTTGATGAGCATAATAAAGAAAAACTGACAACTACCCAAATATTGGGGTACCTCATTTACCGCATAAGTTATACTTCTGACAAGCAAGTTTCAAGACTCGGAATGTCAATTTTTGAGGGAAAGCACCAGAAAACAAAGAAATTATCAAACGATGAGGCGGTAGCACTGATGCATGATCTAACATTAACCAAACAACATATGCGAACACTGAAAGGTTACTTCTCTTCAAAAGATATAACTTTTCTAAATAAAAACCAGCTGCTTGATCTACCCAAAACTTTACGACCAGACATTTATACTGTTCTTGATGGAAATGGAGCATCTGTAAATTATACAGAGCTGACTGTAATGACCACGCAATCATTGATCAACGTCAGTGAAACAGAGTGTAGAATTTATGAGAGTTTGGAATTAACAGTCATATACAAAGATGGAGGAAATACAGCTGGAAGTCAAGCTGTGTGGAAGAGTGCTGAAATGATGGGCGCATCTGACCATCTATTTAAACACAGTGTTGTACCGCTAACTTTTCAGCAAGGTTCTAAGGTCCTTTGGAAGAATCCTTCACCCAATTCTGCAACAGGATTTCGTCTTGCATATCTGTTACGTGCTTCAGAAGATAATGCACACGTAATTGATTTGGTGTTCTCTGCCACTGTTGTACAACACGAAGAACTACAAAAATCAAGCCTTCATATTTTATCGAAAACAAATCAGTGTTATGTTGTCAATCATGTAATTCATGACACAATGAAGGATTTGCAACTGAAAAAGAAAGTTTCCGGACTTGGTGGTGCTGATTGTATTGTATGCAACACACAGAAAGAAGATTGGAAAAATGAAGACAAAATTACTCATGGATTTTCCATCACAAGAACGGCATAAGAAACCAGAAGACTATTCATGGACGTGATGCACAAGGGTGATGGTGAAATTGGGAAGATACCCAAAGATTACCAACACCGCCAGGGGTTAACATCTGAGCCCAAGACAATATCAGATCAGCATTCAATTACAGTCTTGCACTCATATATCAATGTTTTGCGCTGGTTCTTAAATGTCCTTTATCGTTGCGAGTCTGGTTATGAATGTTGGGTTGAGAAACAAACAGTGCTTGGAGAACCAATGCGCAGAAGCAAACAACGAGTACAAGACATACTGCGCCCAGTTGGATTGATTGTCGATCAAGTTGCTGGTGCCAATGCAAAAACTTGAACGTCAAATGATGGCAACGCAGCACGCAACGTTTTCCTCATGAAGAACAGGGATATCATCACTGATTTTGTCATTGAAAAATGCAAGGAAATTATTGGACAGTTACACAAGAAAACTAGCATTTTGCTTCGAGTCTTGTCGTCATGCTCAAATAGGTAGACATTCAAAAAGTAGCACAGCTGACCAAAGAAATTCCTTTATAGATTGCTAAAGAGTTGAATTGGGTTGAAATTAATTGGACCTTACATGGTCTTCTGTATTACTCTATGGAGCTTGTTCATTTGAATGGTGGGTGGGCACTGGGTTTCCTCTTAGAGGAGGCGTTGGAGAGCAACAATAAGTTTGTTCGGCAGTATTTGGAGCAATATGCACGCACATGCTCCCCAATGCTACAATTAAGTGGTGCCATGAGTCATTTACTGTAGAGAAGTGACCCTGGCATTCTTAATTTGCAAAACAGAATGCGTAATGAGGTTCGGTGCAACTTGTGTGAATTGCGTTATAAAACTGAGAACCATGAAAAGTACTTGATCTTTGTCGAGAATCCGTACCAAATGAGTATGATTCATCAGTACCTGACTGCTTCATTTGAAATGTTATGACTTGATAAGATTGACAGAGATTTGTATGGCTTCCTCATACTCTTCTTTGTATCAAAACGCCTGTTGAAAAATCTTTACAACAAACAGGCACTTCGTAAATTTTTGCTGGAGAAAATTGAAATTTTTTTCTCATGTCGCTACCTATTTGACATAGTGTCAGCATATGACTTAGCAATATGAGTTAATTTCTTCTCAAAACCTGTACCTTTTGGTTGTTGAACCATCCTCTTTGAAACTCTCCAGAAAGGATTCGGGGGGTTATAGATTGACATTCTAAATTAGTTCATCACAAACAGAAGTGAAAGTATTATGGGTCACTTAGAAAGTTCATATGAATTGCAAAATTTTTGTTTTCCAGGATTTTGTATCAGGGGCAACCAAAACCACCAACCTTTGAAGCAAGCCATAAAATATCTCTTTGTAACAATTTTCCCTCCCAGTCAGGGGCGGATCCAGGGATGGACTTTGGGAGTGATCGCCTTATTTGTATTTTTTCATATTAAAAGTTTCTTATAGTTTGCTATAAGAAACATTGCCTTTTGGGGGGCATGGCCCCCCGGCCCCCTTCTGGGTCTGCCCCTGTTGCCAGTATATTCAGTGCACTAAAATATTATCTCAGAAACAACAGGGAACAATATTTACGCTGTTTTCTTTGCGATTAAGTTCTATTTCCTCCCGACCCCTTCATTGTGCCCATTGTGAGCATTATATCCAATGAAAGATAATTTGACAAAGTTCATTAATATTCCTCCACATATATGTAGTAAACTCATACGATGGCCTATTGTTATCAAAATGACATACCAAGGTTAGCAATTTCCAATCCATAGAAAATTAGCTAAGACCTTCAATTCTCCAAGAATAGTGCCACTACGTGAAGACTCATCTGAAAGATTTTGTGAGAGAAGTCTTAGTCGCGTTGTCTCATTTCTCTCACAATGTTGCAATGTTCTCCTTTAATTGTCCGTGCAATGAATATATCACGGACATAATATCTTTTCGACTACACTCTTTTAAGAATAAGGTTCATAAGAACATAGATGCTCAAATTCATTAAATTTATTAATAACGTTTAAATGATGAAAGGCTCAAGCTTCCTCAGTACTTAAAAGTTTTATGTATACTTGCTGCCGCTTTAGATTACCTTTTGCACTATCGATATAATAACTCCTGCTCTCTTTTGTTCTTGTCTGTTATATCTAGGTAAGACATCAACAAAGATTTGGATGTAGTACTTTTATTTTCAGACCAAGTTACGCCTTTGGCACTTAAGAATAATTTTAGTATAATCTTATGCTGACAGTAAAATAATTTTAAAGCTATATAGGCTTAGCAAAAATTGGGTATTCCTAGTAAAAATTGAGCGAATTTTGCCTTTCCTGTTTTCCGACAGAAATGCTAAGCAGAGAGAATATTCGATTCAACTCCATCTCGTGACAAGCAATAATATACCTCAACTTAGCAAATTAACAAAAAAGCCTGGCGCATCACTATTTTGCTTAATTTTTTCTCAGCGAGAATTGACCTTTGCTAGGGTCATTCCCTGCTCTTCTTTTCAGCAAAACATGGTAGATGTACAGTATTTTATTATAGCTTTACTCTGCTTAAAGTAACTAGAAAGACCAGTAGTGCTATGAATGAATTGCTGCTAGCTTCACTGTTCTTGGGGAATTTGTTATAAATACTTTTGACTGATGCCTTGCTTGTTTTATTCATTATTTCAAAATCACTTCATTTCATATGCTTTTTGCAAAATTTAGATCATACTTTGACAGCATTCATAGACTGAAACATGTTTTTGATGAAAGGACTGTTATGCCTTTGATATGTTGAGTTGAATTCTTAATTGAATCTGTTGGATGGCTGGTGTTAAGTAGCTAGAAAAAAAAAATGAAAATTGAGAATATTTCCCTTTTACTATCTATGTTAAGTTTTTGATGCTTGTTGTAATTGCCTTACTTTATTCTAACAAACTAACTCTTTAAATTTGCAGAAGAGAAAGGAAATGATAGCCCACTTAAAGGATCAACTCCAAGAGACCAAAGCAAAGACTAGTATGGAGACAAAATATATCAAGAAAGACGCCGAGGTTTTTCAATTTTTTTGACTAGGCTCTTAGATTCTTATAGATAAGTACTTGAAATCGATTTGAATGCTTCCTAAATTTGCAATATCTTCAATTGAAGGGCATTTATATTTAAGCATTATGGTGTCATTCGCCTTTTCCATTCATCCGATGGCGATGCATTGCTGTTTTGCAAGTTAGTGGCAAAAAGTGTACATTTTAGCTCCTGTATGATGACGTATTTTTGTCATGGTTGCTATATAAACTGGAAAGCCTTGTAAAATGTTCATTTTTTGAAAAGTCTGTGAAAACTTGGAAAAGTCAATGAAAGCTGTTGAATAAACATATAAATCAGGAAAGATTCAGGGCATAAATTGGTGTTAGTTCCTTAGCGGTGTGAATACCAGAGTCTGATGGTGTAGTTTTTTAGCATTGTCTTATGATAAACTACATAGTACTTGGGGAATGTAGTTGGAGATATGAATGTTCTCTAGAGTCTTTTGTTGGCAACTAATTTCTTCTAGTTTGACATGTTTTTAATACACTGCTAAAAACCGTAGAATAAGTGTTTTAGTATATTAAGCATCTCCTTAAATGTGTCTAGAGTATAACTTTTGGACTAAGGGTCACCCAGTGAAGGCAATTTCGAAGAACCAAAGAAGCTTTTTAATAGCCATCAGTAGCGACACCCTGAGGGGGAGATATTGAAACCCCTGTTCTTTTCAAGATTAATTCGCTAATTCTTCTAAATTCAAGGAGTAATGAGAGATATCTAGCAAGATGCAACTCTTCTTTACTTTATACCATTGCTCTTATCACAATTTAGCAAGGTCTTTTATTGCATGCCGTTGTAATGAAATAGTAAGGTAGTCATTTCCTTGCAGTAGAATGGCCGTCGCTATCATAGGGCAGAATCATTAGAGAGCGTGACTTGTGACAGTCCCACGCCTTATTGGTTATGAGAAATTCAGGGAATTTCATGTTTTGTGGTAACGATGTATATTTTGTATTGGTTAAAGGTTCAAGGCATTGCTGTACTGCATTTTAGGTTAGAGTAACCTGTGCCCAGAAGCAATGTCAAAAGACAGAGGCAGAGCTAAAGGAAGAAATTGAGGTACATACGTCGGGCCTTTGTTTTCCACTGTTTTTCTGAAATGATGAATCTTATCATTTCCCAATCACTGAAAGATCCTTTTCACGGGGGTCTATATTTACTTTGTAGAATTGAGACAGGAAAGCTGGTATTTATGTGGTGACTGATCGCTTTGCAAGTCTTACTTCATGAACTGACTGGTATCTACTATGAACTGACTGGATTCCTAACCTATATTTCTGAAATGCTACAAATGAATTACGCTTGAGAAGTCCTAAGCTTAGGAATGAGAATTAATGCAAGCCTGTTCGTAAGAGTTTGACTCGGGGATATGTAAAAGACTCAAACTTATACGTCAAAAACTCAAACTTATACGTCAAAAAGTTTGAAAAGTAAAGTAATACTTTGACCACCTCAGAAATAGGAGTCTCAATCCAAAATTTTCAACGAAATTCTATATATTGAGATTGTCTTCCTTCATTTCAATTGTCAGAGCATTCCAATTACTATCGGAGCGTATTTTGGCTTTTGTAAGAGGTGAAAATTGTAGTTTTTCAACTTATGAATAGAATGAAAATGTGGCCAAAGGAGGTATCAATTTGCTCGTTGAAAGGTGGTGCATGAGCAGTTGTTTCCTTACTTGATTGGTTTATATAAAGAGTCCCTGAACCCAAAAGTTTTTTCATGCTTTTCATGTTAATTGATAGTTAGTGGTGAGATAGAAGCCTTTCAATGAGACTCGCTCGATCTCGAACGTGTAGGCACGCACCCAACACGCCCCACGCGCTTGATTTGTCGCACAAGCAAAGCTATCGATTTTATTGCTGGCAATTGATTAAATTGATAGACTTTAATTCAAGTATAATGGGAAGCTCATAATCAGTGATTTGGCTGTTAAAATACTTCGCAATCAAGTTACTTCACTATGCTACTAAATGTCCGTTATCCTTAGAATAATCTATTCTTAAATGATGAAGATAAGGAAAGTGAGGACGATAGGGAAATTTATGTTCTTGTTGAGGAGCAACACGTACTGTGTATGTAAACGGCCCCTCATTGTGTGTAGGTATATTCTCTAAAGTTTCAATTCGTGCGAGTTTCCATTTCACATCATCCAACAGGGTCCTGCTGTCTGTCGCATCCGTCGAGATGCACTACTTTCAGCTGTAGATTTTCCATATAAAAACGCCAACAATTTCCCTCAAACTTTTTTGCCACACTCACACATAGGTGTTCTCTAAACAAATGCAATCAGAATTGATTTATGTCAACTGTAACTTCAGATTTGCCTGATGGAAAGTCGCTGTTCTGTACCCCAGCCCTTAATTCTATGCCATTTTCACCTGTTCAATTTTCAAAGAAAATGACAACTAATTTTCGTCAAGAGTTTTTGCCACACTTGCGCATGGGTGTTCTCTAAACAAATGAAATCAGAATTGAATTATCTCAACTGTAACTGGAGATTTGCCTAATGGAAAGTCGCTGTTTTGATCAGAGACTAAAAAGTTGCTCACAGAGGGTAGAGCTTTTGAAAGCACTAGCTGTGAGTAAAAATCATGGGTAATAGACGTGAAAAGTAGATAGGCTTGTAGAATGAGTGTTCTAGTTTTAGGGAATGCAGTTTTTCTGGCTTTATTGAGCTTCTATTCCCCACAGCAGGTGTAAATAAACAAGGGAAAACTTAGGCGTTTACAGCAAACTGACCGTAAACTGGAGGTCGATCGGTGTTATAGTTTTGGAGCATCTATACAGAATATCGAGAAAAATCGATCATTAGTGCAACCATGGAAAAGAAAATTACAGAGGAAAAGTGTGAACTTGTTATAATTATAGCCAGAGATAGTTTTTTATTTTTAGTACCCCACAAGCTCTGATAGACCGAAAGTATACAAGGGGATCAGAATCAATATCATCTCGCTGGGTGCATCTTCAAGACCTTTATCACCCTCTGAAATTGGTTCGAGCGATGAGGTTCCCTGACCTCTGAAGCAGTGAATTATATTGTTACATAGACTACGCATTGTGCCATGGTATTTTATTGCCCAGGTCCATTTTCCATCCTGATAACTTAGGGGGAGGCTAAATAGAAAAGTGGCCTTATTGTAAAAAATGTTATTTCAGGGGGCTTATTAGAAGAAGGTCTAGAAAGACAGGGAGCTACTAACTCAGGGTTTTTGCCATCTCAAGGATATCCATTCTCTCATAAACATGAAAGGGAAATTTGGTCCTTTCCGCAATGTTAGGGAAACCTGACCTTGCAATAATTTTATTTTATAAATTGTATTTAAGATTGATCAATTAATGAATGAAACTGACCCTTTGCACTGACATCCAAGATGGCGTAATTCTTAAGTCACCTTTTTCATCCTTGTGCCATTATCTGTTCTGTGAAATATATATGGTTGAAAGGTCAAAGGAGTACCAGAATTTAAATGTTTCCAACTTGCTAGTGTAATGTTTCTTCTCTGCTCTGCTTGGTAGTTTGAATTATGGGTCATTTGGGAGGTACTCCTATAATTTTTCTGCTATTGGATGATACTTACAATGAAATATGAAGGAAAAGGGGATATTTGTCAGGGAAATTCCAGAGAAATCTTTCTTCCAGATTTCGCAGACACCCTGTAATAGATTTTGCAGTGCAATAAATGCATGTGGGGACTATATTGAACTTTATTTCTTATGTTTTCCCATGTGGTTTAAATTATGAAAGGAAAGAGGAAATTTGCACCTTTAGAACCATTAAGATTAGGGTAAGGATGGTGTAGTAGTTGCTAACGATCATGATTTGTTATTTCTGAAATAGAGAAATTATTAGAGGAAGAGCCTATCATCAGGTTTGGATTCCCAGATAAAACATTGCAAGGAAAAGTGGCAACATGTGAATTGAGCATTAGGCATATTGCAATGATCTGTTTTGCCTGACATGCCAGAGATATGTCTTTGGACATTTACCATTTACATATCAATGAACAAAATTGGTTGGCAGACAGGGAACAGAAACATCCCCCTTCAGTTCCCTGACGTTAAATTAGAGATTCCCATAAATGATTATTTCTTTGTGGGTTCAAAGTTCTATAACTTGCTTCTTCTAGACATCAGAAAATATACTGTTGATTATGAGAACGAAGTGAGCTCTTTTTTTCATTAAATCCATTATAAACATTATAAGCTTTCATAAGCTGCAAGAATATATCTATCTATCTATTAATTTTTTCTTTTTTAAACGACACATTGATAGTGGGTTTTTACAGCTGATATGTATACATCCTTTCTAAATATGTCATGTCATTGTAAAGTTTGAGGTTTTTGCAACATTTTACTTTCATCCTATGTCAATCATGAAAGTGAAAAAATGAGCATGACTCTATTATCCAGGCATCTGAAGGGCATGGGACTAACACCTCCATAACCCTAATACACTGTCATAATCATCTTTTAAATCTTTCCCTTATATTTACCGTTTCAGTCCAGCTCATTTCATTTTAAATTCACTTCATACAATTTAGTGAGAACAACAAAAACAATTAAAAATAATAAATATCGAAATATTTAAGATCCACTAACAGAAACTAATACAAAAAATTCATTTACTTAACGGGAACATTAAATTAAACTAAATTGTGCGGAGGGAAATATTTGGAGGAGGAATTCTCTCAATAGTTACAAAGCTAATCAAGGAGAGAGAGCACCCCCCCTCTAGGAGAGATCAGCACCATTGAGAGAACATCATAGTTTTGTTGTTAAGTGAAATAACTGGATAGGGAGAATTTCTCTGAGGGCCTAGAGATAGAAGAGTTCAGTTTGGATATTGTTTCATTATGTCAATCCCCAAACTACACAATGATTACAGAGCAAAAAATTTTTTTAAATACAAAATTAATCTTGTGACTCCTATATAGGTCAGTAATTTTTTAAGCTTTCTATTGAATATTTTGCATTCTTCTTATTCTCAATGACTGCTTCTTTGGCAGTTATTGTTTTCCTTTGTAGTTCTACTTTAAATACTATGAAAAACAATAAATAATTCTCCTAATTTAATGCCAGTCAATGCTTGGGACTCATCTTTAAAGCGATACCTTGAAAAGTATTGCAGCACATCGCTAACCAATTTTGGAATTTCCACGGAGATATGCTAGAGAAAATGTTTACTAACTCTATCTGCAACAAATTGTTTGCATTACGTGGAAATGTGAGAAATAATTTTCTGGCTAAATTAACGCATTGATTTTGCTAAAAATTGGCCGAGAGGCATGGTTGAACTCCCCGAAAGAAATCAACAATGCCTCTCCTAATCTATCAAACCTATTATACATACTTTTCAGATCTTCTGAAAAACATCATTTATTTCAAGTTTTTGAGCAGCTTTCCTTATTGCAATACAAAAGTTGCTGCGGATGAATGTCAGATTTTGCATGAAATGACTTCTGATATCAAGAAACAGGATGATTTGCGTTCATGTGCAGAGGCAATCAGTTGGAGTTTTCCACTTTATTAGCGACGCACTATTTGAAAAGGCAAAAGCAGTGCGCTTTATCATAAAGTTTCATTGATAAAACTGCTAAAAGAACGATTGCAAGACTGTAACTGAGGTGCGAGTGCACACTGAAGAGTAGGTTTATTTAGACCATCATTGACTCCATGGTTGAAAATACGCAGCCACAAAATAACGCTACCTCAGTTTCAATGTATCTTATTTGATAAAGAAGTCCTGTATCTTGTTTGAAACCATTTTCATGGAAAAATCCCAAGGATTCTCAAGACCTGCATTGATCAAAAACCCTCATTAGAAAATTTTTCAGAAAAGCTAACAGCCCAAATTCTCTGAAGTGTACTTGCTGGCTGTTGTTGTTGGTCAACCAACGTCGAAAAGTTAAAGAATAGGCTATTGTTCGCTTCCAGACATGTGATTTCTTATGACTATGCTTCAACCGAGTACTACTGAGAAGACAATAAAAGTACAATCCAACTCAATTGCCTTTCTTAAATTACTTATAGCTTTGAAATGGTAGGAATTGTGGAAAAACTAACTGCAGGGAGTCCGATTTCCTATTTGATGAAGAAAATGTTTTGGGTTGAGGGACCTTTTAGATAGATAATGCTGCAAGGCACCATTCTATGTGCGAATGGCGATTGAATGAGTAATCAATCCTCAGTATTCAAATGCTATGCTACTTGTTTTACTCAGAGTTTAAAGCAAAGGATTGACGAAGAAGCACGAGTGAACAATGAAATCGAATCTTTCTTAAGACAACATTATAAAGTGAGTATTTTTTATAAATCTTTCCGTACTCGAATATGCCTGTTTGCATCTGTGTTTGCTTATGTCTTTATGTTTCTTACTGTGTATTTAACCATGCTCTGAAGAAACTGGTGGAAGAGCTTGGATTCACATTTGGACCTGATTCTGCGCGAAAGGTTGCTCCGAATTACTTGAAGACCTGTGTATCCGAAATACAACAATTAGTCCGATACCTCGCTTAGGAGAAAAAGGATAGAACAGAATCGTATAGTCAAATGAAGAGAGTAATTAGCATTGTAGCTGCAAAAAGAAGTACTTATTTGGCACGAGCTGTTGCACCTTGGACAGTGATATTGGCACGAGTGATCTTTCGCTTGTGCCGGGGACTATGAACGCATGTGCGATTGCCTGCCTGTTTGCTATCTACCAGTCTCTCTGTGTATTTGTTTGTTTATTTGTGTATATATA
>WIPJ01000172.1:290498-322185 GCA_018155075.1 Cassiopea andromeda
GTGTATGTGAATGCACATAGAAGCTTTAACTTATTGTCTGGTCAAAAATCTTGCACACCATGTAGAAAGGAGATATCCTCCTATATCAATGTTGTTCAGAATGAAGAGCCAGCACCTGGACCATTGCATGTGAGCGATATGGAAACAGACAAATCAGATGATTATGAGCCATTTGAATCATTCTTTGCTGATGTCTCTTTGGTAAATGAATCAATAGGCTGTCTTGGAGAATCTGAACAGAAACTGAAGAGTTTATGATACATTGTGCAGGAAAATGAGAATGAATACTGAGCCTGAAAAACATGGCGAACATGAGAACTCAAAAGAGTTGAAAGTTTTTTATGATGAGATGATATCACAATTGAAGGTAATGTTTGAGATGTCAGTCAAGAGGAGTGAACAAATGCAGGTGCTTACTCTGCTTCCAAGTAGCTGGAGTGCTAGAAAGATTCAAGATGAATTTGGAGTGGCCAAGTTCATGGCAAGAGCTGCAAAGAAATTAGCAAAAGAGAAAGGAGTGCTTTCTACACCAAATCCTAAGCCTGGCAGAAGTGTAGCTGAAACCATTATTGAGCAAGTTAAGAAATTCTATGATAGTGATGATATTATCTGTTAGATGGCTGGTAAGAGAGACTGTGTTGCAATGAATGTCGATGGGAAAAAGTTATAGTTCGGAAGCGTCTGAGACTTTGAAATTTGAAGGAATGTTGACAGAACAAATCTCGAAGCAGTTATTAGGAGCACTGATGATTTTGTAGAAGATCTTGTTGGTAGACTTTGTCACTTACAATGTCTTTCCTCTATAGCTACTCAGCAGTCAATACTCATGAAGGAGATCAAAGAAAGACCAATGGATGAACAGATTCTAGCCATAGCTGATTTTGCAGAGAACTATTCATTTGTCCTTCAAGATGAGATCCAGGGCTATCACTGTACTAACAGTCAGGCTACAATCCGTTCTTTTGTTGTGTACCATCACTTTCCTGTTGAGGGCAATGAATCTACTGACCTGAAGGGAATAAGTTTCGTGGCAGTTTCTGATCACTTATTACATGATGCAACAGGAGGTCATTATTTTCAATCAAAAGTGATTGAGTTTTTGAGAGAAATTATGTCATTCAAAAAAGTGATATCTATTTCTCAGATGGAGGAGCTGTATCTCATTAAAATAATAGGAAAAACTTCATTGATCTTGCAAATCATGAAGCTGATTTTGAGATGCCTGTAGACTGGTACTTCTTTGAAACTTCTCATGGGAAGGGTCCTTGTGATGGAGTTGGGGGAACTGTGAAAAGGTTGGCAGCAAGAGTATGCCTGCAAAGGCCATTTGAAGATCAGATTCAAACACCGATGCAACTTTTTGAATGAGCAAAAGAAAGTATAAAAAGTGTTCACTTTCCATATGCCACAAGTAAAGCAACACTGGAAGCTGAAAAAGAACTTGTTCTAAGATTTCAAGCAAGTAAAGCAATAGAGGGAACACAAGAACTGCATGCCTTTGTTTCAATACCCAAATTTAGGACAAAGATAAATGCACGATAATACTCCTTTGCATCAAGTGAAGCAACCTTTAGTGTTAATAGCATATATTCAATGGAATTACTAGAATGGGAAAAGATAATTGGATATGTTACATGTGAGTATGATGGTAAATGGTGGCTTGCATATGTTCTTGACCAGTCTCATGCAACAGGGGAAATTAAAATGAAATTTTTACATCCATCAGGACCAGCAGCTTCTTTCTCATTTCCAGGAAAGGATGGTACTTTTAAGCCCTGTTTACGCTACAAAAACTAACAAGAGTTCAGCCCAGGTTCAACCTACTTTGACAAAATCTTGATGTAGTGTAAACGCAACTAACCTGGGGTGAACCCGGGTTGAACCTGTGTTCAGCTGACCTATCTCCAGTAGTGGGTTGAACTCAGGTTAGCTGTCTCAAATTTTTAGTGTAAACGCCAAACTGAGTTGAACCTTGGTTAGGTTTCTATTGTGCATGCGTATTCTGTACCTCATTTCGCGCCATGTTCAAAGAGAACTAGCTATTGCGATAAGGTTTTGTGGAAAGTTGTAGTATTAGTATGAAAGCACACAATCGGGGGTCGTTTTGGTCTGATGAAGAAGTGCTGCTTTTGATACGTAATAGGGCGGATGAAAATATTCAGCAACAATTTGACAATTCCACTTGTAAGAAGACCATTTTTGACACCAATGGCAAAGCTTTTGGAGGGTAAAGGTGGCTACTTGCGAACCCATCATCAAATAAGCGAAAAGTTAAAGCAACTTAAGAAGTGCTACAAAAAAGTCAAAGACAACAACAATCTGTCTGGAAGGAACAGGATATCATTCAAATTTTTTGCTAAGGTTGATAGAATAATGGGGGATAGGCCCATCACAAGACCTCAAAATTTGCTCGACAGTGGGGAAGTGGATGTTGACAATTTCTGCTTATCAAAAGATTCTTTTGAGTCTGAAACTCTGCAAACACAACGTAATGAGAGAATTTTAGAAGAATCAGATGACAGCCAGGAATTGAGTGCTGTTATCAGTAATTGTTCATGGACAATGCATCAGAGGAGCTTTCTCCAATATTGGAAAAAAAGGAAAGCAACATACCAGGAACTAGCAAGGAAAAAATCCTTTTTTCAAGAAGAGTTAAAACTAAGAAAAGAAGCAGAAATGACCTTTTCCTTTCCTCTGTTTTGGAAATGGTGCAGAAGCAGTAGGAGGCAGCTGATGAACGCTTTTTAAAATGGAAGCTGCAAGATAGCAGAAGGAGTTGGAATTAGAGGAGAAAAGAAGAAAGGAGGAGAAGCAACATAAAATAAATATGATGCAAATGATGGGCAATACGTTTGCTGGAATTGCTACAAGAATTACTAGCATCCATCAACCACAACAAAGTTTTGCCTCTCTCATGCAAGACCAAATACATTTGCTATGTAGAGGTCAAAATTTTTATCAAGGTCCAAATCAAGGTAAAAAAATGCAAGTATATGTCTACAAGATAACAGCCAGACCCCATTTGCAAATTAGTTATGTAGGAATCATCGATGAACCAGAAACTAACAACTTTCATTACACCAATTTGTCATAGTATAACAAAACATCGATGGAAAAAATGAGCAAAATGCATCAAGATGACTTGATATTATAAGAATATATAGTTTACATATTGATACTTCCTCCAAGCCCATGGCTGTCACTGTCATTACGCGTTGCATATTTGTCACCCAATTAATAAAGCAAGGCTTGGTGTTTCTTAGATTCCCAAGTAGTAAGTCCAATATTCAGTAAAGCCTCTAAAACGTAATCTGGCCTTTAAAGTCTGGAGACATTATAATGGCCTTGATTCTGCGTTCTCATTTGAAACCTCTCAAAGTTACAGGCGTTACATCTATGCAAAATTACATAATGCATTAACAAAAACTGTGTACACTTTTCTGGGCTTTCTTCTATACTACTTGTCAAATATTAAGGTTACTTTGAAACTAATTACTTGTTGGCACTGAATACAAAGGGATATAATAAGCAAGCGGGTTAGGGGGTTAGAATTTTTGCTAAAAATGCATGGTTTGTGGAGGTTGTTAATAGTGGGAGGGGGGGCAATGTGCAATAGATAGTATGGGGACACAAGCATTGGCAAATTATAGCAATTAGCTGTTAATATTTCTTGGTATAAGGTAAATGGATTCCTTCGTTGTTAATATTGATTTGCATTCACAAAGTCACTGTGTTTTACTTACTTATCACTTTTAGAAATTTGAAATCTTAGGGTTAGTAATATGGGGGGTAAGCAATTTTTCACATTTGCTTTGTTGGGAGGTTTTTATTAAATGAAAATGGATGGTAAAATTTTCAAAAAGATAGTTGGAAGTCTAGCATTGAAATGGTATGGTAATATAGCTAACCACCCAAAGTTCTATGACTAAGAACATAGGTGTGCACCTGCCAATTACAGATTTTTGAGCATCCTGGAAAGAGGTTGATTGCCAAACAGACAGAGTTTGATTCCCAGTTGATAAAAAATGAACCATTAATTAGAACCTAGCTAGAAAATCCACCTGAAAAGCTTCTAAATATTTGCAATCAAAGTATCAAATTTCAATCTGTTAGTTCTTAAGAAAGGAGGCTTCATATGTGTGGGTTTCTAACTTAGTGAAAATGATAGAATAGAGACACTTGAGGTAGATTATAGTACCTCCACGTACTGACTATATGTCAGTAGATATGGGCAGGTTAAACATGTATGCAGACTCATTACGCTTGTAAAAAAGTAGGCGGCATTAATTAAAACAGCTTAATTTCAAAAGCTTGGCAGTATTGGACAAGTGCTTTTCTAACTTCCTCAGCATCTCTGATACTCATGTTTACAGCTACATTGATATTAGGATGATCTTCTTCAAAGATGAGTTCTTCATCAAGCTTTTCTCTAAAGGATTTGCAGATGTTATGTAAATCACAAGAAGTTGCAATTACAGAATTCATTTTAGCACTGTCCATTCTGCTTAAGAAGACATCTACATCTTCCCTTCAATCCACTAAAGGCATTTTCTACAACCATTCTAGCCCTGCTTAGCCTATAATTGAAATGGGACTTTTCAGGTGGGAGGTTGCCATTATCTGGGAAAGGTTTCATGTCCCATGGTAGTAAATGATATGCAGCATCTGCAGTTATACCTAAATGAACACAAACATCATTTATTGTTTGTGCTTTTGCCTCAGGAAATAAACTTCCAGTTCTACCTCTATGAAATAGTGAAGAATTGGCAAATACCCGGGCATCATGCACCTTTCCAGGCCAGCCCATATTTATATCAATAAACTTGCAGCTGCTATCAACCACCCGTTGGAGAATTACAGAATAACACCCTTTTCGATTGTAATAATCAGCATGAAATACACTTGTTGTTTTGACTGGTATTTGTGATCCATCAATGGCACCTACACATTATGGGAAACCCCATTTGTGTTTAAAACCATTCACCACCCTGTCTAGTTCTTCATCTACTGGAATTTTGATGTATTTTGGCCGCAAGATATCTACTACAGCTTTGCAAAATTCATCAGGAATCAGAGAAAAGCCTTTTTTGAAATGCCATAGAGATGTCCTATAGCTCTGTAATCAGGGTGTGGCCAACTTCCAAAGTGCTACCGCTACACGTTTTCTGACTAAAATTGCCTTTCTGAAACGAGTATCGTCTCTGTGTAGGAATGGATGCAATTCATTGCACAAGAATTCAAAAGTCGTTTTTCAAATTCTAAAATCTTTACCCAGTCATTTTCTGTAAAACATCTTTCCACCACCGTGTCCCGCCAATTCTCACTCCTAGGTTTGGACCGTACTCCACGTGTAGCTGTTTGAGGCTGTCCACATTGAACCGTGAAGTTTTGAAAGGCCTTCTTTGCTCTCCTTGACCAGGACTTCATGTACGTTTCAGTTCGTTGTTTTGCCAACAGTCGTTGTCTCTCCCTTCGTTCTCTTGTAGCCATATTCCTCAATTTCAAAATACATTATGTGGTTATTGCTATAACGTCCAAGATCAAAATTTTCCTCAAAAGCTCCAAACCAGACATATTACAATTTCCCGCCATTTTTGACTTCAACGTATGCATGTCGACAGAGCATGCGTAGGAAGAACAAGAAAACTAAACATTGGCTGTTAAACAGATGTACCTTTCACTGCTAGCTTATTTTAAACTCTTTTTCAGGTCTATTATAATAAAGTACTAGTTTTTGTAAGAAATGTCAGAGAAATTTCAAATATTTTCATTTCTTATCAACTTTTTGTGTAGCTACTGTTTTTCCAAAGCCCATAACTTAGTCATCTATAGAGGGCCCACTTTAAATATTTGCATAATAGTTCTCTAGTCATTAAGGAAGGGTTTTGTATAAATTTTGTCTTTGGGAGATTAGGTACTAGTTCACAGGGAACCAGTGAAAATGAAGATGGTTTTCCCAGTATGGTATCTTTGTGAAATAGGATGGGTTGGAGAAGCCATCACATTTGAATAGAGCTGCAAAAGAGCTTTAAATTGAGCTATTACTGTGCCTGATAGCACTAGTATAACTAAATCTATAAATGTGTTACTGTTTGGGGTTTGAGGATCTGGGCAAAATGGGAAAAATCTTTAGAATCTGATTTCTCGGCCCCTATTAAAGATATGAAGCTGAAATTTGGTACAAAGCCTTTTCTTACCAATAGAAACACATGTGGAGAGTTTTATCAAGATTGGATATATTGAGGGCACATGGGGTGGTTGGTCTAGCATGGAATTACCCGTTCTCCATAGATGTACAGGCTAGTTTAGTCACTGTCAGGAGATAAATTATATCAGTATTTTCGATATGAAGGAGTAAACTAACCAATATATTGTTATAGTTTGGCATATTGTAAAAGGGGTGCCTCGAAAGTGTTGAGTGACAGGTTATTGATATTGCCAATTTCCTGACTGAAGTGCCCTATTCTACTGATAGTAATTATCTTATGCTACCATTGATATTTTTGCAAGTTTTGATCACTATACCAACAATTTGCAGATTTTCCTTGGACTTTCAAGATAGGGAAGATGCCCATCCCATCCCACCAATAAATACGCCCTTGCATAATGCAATTTCCTGTGATTTAATTGCTCCTATCTTATGATTTTATCGCTCAGCAGTCAATCAGCTTGTATTTTTTTAGTATAACAAGTATGATGAGGTGGTGAAGGAAGACAAACGAGAAAAGGAAATTGAGAGAAAAAAGGAAGAACAAGAAGAGGAAGAACTTCGATCTTGTATTAAGGTGTTGTATTTCAAACATTTTGCAACTTTCTCTCCCCATTGGGTCTTGATTCTAATTCACTTTATTAAGGAACAGTGGCGTGATGGCATAGGGGCCAGGGAGGCCAAAAGGGCAGAATGAAGATTTCGATTGAAAAGCTGAAATGTTTTGTATTATTTTCTCAGTTGAAAATCAGCTGAGCGTGATTTTTAAGGCGTATCAAACAAGCAAAGTGAAGATTTCGATTAAAAATGTGTATTTTGTAATTATCTTCTCAGTAGAAAGTGTTGCTGTGATTAAAGTGAATGAGTTGAAGTCGTCGTGATGTTTAAGTCGCCGGTCTGTTCGTTGAATTTGCCATTGTCGTATAATAAACTCGTGATATAGGAAGCCATGGTAGGAATTTCACAAATTGTTGTTATCACTCATGATATATGAACAAACATGAAAACTGTTTCGAATTTTCACTGATAGAACACATCAAGCAAGGTAGACCATGCAATGTATTTGGAAACGTTAGATGATATAAGTATTCCATTATGGAACGTTGTGTTTATGAGATATTGGAGTTCTACGTGAAAGCAACAGAAAATCTTAGGAGCACAACTAGGCTCTTGGTATCTTTCGTCAAGCCTTATAAAGCGGTGAACTCATCAACGTTAGGACGTCGGATAAAAACTGTGTTGGCTTCAGCAGACATTGATGCCAGTGTATTTTCAGCACACAGCACACGATGTGCGTCGGCAAGTAGAGCCATTGCAATGATATTTGCTGACATGTTAATTCGAACTGCTGGGTGGAGTGAGGAATCAACTTATCGAAAATTTTATGATAGACCAGTTGCTTTAACAAATCAGATATTTTTTTCGTTACTAGAATAAATAGAAAGTGTTGTGTTGTGTTTAGTTTGTTTATTTATTACCAAGGAGTGGTTGCTATATTTTTTGCTTCTTGCTTTCAATTCTCATGGTAACCCGACTGAGACATATGATTTGGTAGAATTTACAGTTAAATGAGGCTTACCTGTAAGTTGAAGTTTGATGATAATTCTGCTAAATCATATGTCGCAAGGAGGGTAAAAATGCCCGAATTACTTAGGAGGGTAAATATAGTGGCCCTCCCTCTTTCGTTCATCATTAATTCATGTTTTCAGTAAGGACCACAAAATGATCTTTAAAGTACTGATTCACGGCGGTGCGTGCGTATCTCATGTCAACCCTCCTTACAACATATGAATTGGCAAAATTACCATCAAACTTCATCGTACTGTTGAGTCTCGTTTAATTATAAAGTAGCCTTGCAAATAATATCTTTAAAATAGCTGCTTGGATAATCCAGGCTAAGATATTCGTGGTTCGGGTAGTTGAGGGTGTATTGTGACCGCAAAATTCATTGGGCTCAAGGCTGAGCCTTGATTCAAACTCCTCTGTATCTCCCGCTGTACATATTACCAGTATTTCGTTGTCCTTGTGCTTGTCCTATAGTATTCTGATGTACTTTTTATCAACTTCCTTCAGCCTTAGATAACTCCACATCTCTTAAATTGGTTACTTATCTTGATGCATGTCCTGCATCTGACGGAGTGCAATTATTGCATCCTTTGTATTTTTAATTGAGGTGAAGCCAAACCGTCACTCTGATGACTATACTTTTTTACCCTTGTTTGGTAATTTCTTCCCACATTTTCAGTTTCAGCAACTGGTATGAAAATCTGAGCGGGTGGGTGACACAGTATGTTGACATGGAATGACCCTGGTGCTACCTCTTCTTTTCTCACTTCATCTTCCTCTCTTTGCTTAGCTACCTCTATTCTTCATTTCACTTTCAGGCTCTCTAAACTCTTCAATTTTTGGTAATACTCCTTCTATCTATGCCCTTCTGGTGCGTCCCCTATTGGCGCCAATTTACCACTTTCGTTCATTACGTCTTGGACCTCCTTGCTCTTCTGCCTTGCTATCCTAATAGCTTTCTTTGTCAATCTTTCTTACATAGACAATTAAGCAAGTTCTCATTTGCCTTGCTTTAGCTTTCAGCTGTTCAATCTTTCTCTTTTTATTTGCTGTTTTACAAGCTGTTATAGTCTCGTTGCATCTGTTGAAGCCCCTTTCCTTCTTTCTTTTCACCACCTCATGCACCTCTGTACACCACCACAAGGTCTCCTTTTTCTTTCCTTTCTTTCCCGATGTACGACCTAGTATTCTTCTTCATGTTTCTCGTGCTACTGTACTCAGTGTTCTCCACGCTGTCTTTGCCTCTCCTCCAGGGCTCATACTGAACCTGGAAACTTGGAAATAGGTCATTTTTGCGAAAAGTCAGGGAAAACCTGGAATAGTCAGGGAATTTTCTATAATTTTTATCCAAGTCAGGGAAAAGTCAAGGAAAACAAATATTTAGTCCACATATCGGATGGTTATTCGCAAAGTAGCTGTTCCATTTGTTGTCAGTAAATGTGAACTGTACCACTTTGTATAGCACTATAGCAAGTATATATGCATTACCTATCTATTAGGCTTCATTTTCTTTACTTATTTTTGTGAATATGATGAATTAGGTCAGGGAAAAAGTAGGTGTTTTTGACTATCAGTCAAGGACAAGTCAGAATAGTCAGGGAATGTTGATTTACGTTTTGGGAATGAACCCTGTCCTCTTACCTTTGCCTCTACTTCTTGAGCAAACTCTTCTCGATATTCCTCTTCATTCAACTTCCACCAGCCAATTTTCTTAGCTCCATCAGGTTTCACTTTTTTCAGTTGCTGCATTCTTTGCAGACTACCAGTTTGTGCCTTTTTCAGGGTGCCTGCCAAATCAGGGAAATCATTGACATAACAATCCGCCTCAGTTCCTTCCCCCTATACATAATGTAAACCACTTGTACATGTCCCCCCCACTTTTGTATGTTACTTGGCGAGTGAATCTCATCTGGAAGTTAGGTATTAACTAATGCCATACTTCTTGCTGTTGCAAAAGCTAGAATTCTGTCATCTCCATTCTGTGTCCCGACTCCATAATTTTCAGTCACTCCTGGGTGAAGACCCTTTCTTCCAATGTGACCGTTGAAAGTCATGCGCTATACACACGACCTCTTCATTTTTTCGCATTTTAATTTTCACATTACAGAGTAGATTCCAGAAGTCCTCCTTGCCTTCATCTGTGCACCCCGCCGGTCGTAGTATGCACAAACTACTTTATCCGCTCCTATCCCAAATCAATCTTCAACCACATCAAATCCAATTCTCACCTATACGACCCCCCTCTTTCATATCTAGGCTCAGCACAATACCTACTCCGCACCTCCTGTCGGGGGCCATTCAAAAAGTACGTACTCCCAAATTTAATCAATTTTAGGCCCCATCCCCCTTTTACGTTACTGTGCCCTTTTTTGGGTACCACCTCCCCCTTCAGAGCGCACATACTGTACATTAGTCTCTTATCCACTCCATATACATTTACATCCTCCCAGCTCCATCGTTTTCTGTCCTTTCCATCGTAGTTCTAGTACACTCAGCACATGTATTTCCTCCCTCCATTACATGCACTACTTCTCCCCGTCAAATCGTGGTACCCACATTCAGTGTTATCCCCAAATAACTGCATTGCGTATGTAAAAAGATTATGACCTTTCTGGGGGCAGAGTATCTGTGCTTGAATTACATTAAATGGTTACTGCCTTGGAAGAGTTAGATATGTTGTTTCTGCATATGCTTTGGATCTGGTTCAGTAGATATATCTACAGCGCCAGTTTTACAATAAAAACGTTCATTCTTCTTCACTTTTCTTCCTTTTCCTCTCTTTCAGATTTATCTCTTTTAGCCCTGTCACCTCGTGAGAATGTAGCCTTTGCTCACTTCATGACTGTTAAGAGTCCAGAAGGTGGCCAAACCTTCCTCTGCTGCCTATTCTTTAAGCTGAGCCTTCTCATTTCTTGAATGCAAAACAATTTTACATATTTGAGGAAATTAAATATGTTCCACACTTGGATTGTTTCATTACTCGTCTATCCGAAAATGTTCTAAACAGGACCAAGTTTTCCTCATTCTAATATCCAATAACCTTGAGCATTCTCTTCAACCTGAATCCTTTTGTGAAACTGCAAAGAAGTCCTAAAAATTGACATAAACAAGCTAAACCTTCCTCTTCTTCACAGCCGTGACTTTTATTGACTCTGCTGCTATTGTTGCGTGTCGCTTGCGGGGAACACCGTAGTATGGTCTCTTTCCACATAAGTTGGCTTACATTTTACAGACTAGATGCCCTTCTTGCCATCCAACTGCCCTCATTTATCCGTGCTTGGGGCCGGTTGTTGCTGAGTTTTGTTGATGTCCTTTATTGATTGTTGGGCTTAATTTGAGTCAACCCGATTTTAGATGACCTGTTGTCCATTTGGGTTGTTGTTTTGTGTTGTAACCTTCGTTACATGAGTGTGGTAACAAAGAAACATTGAATTCATGCTTCTATAGATTCAATCTTGGTGGCGAGGTGTGATGGTACGTCGTCAGCTTGGACCCTATAGTAAAAAGAAGAAGAAAAAAGGTAGAAAAGGAAAGAAGTCTGGCAAAAAGGGAGGAAAGAAGCAAAAGAAGTAATAAACGAAGTTTGATGTAATTTTTGTAAAAAATAGACTGTATATAGAAATAAATGTCAAACTATTTAAAATTGCTTTGGAAACGTAATTGATTTCCTCTATCCTTGTGTTGTAGCGACTTGAATGATCTTAGAAGTTAGACAGTGCAACTCTTTCAAGATCATTAGATTTTGTGTAAGACGTTTGTGCTTTTTGATAAAGAAATTATAAGTCATAATCCCTAGTTGGTTATTCCTGCTTTTAAACTTGAAAGGTTTCGCTTATTTCTCAGCTGAACTGCAACAACTGTTTCATTTTAACGTCTTTTATCTGCTTCAGATTGCTTTATAGAAATTAGTCTCCCTGAAATTCTGCCTTCTTTACCTTCAGCCCACCAAGGCTGAAGCTGGAAAAGTTACTTCTTGAATAGATTGTAGGTTAAATTGTGTAATTCGATGTACTTCTAAATGTCGACTATCAATTGTAAGCGTAAATCTCCCTCAGGGTTCGTGCATGATTTTTATATGCAAATCAAAAGAGTTCTCAAGGACTTTGCAAGGACTAAAATCAAAATTTTCAAGGAGCTCTAAATTAACATTAACAGAGCATGTGTGAATAACTGGAAGCCTAAAATACCGAAAACGAGACATGTTTTTTTGTTTTCTCATAAGACTGACAATAAAAATTACAATACAAGCGCCAAGGAAACATGGAGATACATAGCAACCCTAAACGAGACATTTCTTGGCATATCAAGAGTTCTCTTGTACGATTTTCTTTGAACCTTCTTTCGGATATCTCTCTAAACTATTTTGTTTTGTTTTGTTTTGTTTGTTGCTGTGAACGAAGAAAACAGTAATCAATTTTCAAGGATTCCAAGTGCCCGTGAAATGACGTTTCAAATTTAAGCACTTTTCAAGATGTTCAACGACCTGCATGAGCCGTGCTCCCTGTATAGGGACAGGCCGGACCGAACTATCTGTTGGGAAAATTTTAGCTACATTCTTGACGTCAACGGGGCAATTATGTACACGCCGAAGGATACCCATTTATGATGAAAGGATACCAATATGTGGTAGATGTTGGACGTATGATAGCCGTAGCAAGTAATGCTTGATATATTTATAAGCATTAATTTATTTTACTTTACAGACACTAAATCTCATAATTGATCCCCTTAAGTATGCAAAACCTAAGCCCTCCAATGGGTTTCTTCGAGGATCTTTTCTAAATATATTGTCTGATAAGGGGAAGATACAGGGAGTTAGCATTTTGCCATAACCATTAACATAAAAATTCTAATCCCACTACCTAAGATATTTTGTACGTATAGCAATAATCTGCATTTGTACCTATAATCTGCAGAAGCAGTGCAAAGAATAAACTCCTTTTAAAACGATATAATTTTTCTATCTTATTATGTATAAAAACAGACAAAACATTTTTACGATAATGCGTAATAGTCCTTGAGTTGCGTAGTCAAAAAGATGTGATTGCTGTTTAGCACCAGGGGGCGCATTTTCGCAAGAAATCAGGAAACTAAAGAGCCATACAAGCATTAACACAGGGACTTACTTGAGAAATGATCATGGGGGGCGTGGGGAGTTGATATTTTGAAGTTTACCGGATGGTACGAATAGTGACAGTATGCTATTTCTAACAGAGGAAATAGTGTAGCTGTGGGCAAGGAAAACTGTTCCTTTTACTACTGTGTGCAATTTAAAATTTATAAGCTGTAAGTTAACAGCAGTATTCACGAAAAGGAAATAGGCTTTGAATGCGCGAGTGGGGTAAGCGAAAAATTTTTTCAGTTCACACCCTCTGGGCTGTCGGAGAACGCCCTTTTGGCAGGAAGTACTAATATTATGTTCGTGAATAACCCCTAATCATAGAAGGAATGCATGCCCTCATCGGAATCCTTTTTGAATTGGATGGCTAAGTAAATTAAACCCTACCTCAGTTACCCATTTCTGTTTCAATTTGACGTAAGGCTTCTTCATCATCAGGAAATTCGTCAGAATTACTTCTTTTGTTTTCACCAGTAGCGTCGTTGACAGGAATTCATGCTTGCAAATGAATTCCTTTTCCATAAGCTGGGGAGATTTCCTTTTGCATTCATAAAGATTTCCTTGTTTTATACAGCAATAAGCAGAAATGAAAGAAAGTTTTTCATATCTATTTTGCCAGGTACAGGGGCAGACGGACACTGTCGCACTTGTCGCACGGGCGACAATCAACTTTCTATCTGAAAACAGCTTTGCACTTTTTATAGAAAGGTATGTCCTATCAGCAGGGACATATTAGCAGCTTGTAGTTTATGGTAGGGTATATCTTATCAGCGTTATAATTGGCAAATAACAATTTTCAATTCATCTTCATTTGATTTTTATATGTCACAACAAGGAAAATCTCATGAACGTGCTATGGTGATGACTTCTTGGGACATCTCTATTTTGATCATGTGGAGGAGCTATCGATAGTGGTCTGTTTGATCCATGGACAAATTAGAATTGATTGGTTCTTAATATGATTTCCAGTGACTGTCGCACAATTTGCATTACAGTTTATTTCTTCCTAGTTAGCCAATCATATATGACTTTCTGAAAATGTCTGTGCGCAGAATGAGGAGCTAACCTTCCTGTTATTGTTCAACACATGAAAATTGGTTTGAAATTACTAAAAACTTCAATCAATTTGTTTGGAAAAGTATACGGTGTAATTAAAGAGAAAAAGCTCAGTGCACTTGAGCAGCGTCATTTCAAAACTAGGGAAGACTGCTGAAATTCCAATTTATACGAAAATTTCGTTGAAAAAACATAAAAGGTGACTTGTATACGTTAATTAATGATTGTTTCTACCGCTCGTCTGACTGAAAGGTGGGATGTTTTGTTTGATCTTTATTGATCTTTATGGTGTATGTTATCACAGCAGGTTTTTCAAATATGACATAGGGCAGTCCTGCTCAACCGGGGTGTACATGCACTCCTTGGGGGTGAATGCGAGATACTAAGGGCTGAAATTTTGAAAAAGGGGGAATTAGGGGTGAATTATACACAAAGGTCTGAAGTTGTAATTGGGCAGATAATTTGGTATCAGCTGTATAATACTGGTTTCCTTTCGTTTCAGATCGTTATAAATCTCCCAATTGAGAACTGCATGTAAGTCGGCTTGTTGGATTTCAAGAGAAGAGCCACGACGAAAAACATCTTTCTTATTTATTTCACCATTTCGACGTTCCAGTAATTACTAAACTTATGCCTAAGCCCGTTTAGGCCTAATTTTAGTTATTATTGGAATGTCGAAATGGTGAAATAAATAAGATGTTTTCCGTCGTGGCTCTACTCTTGAAATTTATACTTCAGCTGCGATTCCCAAGAAATGCTTCAATCTCGGCTTGCTGGATGATGTGATAATAGCATGCATCTTAGCTGTCTCTGCTCTCAGCCAATCACAGCTATTTTTATGTTGGTTTGTGACCTAGCTACAGAGCATTTGTAATTTATGAACCCAAAAACATAAGTAGATGTTCCCATGTCATTAAATTGATAATCTGAAGACGCCAGACTGTGTCAAGAAGGATTTTCTTATTTTCGTTGATTGTTTTTTTATGTCATTACAAATTGTAGTATGATTTGTGTTAACTTTTGGAGGCTCTAATTGGCTAGTCTAGTTAATCAGCAAGTTGTATTTAGGCAGGAATTGCAGAAATTTTAGAGCAGTTGACGGAGAGTTGTAAAAGGGTCAAGACTTGAGAGTGTTAGAAATAAAAGACTTTTTTCTCAGTTTCTGAAAGAGCAACAAGGATTTGGTAAGACTGTTTCCTATCTAAGTAATTGTTTTGATTTTAATTAGTACAAAGCCACCACAGTGCAATGCCAACCCATTTAGATACAAATATAGTTTCTGTCTTATTGATACATTGTTTATTCATGAAATTGGTCACAGTTTTGCAAAGATATTCAAAAGTTTCATTGCCCATTCGGTAGTATATATCTCAATAATATGCATCAAAGAGTGTGCTTATTGAAGTGTTGCATTGTCTTTGATACATCCAGGCACCTCTTTCATGATACTCTTGGGTAAAGAATTGTAAGACTGCTATTTGCATTGTCTCGAAGTAGAGTAGGCTGTTGTGAATGCATCATTCGTTGTATTCTGGGTTGTCTTTTTGGCGTAAGCAAGTAAATAGACATATGCGATAGCATAAAATAAATCCTCGTCCAATGTAGATTCATTTTAATAAACAAGGTGCCCTTTCTTATAGAGCGAAAATGTAAACAAGAATGTCCTTATTTTGCTCCTATATATTTCATCTACAGTACATTATTTTATTAGTGAATATGGCTACAAGAGCAAAGGTGAAAGTCCGAAAGTATTCATTAGATTATCTCAATTATGGATTTATTGCGGCGCCTCATGATGAAAGGTTACCTATGTGTCTGATATGCAATCGCACTTTATACAACGACTCAATGAAACCAGTGAAACTGGAACAAGATCTGAAGACCAAACATAATGAGCATGCTGAAAAACCACTCAAATATTTCAAAGACCTAAGAAAGAACCGAGAAAAAGAGAGACCAAAAAAGTCAGTTAAGTCTTTGTTCCGCAAACAAGTGTCAAATTTGGAACGAGGGATAAAGGCAAGCTATGAAATATCATTTTTGATTGCGAAGAGTGGGAAACCTCATTCAATTGGTGAAGAGTTGATCAAGCCAGCATTATCAGTGTTTCTTTCGACTGTATTACAGAAGGGTAGCGATGCGGCAGGAGTTGATTCAGTTCCTCTTAGCAATGATACAGTGCGCCATCGAATAGATGAAATGGCAACAAATGTTCAGGAACATCTGGTATCCAAATTATGAAACAAGAAGTTTGCGGTGCGGATAGATGAGTCGACAGTGCATGGTAGTGAAGCTTTACTACTTGGTTATGTCTGTTATGTAGAAAATGGACAATTCATGGAAGACATGTTGTTTTGTGAAGAGCTAAAAACAACGACTACTGCGGCAGACATATATGCAATATATACCCAATACATAACTGAATCAGGTATTCCATTACAAAATTTCATATCATGTGCAGCAGACGGAGCTCCAGCCATGATGGGTAAACGTAAAGGACTTCTAAAGTTGAAGAAGGATGACAATCCAGGCATGCTGACTGTTCATTGTGTTATTCACGGAGGAAATCTTGTGGCTAAACAGCTTTCACCAGAATTAAACACAGTCATGAAAGCAGCCATTACATGTATCAACCTAATAAAAGCAAATGCTAAACAAGAACGCCTCTTCAAGGACTTCTGCTCTCAAATGGATGAAGCTCGTGTTCAACTGTTATTACACACAGAGGTGCGCTGGCTATCAAAGGGAAACTGTTTGGACAGACTTGTTGAGTTTTATGATTATTTGGATGAGTTTCTGGCAGACAGAAATGAGATGAATATCTTACGAGGAGATGAAGGAAAAGCAAAACTCTGCTACCTTGCTGATATTTTTGGAAAACTCAATGGTTTGAATGCGGAGTTGCAAGGTACAAATAAGACCCTTGTGGATTCAAAAACTAAAATAGTCGGTTTTGTTACTAGAGTTCGTCAATACAGAGTGGAATTATCCCGGCGCGAGTTCGTGAACTTCGTTCGTTTGAGTTCATTGAATGTGCAGAGATTCATAGACCTGAGTGAGATGGACTTTCCTGGATGGCATAGTCAATATAAGCTGGTTGATCTTGGTGATGTTGGGCAGCAGTTCCAAAATGAGCTTGCTGATCTTCAGAATGATTCATCAGCCGAAGTTGTCCACAGAGCAAAGCATAAATTCATGTGGCTGGATGAAGAGATTGTCAAGACTTATCCTAATTTGAGCAAACATGCACAAAACTTGCTATTAGCATTCCCCACTTCATATCTTTTAGAATGCGCATTTAGTGCAGTAGCAGATATTTAGACAAAAAAACGTGGCTCTCTCAATGTTATTGATTGCGGTGACCTACGGCTAAAATTAACAAAGCTAGTACCAAGTATAAAAACTCTTGTTGTTCGACATCAAGCCCAAGGCTCGCATTGATAATTATGTTATTTGCTTTTAGTAATAACATATTACAGACAAAATTAACACCCATTTATGCTGTGAAAAAAGAACCTTTGTTAAATACAGTATTTGCGCTTTGTTATAGTATACATCCTAAGTCATTATCTCCTAGTTTTAATTTTCTATAATATGACGATTTGTCGTGGTGGGGGTGAATAGCTAAGAATTATTTCTCAAGGGGGTGAAGTGGATCAAAATGTTGAGAAGCACTGAACTAGATTATCAACTTTATCACAAAGAGGTCAATGTCATAAAGATCTGATTTTGGTATCAGATTTACAGCAGAGGATCTTTCTGGCTCTCTAGTTCAGTGCTTCTGCTGTCATAAAGGATTTATTTTACGGAGCTAAAAGCATGGCGAGCTGACTTGATGGTACTATTGAATGGTTGCGACAGGTTTTATTACTTTTATGTATTGAAATTGAAATTACTTAGCAAATGGATGGATTAGAATGTGAAGAAGGATCTTCGTTGTCAGAAGATGAAAGCAATGAAAATATCATCAATAGTAAAATAACATCAGCAAAAAGATGTGCACCTCCAACCAAAAGGAAAACGAAACAGCAAACATTTTGTCAAAGCTGATTAACTGTTCCTGAATTTAAAAAATGGATAATTAAACGTATTGGAAAAAGTGGAGTTGTGATACCACTTTATAAACCTTGCCAACTTGAAGTTACAAGTTCAAAGACGGGGTTAAAAAGACACACAAGCATTGTTAGACACCAAGAAAACATGAAAAGTGTGGACAGTAGTGCTATAATTCCAACTCTTTTTACAAGCGCAACTGATGTGACAATTGAGCTGAAAGTTTGTGCTTTTATTGCCGAAAATGCCTTGCCAATATGGATGAGTGAGAACCTAGTATCATTGCTGAAGTCTTCATTTCCAAGGGATCTTAATCTGAAGAATGTAAAGCTTGGGAAACAAAAGACAACCAACATTATTCGACAGGTTTCTGGATTCCAGTGCGTCAATGCTATGGTGAAAAAATTGAGAAATAATATGTTCAGTATCATTAACGACGAGGCTACAGATAGAAGCTCAAAAAAGCAACTGGCAATCCTTGCAACATACTTTGATTTCAATGATTTCAAAGCAAAATATTTTCTGCTGGATGTGGTGGAATGTTCTGATAGCAGTGCAAGAGGTATCAATTAGACAAGCTTTGAATGAACATGGCATAGCAATGGAAAACATCATTGGATAGCCCTCAGATACTACCAATGTAATGTTTGGGAAAAACAATTCCGTTGTTAAGCTAAAAACTTCGGAATTCCCAAATGTTATTGCTGTCACGTGTTCATGCCATTTAATTTATTTAGCGTCACCATATGCTGCTACAAAGCTTCCAAAAAGTTTGGAGGATTTATGTCGTGATATTTTTGCACACTTCAGTCGATCAGCCAAAAGACAAGACGACTATAAATACTTTCAAGATTTTTTTGAACTGGAACCTCCCAAAATGTTGGCACCCTCACAAACCAGATTTATCTTTTCAAGCTTGCGTGCATCGAATTTTAAATCAATTTGATGCACTAAAACATTACTTTTTAGTGTTGGCAATAGAAGATCCAACGTATTCAAACGAACGGATCAGCTCTTCGTTGAACAATATGTTCACAGAGGCTTACTCAGAATTCTTAAGCTACCAGCTCAATAGAATTAACTCTTTAACCGCATATATCAAAGTGAGAAGCCTGTACTTCATCTTCTGAAAGACCAGGTGGAAGAATTGATAAGGCGCATTGCTGAAGATTTGAAGATTCATGGAGATCGCATATGTAACAGATAACAGTCGCTTTGTGTCATTGAAAAACGTTTATCTTGGCATGACATCAACAAAAAAAATTAAGGAAATGGAAGGTGCAAGACCAACAAATTAACAACATTCTATACAGATTGCAGAAACTGTTTATTTGCAATGATAATGCAAATCAAAGTAAGATTTGATGTAACGTCTGCAATATATACTGTTGTCCAATGTTTTAATCCAAAACACGCAGCGGTGCTTAATCCCTCATCGATCTCCGGAATCATTGAATCAACATTTCCCACTGCGAACGTAAACAAAAACCTACTCGAATTGGAATGGGAGGTCACATATTTGAAAAAGAAATTAACAAAGACATGGATTGGGAAGATTATTGGCAAAAAATAATGGCCATTAAAGAAACAACAGGCTCAAAGAAGTACCCAACGCTAACAAAGGTTGTTGCATTGGTGGCAGGCCTTCCTGCATCTAATGCACCGGTAGAACGAATTTTCAGCTCAATCAAACTCATAAAGACCGAAAGAAGTTCATTGAAACTTGTATCGTTGATGCAAGCAAGATATTTTCTGAAACAGAATGGAGTTGCAGCTGCAGAGTAAATACCCGGCGCAACTGAATATAATTTATTCAGAAGAATGAAGGCAAATACAACAGATGAGGAGGCCCGAGAACTAAAAAAGCTTACTTGCAAGATTTGTAGGTCGCCTTGAAACAATTACATTGACATTAAAAACAATTATTATTGCTCTAATTTCTTCCGTTACTTATTGTACATTCTTATATTTTTAATATCTGGCTTACTTGTTTTGTTGAAAAATGCAATAAAATCAGCTTTTTTATTTTGTTCATCAATGTTCAAGCATATTCAATTTCATCTTGTGACTGCGTCAAGCTCAAATCAAAATAATTAAACAGCAGCATAGCATAATTTACATAAATTATCACTTAAAACTATGCTAAGATATGCACGAAACACTGAGAGCTGTTTACGCGTCATTTTAGGGCCATTTTAACTAATTTTAGGATAAATTTGTTGGCCTCACGGTGGAAGGAAATTGGAAGGAAATTCCAAAATTTTGGGAACGAAATTTAAGGAAATAATGTCAAAGCTGGAAGGGAATGTTATTTTTCAAAGTGGAAGCACTGAACATGGTGTCCATATAGCCCCTCTCTTAACTATGCAAATCTTTGTCTCTGTGTTTGAAAATGAAAGTAATCCCATCAGTCAAACTCAAGATCAACTTCTTGAGAATAAAGTTCCTAAGAAAAGCGAAAAACCCTCCATTATCAAATATATCCTGCTCTGTGGAAGGCATAGTCTATTACGTAGAGGCCACAGCTAGATTGTGGCTACAAACACTGGAGCAGCTATCAAGCATTACTTGATTTTAGAGTTGAAAGTTGTAATAAGGTAATGAAACAGCACTTCTATACTGCTTTAAAGAATGCATTTCATAAATCCACAACAATTCAAAATGACTTGATTTCTTGCTGTGGTGAAGCTCTATATCAGGAAATCTTACAAGAAATAAGGGCAGATGAAGTATAGGATTGCTCAAACAAACAGCAAATGCCTGTAATTGTAAGCACTGATGATACTCTTTTGTGCTTAATTGTAGGGGGTCATATTGCACTTTTGAAATTTTTCACCCCTATAAAACTTTATAATGACCCCCAATTCTAAACTGCTTCATAAAATCTTGAAATTTTCATTAACAAAAACAAGCCAGATAAGGCACCTGTGATACAAGAGAAAATTTTCAGGTTTTGCGAAGTATTTAATGGATGGTGTTCTATGTTTTCTAATTTCATCAAACATCTTTCCTACACGCCCGGTTTTTTCCAACTAGCATGATAATTTTCTTATAGAATCCCGTGCTATCTAATAGTAAGACTAAAAGATTGGACAAATATATTCTCGACAGCTATATTCTGCACTTTTTAATTGTTGCACTCGTAGCAGGAGCATGACTGTGGCTATCGAGATACAAAACCTTAATAGTTGTCTGATGCACTGAAAGTTTCTCTACAAGCTGAAAGTTGCTAAAAAAGCCTGAAGTTGCCGAGCAACTTGTAGACAGGGCTACGACTACCTAATCATGCGTCCAAATTTTAAATTTCAAGTATACTGCATTATGAGTTGACTGCTTCGGAAAGGAATATTGTTATGTTGTTAGATTTCACGGAGATATTACTTAACGTCTTATGTAAACATCTCCGATCAATCAACCAAAGACTGTAAACAATGAATTCATTAGATGCGAAATAAACTATTTAAATACAGGTAACTCTCTCTGAAGCGGATACCCTCAGGATATTGAAGAAGTGTCCGCTGTAACGAGGTATCAAATTTATAACAGTTGCCATTTCTGAGGGCCGAGGAGCTCAAATACGAAAAATACATTATTACTACTTCAACGAATAAAACTAGGAAATCAAAGCGGCCAAGTTCCAAAGTTCTGTTGTTCTGCATGCCAAAAAACGATATAACTTCATTGTTTGTACACTTCTTGTGATTGCAAGGAAAAAGAAGCTCTCTCTGACAACTAATGGTCACCTGTATTGGCCAATCTGTTAGTAATAAAAGTTATGACAATCTTAAAAAAGTGTCACCAGGGCCGTCGCAAAGCGACACCCGCTGGGGGAAGGGTTGTCCAACTGACAGCTTGCCGACAGGATGAGCGTGGCAAGGAAGTTGCTTGAAAGGAAATAGGGGTATTGGAGTAATGAGGAAAGAAAGGGGTTTGGGGGCGGAGCCCCCAAGAAAACTTTTTGAAAGTCATGCCCTCCACCTTGGCTATAAATGTGACCAACGCCCTCTTTTTGTACCAGAATTATGATGGAAAAACAAGAAGAAAATGTTTGCGCTTGCTAGCAGTACATATACTATCGAAAGAAAGCATTAATTTAGAAACTGAATGATCATGCTTTCAAAAAATAAGGCCCCCACTCAACAGCTTAAGCCATTGAATAACAAAGCTGTTCCAGAATCGTTCAATTGCAAAAAAACGTTCTATTGCTGCATAAAATGGGCATCGATGCAATCAGCATAAGGTATGGTGACAGCTAAAAGTAAATTGCCGACACGTTAAAAACTTTTTGGAAAATCCGATGAAACTGTCCAATACATGCAGCTGTAACTGTCCAATACATGCAGCTGTAACTGTCGAATGAATGCTGATGAAACGGTCGAATGAATGCAGGTGTAACTGTCGAATGAATGCTGATGAAACGGTCGAATGAATGCTGATGAAACGGTTGAATGTATTCTGATGAAACTGTCTGAAGCCAATGGTATTGCCGACAGAATGCTACACACCAATTTCAGCACATGACATGAGCTAAGACATGCTGAAATTTGTGTCTACAAGTTGTAAAATTTCCCTTAAAGCCTACAATTTACCGACACGAGGCAAGATTTACCGACAGAGTTTCTTCCAGGGGGTGTGACGCCCTCCACGCCCCCCTTGCGACGGTCCTGAGTCTCACCATCGCTTTTAGAATTGAAGCTCAGATAGCGTGGTTTTCATACAGCAAGAGCATATATTTGGGCTTTTGTTAGAAAATTGTTCGCAATAAAGGGCGACAACTAGTTGATATCAACTATTAAGTAAAGATTGAGTAAAAGTGAACAGATTCTGGAGTGTAGTGTGAAAATGAATGCCAAAAAATCTACTGCAGTGACATCCTTTTTATATCGTTCATGCATCTAAAGATATGGGAAACAGCGATTAATCAAGTCCTTCCTTGCACCCAAAAGCCTGATAATCTGGAAGATACAAACGCCGTCGCTGTAACGAGTAAAGGAAAACAGTTGTTTTTGAAACTAAAGAGCAATTCAATTGCTTTTCGAGTAACTAATGGGAGTGACAATGAACTGGAACTTCCTTGCGAATATATAATAAAAGGTGACACTAAAGCTGTGGAGTGGATTTTGCAAAAATTAAAAAAGAAAACAAAATTGTGTAAAAATGTGGTTGCCATCAACCGACGAGTCTCGAAAACAGAAGCTAACAGAGACAAGATTGGACGCTCAATGTACAGAATGCGCTATCATGTCTTTTTGTTAGCTATGTCTTCAAACAACCGCTTGTAATCAAAAGTTATTTATTCAATGTCTGCGTCAAAAAGGTGTTTTTGTACTTAGGGCGAAGAAATAGTGCCTGCTGCCGTTTTGAGAGGTGTCCGTCTTATAGAATACAAACATATACCATTTCCAAGTGGACTTGGAAGGGACTACCAAGAAGTGTCCGTCATAACGAGGTGTTCGCTTTATAGAGGCGTCCGTTTAGAGAGAGTTAACTGTGTATAGTTCAATGATTCAAATCAAGAATCACATGACTAATTTAAAAACAACATGTTGAAAACACTACACTAATACTAAACGAAACACTGACACAGGCTGAGTTTGCTCGAAATGCAAAAAGAAAGTGCGGATTCAACACTCCACTAAAACACTGAAATACAGCTGTTAGAAAATATCTGTTCAGTATTTCAGATTTGGTTGCACATATTGGTTAAAACATACAGTATTTTTAAAATGGGAGATTAGAGCAGCGTCCTCAAGCATAACGCCCACCAAGGGCTATCGTAACCCTTCAAGCACTGTTGATCAAACTGAAGTATTTCCTCGCCTGTACTAGTTAGCATTTAAGCGATTAGAACAAGTGCACATTTTGTAATGGACTAATCAGCGGATTTGTTTACATAAAATTAAATTTATGAGAAAGATAGGAATGGCGCATGGAAATGATGAGAATTGAGCATGGTCTTATCGTAAATGATACTTCCGGGAACTAAATATTAGGTGCAGAGTTGTTAGACACTTGAAAAGAAAAAACGTAAGCACTTGGGCTCAGTTCCTAAAATCATCCCACTAATGCCCTAAACTTGCTGCCTCATGCATTTGCTCATGATTATTTAGAGTCAATCACTTAGATCCATTCAAATTAAAAAATCTACGAAGAACGAAGCAAATTTTGGAGGGAAAGTTTCTTATATACGCTTGCGTACATTGGAAAATCTCATTTGTTCGTTAAAATGTTTGGCGAGGTGGCCAAACGCGACGAACACTTGTAGAACATGTAAAAGTTCGAGAAATGTTTTGATCTTCATCAAACAGTTTTCGAACAACACTGAACATTGCCCAACATGAAATTTATCATCGAAAAGGGTGGCAAACGCGACGAACATTTGCAGAACATGAAAGTTGGACATTTTTCGTTGAATTCCTCGTTGCGTTTGGCCAGGGGTTTACAGCCACAATTTTTTGGCCTCAACTGTGTAGCTACATTTCTGATGGATATCTCCGAGCCCTAAGCTCTGACACCAATGATTTCAAGATATTCGTCGTGGAGCATCACACTACTACAGGTGCTTCTAAATTAGAATATATAAAACATATAACAAGCAATGCGAAATCTAACCTTGTAGCGACAGCTTATCCAGTCGTGCGCTCAAGAGCTCAGCGACATGTCTCAGGAACAATTAGGTAATTTCAAGTCTACATCGCACAAGAAAGATTTTATTGTCGCTGGAATATTAAAGTAAGGTTCATTAGAAGCACTTGTAGTACAGTGTGATGCTCCACGACGAATACCTTCAAATCATTCGTGTCAGAGCTTCGGGCTCGGAGATATCCATCAGAAATGTAGCTACACAGTTGAGGCCAAAAAATCGTAGCTGTAAATGAACGTAAATTATTTTTCGGGGCAAAAGTTGTGAGACATGAATTATTCCACAGCAACCCCGTTTCAAAATGGCGAAATGAAGAATCAAGGTCAAAATGGAGGCACATTATTGGCTAATAATTTTATGGAAACAAATCCGCTGACTGACCAATTACAAAATGTGCCCTTGTTATCGATTAGCTTCCAGTTTACTCGCATTGCCTAACGTGTCAGACAGACATCACTCAGCATCAAATTATTCCTTCTGCAGCCCCAGAGCAAAATAGAAATAGGTATGACACCTTTGGAATAGAGCATCTTTCACAATTTAAAGAATTAATGAAATTAATGAAATCACTTTGAACATGTTCCTTTAACAATATCTAACTAATAAACCCTCTTAAAATGAGAAAGCAGATCAATTCCTTTGGCTTATCAGTAGCAACCGTAGTAATGCCGGGAACAGAGATTAACCTACATTCCAGAAATGATTATACAATTCCACAACATCCTGAAAACAACTTTGAGAGCAATGCAAACATGAGGCTTATCAAGCACAAATGCCTGTCATTGATAAAAAATTGCAGAATTGAGAAATCTTCATATTGCGCGAAACGAATTCTTTTGCAATCTTTTAAAAATTATTGTATCAACTTTACTTCATATGCCTCTTATCAAAAATCTTCGTCTAAATCTAGATTAAGCCTGCAATTATCAATAATAGCTGCAAGTCTTAGTAAAGAACAGCCATAATCTTGGTAAATAGCCATAGCCTTGGTACTTTTTACAGGAGTTACAAACATATCTGAAGTCAGTGTTGAGTTGCTTGGCTATGTTAATTCCCACTCTACTTCATCTTAAAGTACTTAACAACATAGCTGGCTGCAAATACATACAAACAAAACAGATAGAACCATTCTAAAATCAACAGTCAAAATTACTACTTTCAAGAAAGAAGGATGTCAACTTTGGAAAGTAATTGCAAAACAATGATAATTGCCATCTCGCATTATTGACATGCGACTGCCACAAACATCCTTATTTATAAAAATATTCCAACAGCTAGTAGTACGGCTACACATTTTAGTTAATCTTAAAGGTGAACTGAAAACTGCATAAGCTTGCACATCATATGCGTCCATGATATAATGTATGGCCAGTATATGCACTAAATCAGCTAGCATGCTACTTTGCAATTAGGCTGAAACAGGTTAACGTGTTTTGGAACCTTGTAAACTTGAATTAAAATTCTACTTTTCACATTTCGAATGTAAGAATGAGGTAAGATCCTAGCCTGTATAGCCTCATTTTCTTCTAAACTTTTTTCTTGCAAAAACGTGTACCTCGGGTACATTGATTAGCTACCAACGATTGAAAATTACAATGCACGTAGTGGCACAGGTATGAAAGATCATATTGTACTATCTTTGGGTTCCCTCTACTAGTTCACTCGTTATATCCGCATGAGCAATGGCCCGCCCTTTCTAAAGGAAACATATTGGAGTACTTAAAAATTTCTTAATTGATTAAGTATAGCAAAAGAACAGGTATTTTGGGCTGGGGGAATATCTCTATATTAATAAATTTCTTTAACAAAGCACATCGACCGTATCGACTTTTGTTACTTTCAGATGAAAACAAACGGAAATAGCCCAATATACCCACACTTTCTACATATACCGTAGATCTCATTGTAATTAAAGCTATTCACTTTCTCCTTACGGTAAACAATATTTTTGATCGATATTCACATGAAAGGGTTCGTAGACTTTTGTGATGTAGCCTAAAAAAAGGACAAAGAGTATGTCAAAATGCAAAAAAATTCTGTGAATGCCCTATTCCAAGCGGTAATGAGTCACTATTTCAGGAAAGATTACTGACTGGCACTGAGAAAAACTAGAAATTTAAAACGCTCTCAACAAACTGTAAATGATACTCAAGATAAAAGACTCCAAAACCAAATTATGGATTGTATGACTATGCATTTATAGCTACCATATGAATATTGTCACGTAAATGTCAATCACAACTATAAATATTGAAATGGGATGGCACACGAATGCTCTCTCACTAAGTTGCAACACTAACCCTTTCTGAAAATGCGTGTTCAGTGGAAACTGATCTTAGAGTAGAAGAGAAGAAAAATAATAGACCAAAGCAACGCTTGCCTTAACTCTATGCTTGGAGGGTAAACGTGATTATGCATAACCTGTTAACCTCACATAGAAAAACATTGAAAACTAACTGAAGAACATTGAATCTCTGGTCGTTTTACTTAAAAAGCAAAATATATCAGGCAAAAGTGAAAGACACAGAAGATATCGATAAGATGAAAAAGACATTACCATTCCATAAGGTCCAGTTGCATCAATACTAGACTGCCCCCACGATCCAAAGAGCTGCTGCTTTTGCTGTTGCTGCTGGCTACTTGGCATAGCAAAAGCATTAAATTGCTGTTGGCCAGAAAACGCTTGCTGTCCTAAGAAACTTTGCTGCCCTGAGAAGCCGTGTTGCCCTGAGAACCCCTGTTGTCCTGCAAAAACTTGCTGATTCTGTTGCCCATTTATCCCAAAGCTCTGTCTTGCTGTACTTTGTTGTTCTGCAAAGCCCTGCTGAGAAGCTGGGGACTTCTGCATCACTTGCTGTCCTATGAAACCTGGTTGACTTCCAAATACCTGTGGCCCACTGAATCCTTGTTGACCACTGAAACCCTGCTGTCCACCTCTATATGCGCCTTGTTGTTGCCCACTTAGAAAAGCATTTTGTCCAGTACCAAAACCACTCTGGGGAGCAGCAGCAAATGCATTGGGCTGTTGTCCACCAGTAAATGCATTCTGTGCTTGATGGGCATTAAAGGCATTTTGCTGTTGTCCACCAAACGCATTTTGCTGCTGCCCACCAAATAAACTTTGCACTCCTGCTTGTTGAGAGGTTCCAAATGCATTTAGCTGCTTTGTAGCAAAAGCACCTTGATCTCCAATAGGGAAACTTTGCTGCTGCCCAGCTCCAAATGCATTAGGTGCACCAGTAAGCCCCTGCCCAGTGGCAAATTGGTTTTGAACTTGCCCTGTTGGTGCAGGTTTTCCAATGGAAAATTGATTTGCAAAGTTCCCTTGACTAGTGTTGAAGGAGTTCCCAACACCACCAGAATTACCTAGTCCCTGTCCTGAGGACATTGCTCCCCAAGCACTACTTTGGCTTTGTGCATTGCTTACTTGGCTTTCAAATGGATTCTGTGCCATCTGTTGCTGCTGTTGAAACATAGCAACTCCACTTGCTCCATTTCCTGGGCTCATAAAAGGGTTTGGGTGTTGGTTTGCTGATGTATTGCCTACACTCTGTCCTGCTGCTGATGAACTAAATACACTTTGTGTATTGCTAGTTCTGAAAACATCATCAAGTTCTGAAAGTGCTTTGTATGGATCAGATCCAGTTCCACCTTCAAATGATAAAAAAGCAGCTCATTGACTAAAAAATCCTAGCAAATCTCTCAAAACTGCATTTTTTGAATAAGATGCAGAATTATTACCTATAGAAAATAAACAAAAGAGCTAACAGACCTCATAAGTAGTTTGATAAAATAAAGGCAAGACAGGTTCAGGACATAAAGGCAAGACAGGATAGGTGCTATATGGAACACAAGATAATAAATGGCTCTTCTATTTGAAAAATGTTGACTGATGGGAAAATATGTTTGAGAAGAAAAATAATGATATATGCTGCAATGTTACCTGCTAATGAAGGCTGTTGTGAAAATGCAGTTGCAGTATTGGATAAAGATTGTGGCAGCTGATTTGAGCCCTGGGAGAATGCATCAAATGAGAGTGAGGAGGATGCTGCAGAGGATGTAGTAGAGGATAAAGAACCAAATGGATCTGCAGAATTTCCTTGACCATCAAAACTCAAGGACTGTGAAAAATCAGCAAATGCTGTAGGTTGGTTTGCAAATGGCGATTGAGAAGGTTTTTGATCAAATGCAGCAAATCCTTGTGAAGCACCTGAAAGAAGTAAAATTATCTGCTGAATGCACTCCAACACTTACTTTAAAATTTTGCTTTGTAAACAGTAATGTCAAAATCTATGAGCACTGCATTGTGATCAAAGATCTAAGTAGAAGCAAACTTTTAAGATTATGCAGCATAAAATAATGTTTTCTGCATTATTTCAGAGGTGTAAACTCTATCATACTAACTGCCTTTTTTAAGAGAGGGAAAATTCTTCAATCTTTGAATATCTATAGAACTTCTCTAACACAAAACCATCATGCATAGGTTTTCTGAAATTCTCTACTAGGTTGAAACACTTGTGCTTGTTGCAATGTCATGAAATACCACAAAAACATGTGTACAATCTACCCTTGCATATACACTGCACCATAACTTTATAGGCAGTCAAAATAAACCAAAAATCACTTTGAAGTCTTTTAATATAACCAAGTTTTGCAATATCTGAACTGGTTTTACACCTCTGTTAGCTAGGCCCTATCAAAACAAGAGCGAAGGGGATGAACCTGTCTAAAATCTCTCTATTGCCTAATTCATTTTTCATCAGCACTTAGTAGTATGAAAATTCTAATCAAAAGTGCACTATTATTGTGCTCTTATGTCTCACATCTTCCAATTTTGTACAGAAGAAACGTATCCGAGTCTTTATCTCAAGGATTTCAACATCAAAAAGTGGCAAATCATTCAATAGATATCATAAAAGAATAGTAATCTGGTTGATATCTGTCTACCCCGCTTATAAAGTACTGTAAATAAAATAAAATGTACTAAATTAACCATTCTCTTGAAGTATGTTATATCTGGTTTATACGTTATATAATTTTCAATGCATAAACAATAAAATTATGCCACCTTGTCTTGAATCTGTAGATCCAAAAGGATCACTTCCCAAATCACCAAGAAGGTCAAATCCTGAGGTTGTTGTTCTATCAGTAGGTATTTTCTGCTGTTCTACCAACTTGTTGTGGGCTTGATTTTGAGGTAAAGGTTGCACTACTGGCTAAAAGTGCAAATAACAACAATACAAACTTGATTCCATAAGGAATAATAATGGCAAGATTGCTTTGCATTTTAACCTTCTGATATTTTTCAGAACAACTTGTTTCTCAATTATGATCAATTATGGTGGTGACAGCACTGATATGCAAATCAGATATTCAAATAAATGTCTCAAATAGAGGACTTCATGGAAAAGTAAAATAACTTTAGTAATTATAACTTCCTCATAATTCACCTGATTTATTAAGTGCCTTCTACAATGGTTGAGAACAACATGTGGGCTAGCTTACATAATAGAGAGCTATTGGCATAATCATTAAGCAGATTGTGACAAATTAAAGAGAATCTTACAGTTTGAGTTCTATGGCTATCAACAGCATTTTCTCCCACAAGCTGTTTTAATGGTTTTGCCTCTGGGGTGCTTTGCTGTAGCACTGGTTTCTGCTTTGGTTGATTGCTATACCATACTTTCCTTTCATATTTCTTCATAAGAAAATCTTTTACTTTTTGTTCATCTCTTGACTCTGGCTCTGGGGCATGATTAGAATCCCAAAGAGCAAGCCATGTATTTTTACACACCTAGTAGCAGAAAGTGTAATGTTTTAGATAGTGCAATATAATGTAGAAAGTGTAACATATTGCAGAAAGTGTAATGCAAAGTAGAGAGTGCTAGGTAGTATAAAACAGGAAGTGTAAAGCAACAGTTGTAGAAAAATTACATTAAAATTATCTTCTATGAAGCCCAAGACATAGCTTCATGCCAAATATTACTTTCAGGTGCCTAATTGGAGAGGTCTCAATGGGGATTTGAACAATACTTTGATAGTTAATTAGCAGATGCTTTTATCAAGGAGGAATAGGTACTTTGAAATGCAAAATAGAAACACAACAATGAGGATTGCTAATGTCTATGCACACATCTAATGTATGCATACATGAATGCTTGGATGCAAGTTTGTACTGTAGTTCTAGGAGCCATGTGTTCTAATCAAAGATTTGAAAATGAAGTTATACTGACAGAAGACAGTAACTGAAGAAAATATATATGGTTTTGTTGTGAATGGCAAAGTTCTACATTTATCAGAGGACATTTGCCATTGATTTTGGCTGAACATGAGTGGCTCTAAAAACCACCTTTGCTTAATAGTACTTCCTAGCCATATAAGTTAGTGTAGTGTAGAGTGTTAGGAGTAATACCTTTGTAAACCTGTCAGCCACACATTTTCCAATGTGGATAGGAGCACTGGTCTCCAACTACTACAAAACTCTCACCTATGGCTCCAAGAAGTTGGTAATGCACACTGGTAGCCACACCATGGTATGTCACCTTGGCTGGTGAGCAAAACTAAGTAGAGGGTGGCAACAATCTTTAAAGGGTTGTTCTATAGGGGATGCCACCCCTTAAGTGCATGGAGACTGGAGAGGTGGAAGAGGTGGAAGAATCATCAAATGATCAACAGCTCTGAAAGCATGACAGCAAGATGTGTGGCACATCTAGGGCATCATCATGATGAAGATGAGACATGGCCAGCCACTGTGGAAGGGACTAGGGCCCCACCATGTACTCTCCTATAGTCAGTCATGCATCAAAACAATAATGGTGATAAAATAGTAAGGAAGGTGAAATCAGGACCCCTGCGATGAAACTGGATTTGGGCCACAGGGAAGAAGATGTTGAATTCTTGGTTAGCATGACAACAGATGACAGCAAGGACTTAAACCCACATGGGAGATCATTGCCTGAAAGAGTTGCTCTGAAAACAAGGAATAGACTCTTACTCATTGGCACATGGAATGTCAGAACACTATACCAAGCTGGAAAATTGA